>CM052896.1:45869075-45903881 GCA_028534135.1 Potos flavus
CTTGCCCCTTTCTTTTCTGATCTCCTCCTTTGCTTTTCTATCACTCTACCTCGTATTTTCAGTCTCTCTCTTTTCACTGTTTTCCCTCCCCTCAGTTTATCCCCAGGACTGTGTCCCCACCACAAGCACATCTCCTCTTTAAAGATTGATTGTCCATTCACACTTATCTCCTTTGTCTTATTGTAGAATGTCTTGAAGGAAGTTAGCTAGGATGAAATGAGGACATTTCATCCTAATGTTTACGTAGATACTTTGACAAAGTTCAGAATGCTGCCTTTAAGATAATTGATGTCTAATGAGCCTTTTCATCATGTGCCACCATCCCCAACAGCCCATCCAGTAGGTTCTGAGTATATTAGCCCTGGGTTCTGTAATGAATTAGTGGGAAAAGTAGGAATCCAAAGTTAGCCTGCTTGACTCCAAAGGACAAGCTAGCTTCCAACCACTACATCCTGTTGCCCCTTGAGTAGGTCAGTGGGCTGGCTATTCCCTTGGAGGCCTCTTGGTGAATTTACTGTATCTAGAATGGGTTTTTATCCTATACATTTTGGACTTAATTCAATTATTGATTTTGGACGTAATTCAATAATTCAACAACATACCAAAAACAGATTTATCTTTTTGAGTTAGACAAATATTAGCTCAGAAGACTGGTAATCTAAAATAAGAATGACAATATATTAATTTAAAACATGTAATATAACTGTCAGGAGGACCAGGATGTTCACTTCGGCAGGCATGACTAGTGTACTCTTTCCCTGTAGACAGACTTCGGTGGGAAAGCAAGTTATTATCAGCAGGTTGCTTGGTGATCATGGAATTGGAGCAGGGGGAATTAACCATAATAACTTGATTGTTGAATGTCCTCAGATCGTTAAAGGGAATCTCCATTTTAATCCTTTGTTTAAAATGTTGAGTCACCTGCATTCAGGTGTACCCATTTCCACTATAAGTGGAGACCTTGTGAAATCATATTATGGACAGGATGCTCTCTCCTGCATATAGCTGCTTAAGTAACATTTCTAACTTGGATGTCTTGCTATCACCCTCAGTCTCAAGGTGTCTGAAACCAGCTCCTTATTTTCCCTGAACAAACTAGAGTCTTCCTTTGACTTTGTCATTTTTTCCGTTAGAAGAATTATTTTTTGTAACCAAGATTCAAAATGTGAACTGGAAATGTAAAAAAAAAAAAAAAAAAAAAAAAATCTTATGAAAGCATAACTTTCAATCTTTAAAAAAAAAAAACACTCATTGCCTTTAAAAATGAATTAATATACACAAAAGTCCTTTGCTGTTACTTAGCCATTAGCTACTCCTTTCTCTGTCTTCCTCTTTTTCCATACCTCTGTCTTTTTTTCTTTTTTAAATTTTGAGAGAGAGGGAGTGATAGAGCTTGAGCAGGGAAGAGGTAAATGGAGAGGGAGAGGCAGACTTCCCCACTGAGTAGGGAGCCCAACGAGGCACTCAATCTCAGGACCCTGGGATCATGACTTAAGCTGAAGGCAGAGGCTTAGCCGACTGAGACCCCCAGGTGCCACTATACCTCTTTTTCACCTCTTTCACACAAGGAAGCCACCATTTTAATCCCTTGCGTAAGATGAAATCAAGAACTAAATAAAACCTACCAGCAGCTTTTCTTTTTCTATTTCTTCTACTTTGGGGTGGTATCAAAAACAAGGAATGTAGGGGCGCCTGGGTGGCTCAGTGGGTTAAAGCCTCTGCCTTCAGCGGCTCAGGTCATGATCTCAGAGTCCCGGGATCGAGCCCTGCATCAGGCTTTCTGCTCAGCAGGGAGCCTGCTTCTCTCTCTCTCTCTCTCTCTCTCTCTCTCTGCTTACTTGTGATCTCTCTCTGTCAAATAAATAAATAAAATAAAAAAAACAAAAAAAAAAAACAAAAAACAAGGAATGTATTCATATAGATACTTTTTGCTTCAGCATTTGGAAATGGTTGAATTTCAGAATCTTAAGTTCCTACTTCTGGAGGTAGATCTCACATTAGCAAACTTTTTCTCCCACCTGACTTGTCTACTCTATTTCCTTCGAACTTAGCTGGTCTGAAAGTTTAACAAAAGATGGCTTTTTCTTTTCTCTGACATCTTCTAGAATTAGAGTGTCAGCTGGGGTATTTTGGTGAGTTGATAAATGTCCAAGAATGAAAGCACTAAATTTCACTTCCTCAAAGTTAAACTAGAATCTGCTACATTAGTGTGAATCCTCTGCTAAGTATGCCTGGAATTGTTGCTGTTACAAGGAAAATACTGGATTGGAAGAAACAGGCCTGAAGGTCAATTCCTAGTGTTTTGTTGTAACTTTATGTCCTAGGGAGTGAAAACACTTGAATAGGGTGATTAATAAGAAAAAACTTTCAAAAGTCTTGTAGAAATATTTATTGATACAATTGTGATTATATCACTCTGGATTAATTATAAAGTGGAGAAGATTTTTAGTCAAAACTAAAATTCACAAAATTTAATTCACTATCTTTAAGTTTTGAAGACAATTTGGAAGATGGTGTTAGAGAAATTAAAAACATGAAATAGCTGTATGGCTTAGAGGTAGTTTTAGGAAGAATATGGTATTGCTTTATGTTTGTTGGCCTAGGAGCTGTTAAAATGAGAAGTTTTTGCAGAAGTATCTAAAATAAGAGAGGAAGGGGTGATACCATGGATATATATGTTTTGGTTACATTTATATTATATATTCATCTTTTGAACTGGTTGTTTGTTAGTACTAATCCATCAAAGCAATGTAGCAAACCATTAAGAAGACAGAATAAGTCAGCCAGTGGCCAGTACTCTTATTAAATTCCTGAGAGATTGAATTTCTTTCTTCTGCCTACATTGTAATTGCCACCTGTCACGGTGTAGAGTCCCTTTGCCCTCTTGCTTAAAGAATCATTCTTCCTTTCACCTGCTCCCAGGACTCTGAGCCCATGAAAACACATGTTGACTTAGTCTCAGGAGAGAATTTTAAAGCCCTAACAAGTTAGCTTAGAACTTGCAGATGAGCCTTAACCATCTGGCCAGATGGGGCCACCAGATCCAGATGTCATTGTCACAGAATCCATTCATCTTTTTCCCTGTTCCCCTTTTGTATCTGTTGTGACTGTTTTTTTAGAACAAAGATAGTCCTTGGATGAAAACACACATTTATTCATATTACTACTTATTTTATTTTATTATTTTTAAAGACTTTATTTATTTATTTATTCATTCATTCATTCTTAACATATAATGTATGATTTGTTTCAGGGGTACAGGTCTGTGATTCATCAGTCTTACACAATTCACAGCACTCA
Organism: Potos flavus; assembly: GCA_028534135.1. Lineage (NCBI taxonomy): Eukaryota > Metazoa > Chordata > Mammalia > Carnivora > Procyonidae > Potos > Potos flavus. The sequence goes on from CM052896.1 coordinate 45,872,376, forward strand.
CCATAGCACATACCCTCCCCAATGTCCATCACCCAGCCACCCTATCCCTCCCCCCCACCTCCCAGCAACCCTCAGTTTGTTTCCTGATTAAGAGTCTCTTATGGTTTGTCTCCCTCTCTGGTTTCATCTCGTTTAATTTTTCCCTCCCTTCCCCTATGATTCTCTGTCTTGTTTCTCAAATTCCTCATATCAGTGAGATCATATGAATTGTCTTTCTCTGATTGGCTTATTTCGCTTAGCATAATATCTTCTAGTTCCATCTACCTCGTTGCAAATGGCAAGATCTCATTTTTCGTGATGGCTGCATAATATTCCATTGTATATGTGTACTACATCTTCTTTATCCATTCATCTATGGATGGACATCTAGGCTCTTTCCATAGTTTGGCTATTGTGGACATTGCTGCTATAAATATTCGGGTGCACGTGCCCCTTCAGATCACTACCTTTGTATCTTTGGGGTAAATACCCAGTAGTGCGATTGCTGGGTCATAGGGTAGCTCTATTTTCAACTTTCTGAGGAACCTCCATGCTGTTTTCCAGAGTGGCTGTACCAGCTTGCATTCCCACCAACAGTGTAGGAGGATTCCCTTTTCTCCTCATCCTCGCCAACACTTGTCATTTCCTGACTTGTTAATTTTAGCCATTCTGACTGGTGTGAGGTGGTATCTCACTGTGGTTTTGATTTGTATTTCCCTGATGCCGAGTGATGTGGAGCACTTTTTCATATGTCTGTTGGCCATTCGGATGTCTTTTTTGCAGAAATGTCTGTTCATGTAAAAACTCAGAGAGAGAGAGAGCGAGAGCGAGCGAGAGAAAGAGAGAGAGAGAGAGAGAGAAAGAGAGAGGGCGGGCTGGCAGGGAGCCCCATGCAGGGCTGATCCCAGGACCCTGGGATCACTACCTGAGCTGAAAGCAGACACAACCAGCTGAGCCATCCAGGTGCCCCTATCCTTATTATTTCTTGCAGGAAGGCCTTACCTCTAAAAAAATCTTTTCAATGTATCTTTTTAAAAAATTTATTAAATAGCTAGAGTGCCTCCTTTTGTTTTCCTCCAAGCTTTGCAAAATTCTCTCTTCTTTCTGTTGTCCTTCACTTTGTCTGCAACACTCTTCCTATTGCTAAGCAAATGTTCATCCTTGAGGTTTTTCCTAGGCTGGAGATAGAGGGTATAGAAAAGGATGAGAATGGGCCAGGAAGGAGGGAATAGATGAGAAAGGCATGGTGACCCCCAGGTTGGGAATATCTAAGATGTTCTGGCATGTGGGGTTGGGTCCTGGGAAAGGATAGTTGCTAAAAGGGAAGTGGCTTTACACTTAGTGTGGTGATCATTGAGTAATGTATAGAATTGTCAAATCCATATGTGGTATACCTGAAACTAATATAACATTGTATGTTAATTATACTTCAATAAAGGGGTGGCTCAGTCTGACTCTCGATTTAGGCTCAGGTCATGATCTCAGGGTCGTGGGACCGTGTTGGATTCTGCACTCAGTGGGGAGTCTGCTTGAAGATTCTCTCCTGCTTCTCCCTCCACACTCTCTCTCTTTCTCTCAAATAAATAAATCTTTAATTATATATGCTTAAATACAAAAAATTTAAAAAGGGAAGTGCCTTTTAATGTCTGAAAGCCCTTGGTCTTTTCCTAGTAGAAATTAAAGACCTCATTCATTCTTTCATTTAGCAAATATTTATTGAGCATTGCTATATGCCATTCATGCATTAGATACTGGAGATACAGCTGTAGACCAGACAGATGAGGTCACTGTTGTACTGGAGTTCATAGACTAAAGAGGACACAGGCAATATAATGTAATAGGCAAATATATTCTGGAGTGACAGGGGCTCTCGTGGGAAGTTCTGGATTATATGAGAGCACATACAGGTGCCCCTATCTCTGATTTGGGGGATCGGAGAGGCCTCATAGAGGAAGTAATTTATGAATTGATATGGTAAATACAAGTAGGAGTTAGGTTAAGGGGTTGGGTGGATTAGGTGGTTATAGGCAGAGGGAAGAACATGTGTTGGGCTCCCAGGTGGAAAAAGCTGAACTGAGTATTTCTGGAGTATAGATATAATGGGGTGCAAGGAGGAATGGGGGCAGCGAGGAAGAGTGATGGAAAACTAGGCTAGAAAAATGAACAGGGACCAGGTCGTGGAGGGTCCAAGGAGTCATGCTAGAATTTGATCTTTTTTTTTTCCTAAGTCCAGTGGGAAGTGATTAGAGGGTTTTCATCAGCAGTGTGACAGGATGCCATTTACCCTTTATAGAGATGACTCTGCTTCAGGGTGGACCGTGGTCTATAGGTGGCTAAGGCTGGAGCAGAGAAACCTGTTATGAGCAATGCAGGGAAAAGCAATCATTTATCAGCAGGCATTCCTAGAAACAACCAGATGCCTGGGGCTGTGGTGGTGGTGGGGGGGGGGGCTCATCTTGGGCAACACTGTCTGTAGAAGGTATTGGGGTGGGAGGAGAAACAGAAGAGTAAGCGATGGATTATATTTAATATTTAAGGACTTCTCCCTCTTCTAGCAGCATCTGGCCTTAGTTCCCCCATTTTCTTGTGCAGATTCATCATTTTTAGTAACCAGTCCCTAGAAAAGCAGCAGGTGTCACAAAATGTCAGTGGTCCTGTTTGTCAGATATGTTCAGGAGTAGCTGTGCCCTCGGCAGGTTGCTGCTTTTCCTGGGGGTGGCAGAAGGGTACTCATGGACATGGGGCTACAACAAGGAGAAATAGCGATGGTTTCAGGCTTTTTGGACTTTGAGAGATTTGTAGTGGAGCAGTGGCTGTTGATGAATTTCCTCTGTATCCTCCTTTCTTGTAACTACTGAACTATAAGCGTTGATTGTTCCTCTCTTCTGGTCTCTGTATGACTGACCAACTTCTTCTTTATGTGTGTTCACTGCATCCTGCCACAGCACTTCTTTGAGTAGGAAGTGAATAAGTCATTTCTCTTTCAGACCGAAAGAGCCTGTGCTCAGTACCTCTGCCTACCCTCTCATGTGTTTGCAGAGGTTCCCGAGTTCATTTCTGCCATCTGTCAGGTTTTAAATGTTTGAAATCATTTGCCCCTTTCTTTATTCTAAATCTTCTGATAGAGTTTACCATAACTGGATCCTACGTAGGGAAAAGTGGAAAGGTAATAATGACATTATTCTGGCTTTTTTGGTAACTCCCTGGAGAAGACTGTACACGGAATGAATTGAGGAAAAATTTTGAAGTGTGAACCTGGCTGGCTCTCTCCTGTAATTTAGCAGCGGTTCCCAGTGCTAGCTTTGGGAAGGAATCATCTAATGACTCTTGAATAAAAAGCAGATGCTATAGCTTTACCCCTGATATACTCTGATTCATAGTCTTTGGGATACATTAGAAAATTTGGCTCAATTTTAATGCCAAATTGAATGGCACACTTGAGCTTATCTTCTGTTGTTTCACATAGCATATAATACAAATAGATTACTTTTGTGTAGAATTATTCTTACCTAGTTAGATGTAAGCCTGATAAGTGGAATCTGTTATTCATTATTGTGCCAGTGACTCCTAGTCTTTTAGATTTGACTAGGAAGAAAATTAAAAGGTGGAAACTTATGGTTAATGAGCCTTTTAAAAATACTGATGTTGTGTACTTTTCTTGTTTTCTATGTAGGCCAACTGGTGAAACCTGGTGAAACATAAACGGGTACAATAATGTTCTGCAGTAAAAAGAAATCACTTGGTAAGCATTGCGCTCTTCAGAAAACATAAAGTGAACATGACTTAATTTTTATTTTACTTTTAAAAATTTCACTTCATTTTGTGGAGGTGTAATTTACATATAAAAAACTCACATAAATCTTAAGTGTTCAGTTTAAGGTTTGACAGTGGTATACACCTGTCTAATTACCACCCCAAACAAGATCTAGCAAATTTCTGTCACCCCAGAAAGTTCCCTTGTGCCCTGTAAAAAATTATTTTTAATGAAAGTATAGTTGACATACAATATTAGTTTGAGTTGTATAACATAGTGATTTGACATTTGTATATATGATGAAATGCTCATCATAAATATAATTGCTATCTGTCATCATGCAAAGTTGTTATATTATTGTATTCTCCATGCAATACTTTATATTCTTGGACTTCTTGGAAGTTTGTACTTTTTAATCCTCTTCACCTATTTTGCCCATCTCCTCACCCCCATTTCCTTTGGCCACCACCAGTTCCCTGTATTTATGAGTCTGTTTCTATTTTGCTTTGTTTATTCATTTGTTTTTTAGATTCCACATGTAAGTAAAATCATACAGTATTTGTCTTTCTCTGACTTATTTCACGAAACTTAGTACACACTAAGTCCATTCATGTCACAAATGACAAGGTTTCATTCTTTCTAATGGCTGAATAGTATTTGAGAGAGAGAGAGAGAGAGAGTGTGTGTGTGTGTGTGTGTATGTAGCATATCTTTATCCATTCATCTATTGGTGGATACTTAGGTTGCTTCCCCCTTGGGTATTATGAATAATACTGCAATAAACATAGGAGTTCATATATCTTTTTGAATTAGGGTTTTTGTTTTCTTGGGGTAAATAACCAGAGGTGGAATTGCTGGATTGTATGGTATTTTTATTTTTAATCTTTTGGGAAACTTCTATACCATCTTTCATAGTGGTGGTACCAATTTACTTTCCCAGAAACAGGGCATGAGAGTTCCCTTTTCTCCATATCCTTACCAAAACTTCTTTCTTCTTGTCTTTTGATTCTACCTATTCTTTTTTTTTTTTTTTTTATTCTACCTATTCTGATGGTTGTAAGGTGATACCTCATTGTGGTTTTGATTTGCATTTCCCTGATGCTTAGTGATGTTGAGCATCTTGTCATGCGTTTGTTGGCCATCTGTGTATCTTCTTTGGAAAAATGTCTATTCAGGTCCTCTGCCCATTTTTAATCTGATTTTTTTGTCTTGAGTTGTATGAGTTCTTTATATTAACCCCTTACCAGATATATCATTTACAAATATCTTCTTCCATTCAGTAGGTCGTCTTTTTTTTCTCTTTTTCCTTAGGATTTAAAAATTTAATTTAGAGCAAGCGGGGTGGGGTGGGGAGGGGTAGTGGGAGAGGAAGAGAGAAACTTTAGCAGATCTTGGGGCTCGATCTCACGACTCCGATCACAACCTGAGCTGAAACCAAGAATCAGATGCTTAATTGCACCACCCAGGCGCCCCTGTCTTTTCATTTTGTTGATGGTTTTCTTCACTGGGCAGAAGCCTTTTAGTTTGATTATAATTCCAATTGTTCATTGTTATCTGCGAATAGTGACAATTTTATTTCTTCTTTACCAATTTGGGTGCATTTAATTTCTTTTCCTTATTCGATTGTTGTAACTAGGACTTCCAGTACTATGGTAAATAAAAGTGGCAAGAGTGGACATCCTTGTCTTGCTCCTGGTCTTAGGGGAAACATTTTAAGCTTTTCACCACTGAGGATGATGTTAGTGGTGAGTTTGTTACCCATGGTCTTTATTGTGTTGAGATATGTGCCCTCTATACCCACCCACTTTGCCGACTTTTTTTTTTTTTATCATGAATCAATGTTAAATTTTGTTGAATGCTTTCTCTGCATTTGTTGATATGATCATATGATTTTTATCTTTCGTTTTGTTAATGTAGTGTGTTACACTGGTTGATTTGTGGATACTGAATCATCTTTGCATCCCTGGAAAAATCTAAGAACAAGGATATTCTATATAACCACAATATTGTCACTATACCCTAGGAATATAACACTGATAAATAACATAGATTCCATTTTTCAATTCCTCCATTTGTCCCTAAAATATCTTACCTCTCAGAGCTGGTTTTTAATTTTGGTACAGTGTCTAATAGATGTTCACACATTGTGTTTGGCTTTTAATCCCTTTAGTTTCTTTTAAATTTAGAACTGTTTTTCATTATATAGAATTTTGGAAAAGTCCAGTCCAACTGCTAAATAGATTTGGCACAAAAAATTTGCTTTTTAATGGGCAATGAATTAATTGACAGTGTTTTTATGAGGAATGTAACTTTCTGATCTTCCTTATACAGAATTTCATTTTATAGATCCCTAGTCATTGCTGTGTAATGAAGCTAAATGTTTTGGCTACATATCTGGGTCTATATCTGCTTTGGCACAGATTCTCAGAGAAAACTGAGACCATCATTAGCATCATCACGATAGGGAATGATACATCTTTGGGTTACATCAGTTCCTACAGATTTCATCATAGAGTGGAGAGCTATTATAACTTATTCATTTGCTATGCAATCAGTCAACAACTATTTTGAGCCCCTATGGTATGCTAGGAAGTGCGAACCTTTCTTGACTTCAAATAGATTTTTACATTCCAATAAAATGCATGTATCCTCACAGAATTGTTAACTTTACAATAGCAACAATAACTTAAAAATAGTTTGCTAAACATTACTACAAGTGGTATATTTGCCAGAGGAACACAGACCAGAGACCTTCTAATCAGCCTGGGGTTGTCAGGGGGAAAAATAATGAAGTGATATTTTACCTCAATGAGATACTGAATATCTGCAACAAAGTGTACTTCATTTATATAAACTTCCACAACATCATCAGGAAGCTTGGGCCATAGATAATATATATGAAAATATAACAAGCTGAGCATGATGTTGTGGGGAAATAATAATTTTCCCCTGTATATGCTTTATTATTTATATCACCATATTCATATAAAGCTCACATTCTTCAAGATGTAAAAAAATTCCGGCTAATTGACTCAGATATTTCAAACATAGTTGTAGTCTATTTTCTGTTTGCTTTTTAAAATATTAATTCTAGTAAACATACAGTGTTATTTTAGTTTCAGGTGTATGATATAGTGATACAACAATTCTATACATTACTCAGTGCTCAACATAAGTGTACTCTTAATTTCCTTCATCTGTTTGACCCATTACCCGCCCCTGCCCTCTGGTAACCATCAGTTTGTTCTCTATAGTTAAGAGTCTGTTTTGGTTTGTCCCTTTTTTCTTTGTTCATTTAATTTTGTTCCTTAAATTCCACAAGTGGGTGAAATCATCAGGTATTTGTGTTTCTCTGATTTATTTTGCTTAGCATTATACTTTCTGGCTCTGTCCATGCCGCTGCAAATGGCAGGATTTCCTTCTTTTTTATGGTTGAATAATATTATATTGTGTAATATACCACTTCATTATCCAGTCACCTACCAAAGGACACTGGGCTGCTTCCAGAGTTTGGCAATGTAAGTAATGCTGCAATAAACAGGGGTGCATGTACTCCTTCAAATTAGTGTTTTCATGTTCTTTAGTTAAATACCCAGTAGTGGAATTACTGGATCACATGGTAATTCCATTTTTAATTTTTTGAAGAACCTCCCTATTGTTTTCTTCAGTGGCTGCACCAGTTTGCATTCCTACCAACACTACACAAGGGTTCCTTTTTCTCCACATCCTCACCAACAATAGTTGTTTCTTGTGATTTTGATTTTAGCCACTCTGACAGGTGTGAGGTGATAGCTCATTGTGGTTTTGATTTGAATTTCCCCGATGAGTGGTGATTATCTTCTCATGTGTCTTTTGACCACCTGTATGTCTTCCCTTGGAGAAATGTCTGTTTATGTTTTCGGCCCATTTTTAAATTTGGTTATTTGGTTTTTTTGGCATTGAGTTATGTAAGTTCTTTGTATATTTTGGATACTAGCCCTTTATTGGATATATCATTTGCAAATACCTTCTCCCATTCAGTAGGCTGTCGTTTTAGTTTTGTTGATTGTTTCCCTTGCTGTGCAGAAGCTTTTTATTTTGAGGTAGTCTCAGTAGTTTATTTTTGCTTTCATTTCCCTTGCCTCAGGAGATATATCTAGAACAATGTTACTACAGCTAATGTCCAAGAAATTACTGCCTGTGCTCTCTTCCAGGATTTTTATGGTTTCAGGTCTTACAATTAGGTCCTTGATCCATTTTGAGTTTATTTTTGTGTATGGTGTGAGAAAGTGGTCCAATTTCATTCTTTGGCTTGTAGCTATCCAGTTTTCTCAGCATCATTTGTTGAAGAGACTTTTACCCTTGCATATTCTTTCCTGCTTTGTCAAAGATTAATTGATCATATAATTGTGGATTTATTTCTGGATTTTCTATTCTGTTCCATTGATCTATGTGTCTATTTTTTGTGCCAGTATCATACTGTTTTGATTATTACAGGGTTGTGTATCTTGAAATCTGGGGTTGTGATACTTCCAGTTTTGTTCTTCTTTTTCAAGATTGCTTTGGCTACTCAGGATCTTTCAATACAAATTTTAAGATTATTCTAGTTCTGTGAAAAATATTCTTGGCATTTTGATAGGGATTGCATTAAATTTGTAGGTTGCTTTGGGTAGTATGGACATTTTAACATATTTAACATTTTAACAATTGTTTTGATACATGAGCACAGAATATCTTTTCATTTGTGTTGTATTCAATTTCTGTCATGAACATTTTATAGTTTTTAGAGTACAAGTCTTTCACCTCTTTGGTTAAGTTTATTCCTAGGTATTTTATTATTTTTGGTACAATTATAAATGGGACTGTTTTCTTAATTTCTCTTTCTGCTACTTTATTATGAGTGAATAGAAATGTAATGGATTTCTGTATATTGATTTTGTATCCTGTGACTTTATTGAATTTGTTTATCAGTTCTAGTAGTTTTTTTTTTCTTAAGCTTTTATTTGTTTGAGAGAAAGAATGTGTGAGTGAGCATGAGCATGAGTGAAGGGGGGCAGAAGGAGAAGCAGGCTCTCTGCTGAACAGGGAGCCTGATGTGGGGCTCAATCCCAGGACCCCGGGATCATGACATGAGCTTAAGGCAGCTGCTTGACTGAATGTCTGACTAAGCCACCCAGGTGCTCTGTCTCTAGTAGTTTTTTGGTGTAGTCTTTAGGGTTTTCTACATACAGTATCGTGTCATCTGCAAATAGGGAAAGTTTTACTTCTTTCTTACCAATTTGGATGACTCGTATTTCTTTATGTTGCCTGACTGCTGTGGCTAGGACATGCAGTACTATGTTGAATAAAAGCAGTGAGAATGGAACATTTATGCTATTTACAGTCAAAGTAAATATTGATATGTATATACTTATTGCCATTTTGTTAGTTGTTTTATGGTGGTTTTTGTAATTCTTCTCTGTTCCTTTCTTCTCTTGCTCTCTTTCACAGTTTGCTGTTTTTTTTTTTTTTTAATGATACACTTGGATTTTTTTCTCTTATTTTTTGCGTATATATTTCCAGTTTTTTGTGGTTACTGCTAGGTTATATATGATGTCTTATGCCCGTAGGGGTCTATAGTAAGTTGATGGCTGCTTAAGTTTGAACCCATTCTTTAGTCTTCTCACTAACCGCCTCCCCCACCCCCAGGTTTCAGGTATATGGTGTCATAATTTCTATCTTTTCATTTTGTGATCTCTTGACTGATACTGTACCTATTTTTATTGCTTTTGCATTTCCTACTTCTCTTACTCATACTTGTGGTTTTTCCTTTCTACTCAGCGAGTCTCCTTTGACATTTCTTGTAGGGCTGGTCTAGTGGTATAAATTCCTTTAGTTTTTGTTTGTCTGAGAAATTCTTTATCTTTCTTTCTATTCTGAATGATAGTCTTGCTGGATAGAGTTCTTAGCTGTAGTTTTTTTTTTTTTTTTTTTCCTCTCCTCACTTTGAATCGTTGAATGTATCATGCCACTTCCTTCTGTCCTACAAAGTGTCTGCCAAAAAATCAGCTGATAGCCTTCAGGGATTTCCCTTGTATGTAACTGTTTTCTTTTCTCTTTCTGCTTTTCAAGTGTTTTCTTTGTCACGATTTTTTGCCATTTGAATTACTATGTGTCTTAGTGTGGGCCTCCTTGGGTTGATTTTGTTGGGGGCTCTCTGTGCAGGTGGATTTCTATTTCCTTCCCAGATTTGAGAAGTTTTCAGGTATTATTTCTTCAAATTAATTTTCTGCCTCCTTTTCTCTCTCTTTTCCTTCTGGGGTCCCTATAGTGCAAATGTTATTAGGCTTGATGGGGACCGAGTTCCCTAAGTCTATTTTCATTTTATAAAATTATTTTTTTCTCTCTCCTGTTCAGCTTGATTGTTTTCTATTACTCTGACCTAGAGGCAGATGATCTGTTCTTCTTCCTCTAGTCTACTATTTATTCCACGTAGTGTATTTTTTTTTCTTGTTCCATCTAATGTATTTTTAATTTTAGTTATTAAGTTGTTCGTCTCTGATTCTTTTTAAAGTTCTTTTTCTCTTAGTTGACGGTCTCATGGAAGTCTTCCATTCTTTTCTCAGGTACAGTGAGTATTTTTATCACCGTTACTTTTTCTATCAGGTGTATTACTTATCTCCATTTTCTTTAGGTCTCTTGCTGTGATTTTTGTCCTGTCGTTTCATTTAGGGTATATTCCTCTGTCTCCTCATTTTATGTAACTCTCTGTGTCTGTTTCTATGTGTTAGGAAGGTTAGCAAGATTTTCTGCTCTTGAAAGTAGTGGCATTATGGGGAAGAGGTCCTTTAGTGCCGTCCAGCACAATGTCCCTTCCTCACCAGAAGCTGGTGCTTCAGAGATATTTCCTATGTGCATTGTGTGCACCATGCTCTTGTGGCCGAGCCACATTTGTCTTTAGTCCAGTCATCTGCAATCGCCCTCTTTGCCTATAGTGGGCAGGATTTGGTTCTTGTTGTTAGTGGGTCAGTCTGGGGCTGCCTTGGGCTTAAATTGAGTCAGACTGGGCCTTTGCCAAAGATGGAATAGCCCCAAACTGCAGAGCACTTTCCCTGCGTTGACCCCTCAAAAAAGTTTGTGGGTGGAGCCTATAGTTAGACCACATGTCCTCCTGGGGCCATAGTTGAAAGGGTGTGTGTGGTTATCATCCCCTCTCTCTGGGGGCAGGAATTACTTTGGAGTGCTGCCAGCCCCTTTTGGGGCCGCTTGCACACTGCCAGGTTTGTGACACCACTTTGGGTGGGTTCTGGCCAGGGACATATTGGAGGGGGCAGATCCACAGAAGTGCTGGGGGTGGGGCGCTGGTGTTAGCAAAATTTGTGCCTGGGTCTGGTTTGAGAGGGAACCTGGCTGGAGGGACAGGACCCTGGAGAATGCAGTGGCAGGCCACAGCTGTTAGCAAGCTAGATAGCAGGTGTTGGTGCTGTGCTGGTTCCTGTAGGGATCCCTGTGTCTAGGCTGAGGGGAAGGGAGGGAATTGGTGTCCACCAGCTTCTGTGTTCCTTGAGAAGTCTCCCACGGACTACTGCTTCTCCAGTACATTCTCTGAGGTTAGTAAATAAGTCATGTTCCTGTAAGCTCCAGGTATTTTTCAAACTGCTTCTTCTATGCTGTATGTCCTTGGGGATGTTTTTTGTGCTGTCTCTTTTAGGGTAGGGACTCAGTTCCCTATTGCCCTCCCTCCATGCTCTGCAAGAGTGGAACAGGTTGATTTTTGAACAGGTTGATTGTAAGAACTTGAGAAATTATGCCCCTCTGGTTTTCAAAGCCAAATGTTATGGGGATTCTCTGGGCCTGGAATGCCTGTTGTGAGGGTCTGTTTCTTTCCAATCCCTGCTCCCATGGTGTCCCTCCCCTTCCATGAATAGTCCCATAGATCTTTTGAGGTCCTGACCATGCCTCTGCCCTTCTTATCCTCTTCGATGTGTCCCTTCTCTGCATTTAGCTGTGGAGAGTCGATTCTGCCAGGCTTCTGGTGGTTTCCGGGTTATTTACACTCATGTGGGTGTTATCTGGTTTGTTTCTCTGGGGACAGAGTGAGCTTACGGTTCACCCCCTGTGCCATCTTCTCCAAAGTTCTCTGTTCTTGGTAATACAATCTTTCTATGTAGGTCACATGGGAGGCCTAAGACAAATCATTTTAAAGTATGTGAAGACCATTATTCTTTTCTTTTCTTTTTTATTTATTTTATTTTTTTATTAACACATAATGTATTATTTGCCCCAGGGTACATATCTGTGAATCGTCAGGCTTACACATTTCACGGCACTCACCATAGCACATACCCTCCCCAATGTCCATAACCCAGCCACCCTATCCCTACCCGCCCCTACCCCCTAGCCACCCTCAGTTTGTTTCGTGAGTTTAGGAGTCTCTTATGGTAAAGACCATTATTCTTGTGTAAAATTCTTAGTTGAGATTTCATGTAGTTTGGTAACATGGGAAGGAAGAGAGGTAGATAATTACAGGTTGTCTTTAAACTGGCTAAAGCTGTTCTTAGTTCCAAAATGTGGAGGTTGTGGACCTAGCCTATGCATTACTCCACAGGGAAGCCCTCCATATGTTTATGGGGTGTCATATTATGTCTATCATTGGTATTTGTTGGCCCCTTCAAAAAATATTAAAAGGTATATTTTACAGTTGTGTGGGTATAAAGACAAATCCAATCCAGGTTGGATTTATTATTATGAATCCATTATTATATTCATTTTTTCTTCTAATTTTAAAATAACAATTTAAATATTTTTGTGTTCCTCAAAGTATTATGGGCCCTAGGCAATGCATCTATTGTGCTTACAAAGGAGGTAGTCTTTTGGTTGGAATTTGTATTCCAGCTTCTTAGGCATTATTGTGAGCTTTTACTACTTATCAGATAGTGGGTTGGTCCTGCAGTAGAAGATTGGTGATAAAAAAGATATGTACGATGGAACTTATCCTTATAGGCACCATATCAATGCATATAAAAGTATGTGTATATTAATGTATGTGTTTAAGGAGTGTTATTTCTGCTTGTGTTTATTCCTTATGGAGCAACAAATCCAAAAGTTCATTAAGTACTTTTGCAATTATACTTGTGAAGGTATTAATTTTTGTTTGAACTTGGTTTCTAATATAATAATTTGAAAAAAATGGATATAATTTTTTCAAAACCTTCTATTTTCTTAGCATAACAAAAATGAGGTCATTAGAATGAAGTGATAATCAGTACTGGCCAGTCAGTGACATACTAAGACAGTGCTAGTTTTATAAAAACTCTTAAAACTTTGGGGTTAGTATTTTCTTTTCTTTTTTTTAATAAAGATTTAAAAAAATTATTTGAGAGAATGCAAGAGAGAACATGAGCGGGGGTGGGAGTTTGGGAGAAGCAAACTCTGCTGAACAGGGATCCTGATTCTGGGCTAGATCCCAGGACTCCGGGATCATGACCTGAGCCGAAGGCAGATGCTTAACCTACTAAGCCACCTAGGTGCCCCTGGGGGGTGTTAGTATTTTCTAATGAGTTCTCCTGCACATTTTCCTAACTTTTTGGTGTCTAGAGGGAACAGGACATGGGAAATTTTATTTGCTACCACTAGAGATGAGGGAGAAATGCCTAAATCCATTTCATTTCACTTTACTAAATTTCTGTGCCAAAAGATGATAGAAATTATTCCAGACACTAAATCTTTGTTTCTCATCCTAAGTATTGTAGGGCAGAAGTTATCCAATTGTTGGTTCATCAGCTTTTTAATGGAGAGGGAAGGAAGAGGCAGCTTTGGCGTTCTTAGTCTTACTTGTGGTCTAGATTTTTATGCTGTGCTTAAATCTCTTTGAAATAGGAGTCTTTTTTTTTTTTTCCCCACAGAGAGTACACTATATACTTAAAAAGTTGCCATCATAGTCATTGTGCACGGTTACAAATAGAAAGTGTAGAAAAGAGACGTCTTCTGGCTCTCATACACTTCCAAAAGTTGTGTGCTGCTCTATTTGAGGTATTATGTAGGCTTTGAGCAATCTGGTGTTTTATTACTCAGGGTATAGTCTAGTTTGGGCTGCTATTAAAAAATCACCAGTCACTGGACACTCTCTAAAGGGGCTGGCTCTTCCTCAACACCATCCTTTATCACTTCTCTGTGGATTTGGAGGTCGGGTATATATTCTCTTTTTGAATGCTCTTTTTTTCTTGGTCTTCATGACTATTGTGGAAATTCTTGCTTCTCAGACTGTTATAACCCTGTCTCTTTCACTGGACCTCAGTGGTGGAATTGCCTCTGGTTCAATCTTCTATCTGTATGTGTTCCTCAGAGGGTTCCTCTTCTATCATGGCTTCTACTCATCTCTGTGGAGATAACTTTTAAATCTGTGGTGTCCATTGTGACATCTTTCCTAAATGTTCTACCTTATTTCCAATTGCTGCTTTTTTAAATCTAATAATTCTATTAATATAGTTTTTAGATTGTATAGAATAATAAAACCTGGGAATTAGAAGGGTCTTCAAAATCATCTTGTCCAAACTTTTTTCCAACTTGACAATCTATTCCTGTAGTGTTGCTGAATATTTTCCTTGAATATTTACTTTAACTTGTTCAAGCATGAAATTTAAGAGCGAGATCATCCTCTGGATAGTAACTTCTCCTACATATTAACTAGAATTTCACATCCTTGAATTTTCTTTCTGTTCTGTAGTTTCGAACAACAGAATATCTATTCTGCCACCAGCATTAAAGATTATCAAATGTTTAAAGGTCTTTTTCATATTAGGATTCTCACACATGGGGAATATTGTTTGACTGTATATCCAGGCACCTCATGGCCCAGTCAAGTTGACACATTAAAATTAACCATTATAGCCATATTTTAGTTTATCAAAATATTCTTAGCTTTGTCTATTTCTCCTTGTAGTTCTGTCAGTTTTTGCTTTATATATTTTTAGGTTACATTATTAGATGTATACAAATTTAGAGTTATATATTCCTAGAAGAATAATCTTTTGTTATTATGGAATGGTCCTATTTATCTCTAGCAATTCTTAGATATTGAAGTCTACTTTATCTGAGATTAGTGTAGTGATACTAGATTTCCTTTTATTAATGTTTACATGTTATATATTTTTTCTATCTTTTTACTTTCAACCCTTTAATGTCTTAAATTTAAGATGTGACATATTGCAGTTTTAAAAAATACCGTTTGAGAAACTTTGACTTTTATTTATTTAAAAAAGATTTTTATTTATTTGAGAGAGAGAGAGACAGCGAGAGAGGGAATATAAGCAGAGGGAGTGGGAGAAGCAGGAGGGAGAAGCAGGCTTGCCACCGAGCAAGGAACCGAATGTGGGTTCAATCCCAGGACTTTGGGATCATGACCTGAGCCGAAGGCAGAAGCTTAATGACTGAGCCACCCAGGCACCCCAAACTTTGACTTTTAAATGAAGTATTTAGTTCATCTATTGTTAATATAATTACTGATACATTTATGGCTAAATCAATTATCTTACTATTTGTTATTCTACATTTCTTTTTCTGTTGCCTTCCTTTGCATAAGCAATATTTCTATTCCACTTCTAAGCATCTATTAGCTTGTTACTTATCATTCCTTTAGTAGTCTTTTGTGGTTATTTTTAGGATTACAACATATCTATTTGATTAACTTTAGTACTTTTACTACTTTGTGAGCCATATAAGAATTTAGAGCATTTTAACTCTTCTTACCTATTTCTGTGCCATTGTTATCATGTATTCTTTGTATACTGTAAAACTAACAAGACAGCAGTAACAAATAACGTGTTATTGTCAACATGTTCATTATTTGTGTAGATTTACCTACAATATTTCAGTTGTTTTCATTTTTCTGCATTTCTGTGAGTCTATCTAGAATAATTTTCCTTCTGCCTAAAGACTTCCTTTCATTTTTTAAAAAAAGTGGAACTAATGGTGATGAATTCAGTCACTTTTTATTAGGAAAAAGATCCTTATTTTGCATTTATATTTGGATAAATATTTTTATGGAGCATAGAACTCCAGATTGGTAGTCTTTTCTTCTGGCACTTTAAAGGTACCGTTCCATATATTCAGATCTCCACTTGCTCTTTTAAAAAGTAAGTTGACATTCTTGTTACTCTTTTGTTGAAGTGATATGTTTTCTGGCTATTTCAAAAACTTTTTGTTTTTCAGCATTTTTACTATTCTGGGCATAGGTATGGTTTTCTTTGTATTTATCTAGCTTGCAGTTTATAGCGCTTCTGAGTTTTTCACCTTGATTTCTTTTGGAATTTTGCAAAATTCTCAGAATATCCTCAAATATTTAACTATTTCCTATTCTCTCAGTTCTCTCTTGTGGGACTCCAGGTATACATCTGATAGAACTTTTACCATGTCTCTATGTGCTTATGCTTTTTTCTGATATTTTCAGCTTTTTTCTTCCCTCCATGTTCAGTTTTTACATTTTCTAATGACTAATTTACAACTATTCCCTCTGCTATGTCTAATGTGCTGTTAAATGCATAGATTGAATGCTTAATTATTTTCAAATTCTATACTTTTTGTTTTATGTATAATTTGGTTTTCTAGTGAAATTACTCATTTTGTCATCCATTCTAATGTACATGTTAACCACAATTATTTTAAAGTCCATGTGTGATAGTTCCAATATCTAGATTCTCTTGGTTTTTGATAGTTTGATATTGTGCCCTGCCATACTTGCTAATTTATTATTAAAATCTGGAGCTTGCCTATGAAAAAATTGTAGGGGATCTGGATAATGTTATCTTCCTTGAGGAGAATTTACTTTTCTTCTCACAAACAGGGAAGGAACAGATTATCTTGATCCAGTCAGAGACTGAGATACTATGAGGCTGAGTTTCAGTGTTTATAAGGCATAGTCTAATTTTGTTAGTTCTTACTTCTAAAATGCAGTCCTTCAGAAGTCAACTAGAAACCTTGAGTGTTACTAAGGCTCCTCTTCCCTGCTAGGTTCTGAACTCTAATTATTGTTTTCTCTCACCTCTGGGAAGCTGAGGAATCAGCAAATGCCTTAAGGGGAAAGGTACAGAATATCAGGTTTACCTCAATATTTTTCTCTGCTGGTTCTTGGCCTTTCATGTTCTGTCTGATTTTGTTGTTCTATGTATTTTCAAACATTTTGTATATTTCATCTAGATCTTATAGTTTTCAACAGAAGGGTTGATCTTGACACAATTTACACTGTTGTAGTGGGAAGCTTAAAAACACATTTTTAATAATATTTTATAAGTTTATCAGAAGAATACATTACATTAAATATTACTATTCTATAGTAGTTATAGGAGTATTTGAATATATCAGGAAGTATAAATAAGGAATAAAGAATAGTGAATTGAATAAGAAAATAATGGTTAATGACTATATAAATGAGCTTTCTTGGCTAGAATAGGTTTAAATATTAGCCATGACATATACACAAAAGTGAGTCTATTATGAACTATCTCATAGTGAATAATTATACCTAGAATAACATTGTATGTCATGTATACTTAACGGACTTAGAACATATTTGTAAATGCATTTGTTCCAGTTCTCCATTTATTTAGCATTCCCAATGTATAATATTCTACTTGTCATACTTTGGTTTTGTAAAAGAAAAATCCTTAATTTTATCCCTAGAATTAGTTATTTATTTAAAAAAATGCTTCTTTTTTTCCAATTACTTTTATTTTTTCAGTTTTCCAAGTTAAAAAATACTTTTATATCCCTTCCATAGACCCAAACCTTAGAACTCTTCTTTAATTTAGTATTTGAGCATCTGGCATATGTCAAGCCCTTAATCGTAGCTGTGATTGTTATTATTTTGAATAGTTTTAGTTAGTGCTATTTGAATTATAGTCCCCTGGTGGACCTTGTTCTCATGTAATGTTGTGCTTGCTATTTGTTCAAACAGAACTTCCTAATTTAAAGGAAACTATAATTTCTATTTCCAGGCTTAACTTTGAAATGTGGACTCTTTTAATGGTGAAATAAAATCTTAAAGCTTATGAAATAATCCCCAAATGGTCTTTTCTATAAAGAAAAGTACCCTTAATGACTCAGCAGTTGTCTACTGTGAATTGTAAATTTACCTTCTGTAAGGTGGATAAGCTAATGAAAATATCACATTTCAGTGATTTTAGCTGGAATGAATTTGTTTGGTAGTTTTGGTTGTCTTATGATAATCAGAAATTTGGTAGTTCATTCATTTATTTACTTGTTTATCCATCCATCTAACCATTTCACAAGTATTTACTCAACATCTATTATGTGCCAGAAACTGTTCCAAAGGTTTCAGATACAGCTGTGAGCAAAACAGATTTTGAAAAGTAAAAAAACTTCAGCCTGTATGGAGCTTACAATTTTGTGGGGGGAGAAGAAAGCCAGTCAACAAAATCAAGTAATAAGTAAATTACCTGTACATTTGAGGGGCTGCAATTTTATGAGAATGATGTGTGCTAAGGAGGCAGGTATGGGGCTGCAGTTTTGAAAAGGGTAATCGGGGAAGGCTGAATTGAGAAAGACAGATTTAAGCAAAGATTCAAAGGAAGTGAGAGAAAGAGGAGCCATGTAGATCTCTGGAAGAAATATCCTAGGAAGAGGGAATAAATAGCAAGTGTAAAGGCTTTGAGATGGGTGTGTGCCTAATTGTGTTTAAGGGATAGCAGACTCTCTGTAGCTGGACTTGAATGAACAAGGGGTAGGGTCGTCAGGACTAGAGCCAGTTTTTCTGGGCCTAAAGTAAGACAAACACAAAATTAGGTATAATAGGGAATATTTAGAGTAAGAAAATAAATCCCTATGAATTACAATTTTGAAAATCTGAAAATACGACACATATCACAAAATCCAGAAAAAGCTAAGATCTTCATTAATTCACTGCCTGTCATAACTTTATAATACTTTTCTTCCTATATTTTTGTCCCATTTTCTTTTCTTTTTTCTTTTTTAAAGATTTTATTTTTTATTTATTTGACAGAGATTGCAAGTAGGCAGAGAGGGAGGCAGAGAGAGAGGGGGAAGCAGGCTCCCTGCTGAGCAGAGAGCCCGATGCAGGGCTCGATCCCAGGACCCTGAGATCATGACCTGAGCCAAAGGCAGAGGCTTTAACCCACTGAGCCACCCAGGCGCCCCTGTCCCATTATTTTCGATTGCTTCTCATATGACCATTATTCTGCTACATAATTTTCTATAGAAATACTAGAAAGATAATTTAATTTTTCCTCTAGCATAGTTATGATAGTTTAGAATAGTTTTTCAGCTTCATGACTTCGGAGTGTCATGTAAAAATTTATGATTGGGAAAACCTCCATCAAATTTTGTTCATATCTGAGCTGTTACAAATGTACTTGCTGCATGTAGTACTGCTACAAATGGATTCTGTGCTCTATAAGCACAGAAATTCTAATAAATTTTATTTTATGCCATCCCATGAAAGAAGAAAAATATATGATATGCTTATTATGTAGAGTATGGAAAATACTCAATGCTAGGTAATTCCTACTACTACTAATAGGAGATAAATTGTTTTAACTAGGAGTTGATGAAAATGAAATCTTTCACATAAAATTTTCCATGTGTGATGACTGGAAGAATTCTGAATGGGCTAACTTCTGGGTCTGTATTGCAAACCTGTATGTTCCATGATCCACATAATTCTGGTGTTAGGTCTGTAGCACGTGGTCGTGTTGCTGTATGACCTTGGGCCCTGCACCTTCATGTTATAACACTGGATGAGTCCCCACAGAAGTAGGAGTATTCCTGAGAACCATTCCCAGCATGGGGGACTACCAGTGATGTAACTCTATACAGAAATGGCAGTGAATCACATACATATACTCCAGTAAACACGAACTCAATGTATTTCCAACTTGACAGCCTCTTAACTGGATCCCAGTGCCATATAACATGAGGCAAAGTGTATTGGGGGAAATTAGAGTGGGAGAAACAATGATCTTAGCCTTCATGGCTAAAGTATTTTACTTTTGCAAATCACAATCGGAAACAATACACACTTATTTTTTAATTAAAAATTTTTATTTCCAGTTTTATTGGAAATAATTGACACGTATCATTGTATAAGTTCAAGGCATATAGCATAATGGTTTGATTTACATGTATTGTGAAATGATTACCACGGTCAGTTCAGCTAACATCTATCTTCTTGTGTAGATACAATAAAGAAAGAAAAAAAAGAATAAAGGCAGAAAAATTTTCTTGTGATGAGAACTCTTAAGATCTATTCTCTTGGGGTGTCTGGGTGGCTCAGTTGGTTAAGTATCTTCCTTTGGCTCAGGTCATGATCCCAGGGTCCTGGGATCGAGTCCCACATTGGCTCCCCACTGAGCAGGGAGCCTGCTTCTCCCTCTCCCTCTGCTGCTGCCCCTCCTTGTGCTCTCTCACTCTCTTTCTCAAATAAATAGAATCTTCAAAAAAAAACCTCTCTCAACACCTTTCCTGTATATCATACCGCATATATCATACAGTCACCATGTTTACATTATATCCCTAGTATTTACTTATAACCGGAAGTTTTGCCTCCCTCTCCTTGCCCTGCCCCATAACCACAAGTAGTCTGGTCTCTTTTTCTATGAGTTTGTTTAGGTTTAACATATAAGTGAAATCAGATGGTATTGGTCTTTCTCAGTCTGAGTTATTTTACTTAGCATGATGCCACCAAGGCCTGTCCACGTTGTTGGAAACAGTAAGATTTCCTGTGCAAACACGTTTCTAGTGCGACTCCCAGGGTCTTGGAATGAAAGTGCAAGTGAGGTGACCTGAAGCTTAAGCTTCATTAGCTTCACTGTCCGTGGGCTTCTGGTGGTTGTAATGGGGTGGGTGTGTGAAGATCAAGCAGGGCCCTGAACGCCTTTATAAGAACTTGCTTTTCTCTTGGGATGGAGCAGCATTGGGCGTTTTGAGCAGAGGAAAGAGATGATTCTTGTGATAGGCATATTAATGCCCCTCCCCCCCAAAGATGTCCATGTCTTAATCCTTGGAACCTGTGAATATGTTACCTTCCATGGTAAAAGAAACTTTGGAGATATGGTTAAGGATCTGGGACAGGATGAGTATCCTGGATTATACAGGTAGGCCCACTGTAATCACAGGGGTTCTCATAAGAGGGAGGCAGGGGAGTCAGAGAAGGTGATACAACAATAGAAGCGGAGGTCAGAGTGATGTGGCCGTGAGCCAAGGAATGTGGATAGCTTCTAGAAGCTGGAAAAGGCAAGGAACAGATTCTCTCCTAGAGCTTTTAGAAGGAACTCAGTCCTGATAAAACACCTTGATTTTAGCACTGTGAGCTCAGTTTTCAGACTTCTGACTTCCAGAATAATAAGATGACACATTTGTGTTGTTTTAAGCTTGTGATGATTTGCTAGAGCAGCAATAGGAAACAAATACAATTGGAAAAGGATCACTCTGGTTGCCCTATTGAAAATAGATTACAGGGGAAGGGGTATGACCTCTGAAAATTTTTCTGCCTTCTTCCCAGGAAGCTGGGAGATCCCAGGGCAGACTATTGCAGTAGCTGGAGGAGAGAGGAAGGGTGACTTGGACCAGAGTGTGGATAGGCAGGGCGGGAGGGGAGTGTGAAAAGTGGGCAGATTTCTTTTTTGCCCAAAGGTCTGGCTCCATTGTATATGTTTTCCAAATTCCAATTTCCAAATTCCTCACTAATAGGTAAATAAAGTGAGGTTCCTAATTTTTCTTTTGGTCTTTTCACATGTGGTCCACTATTTGCTAGAAGGGACAGTGGAGGGGGAACTGGAGATGTCCTCTTGAAAAGTCCGTATTTTATTTTAGGTGGCAGACCACCTCTACCAAATGCCTTTTTTCAGTAAATGGCTTGGATAAGGTGCTTAGCAAAACAACTACCATACTCTCCAGTGTGTATCTAGCTGCATAATTCCCTTCAGAGCTGCTTAAGACAGGTGGTGATGCCTTTTCTCCACCCACCTGGACCTGACTTTCTTTTTCTCTGGTTTCCATGGCTCCTGGGCCTCTCCTCTGATTCCTTGCTGTGTGGGTATTTGTGGGCATGTTCACCCTTCGAAGGCTATTGCTGTCTTGTTTTTCCTTCACTGTCTACAATAGAGCCTTGCTCAAAGGAGCTCCATAAATATTTCTGGAATAAATTCCTTTGTCTTGGCTCCAGCAGATTTTAATTGCCACATGGATTCAGGGATCTGAGGCACAGGAACTAATATGTACTAAAGAAACCCAGTTTATAAGCCCCGTTCATCTCAAAATAACAAATGTAAGCTTTGAAAAACACAGCTTCCTGTGCAACCCCTGAGATAACAGAAAAGAGACATCTTTAGATTTCCTTGTCCTGTGTCTTTCTTTCCTACCTGGGGTTTCCTCTCACTTGGTGACAGGTGGCTTGCTTTCCCTGGGATGGCCAGAATGTGTCTCACAGTGGAAAATTAAACGTCCTCCAGCTTCTTCTAGGCTCTTGTGATTCTTGGGATAGATCCTTATTTTATTTTTCTTTTTGAAAGGGGATGCTGTAGGAAGATACAGCTATTTTTCTTTTTTCTTTTCTTTCTTTTTTTTTTGATACAGCTATTTTTCATCTTCACAGAAACACTCTGATCCTGGCCTAGTCCATAAAAATGCTTTTTTTTTTTGCTGTACATAATCAAATTATAAAAGAATAGAAATAAAAACCAACAGTCTAGCACTGGGCCCATATGAGAAAGGGTGCGAAGAAAGCGGTAAGTTTTGAACAGGATTTTGGGAGAGTGTTCTCAGCAAGGACTGCCCAAAGTCTCCAAGAAAAGGAGGTAGCTTCCACCAGGAAGCAGAGAGAAGCCCAGAAGCAGTGGAATGTGAGAGGTCACAGGGCTGCAAGGTTAATGGGGAGGGAGTGTGTGTTTGAAATATACCATGGAGCATGGTGTTCAATAACAGAGTCCTCCTCTTCCTCTCCTTGACCTCTGGATATGGGCATACAGCAATTTGCATTTTCCCTGCCAACTCCACACAGTGCCATCTAACATCTCCTTATACCCAGAATCTTTTTCTGGGTACACACTGCATCCATAAGAAAGCCAGCTCAGTGTTTGAAATCTCTTTGTATTGTATGATCTTGTGATGACTTATTTTCCTCATTTGTAAAATGGAACTAATAATAGCATATACCTGTTGGTACCTGGATTGTTTGGAGGAATAATGAAATAATGTATGCAAAACAGTTCATACAGTATCTAGTTTTTAACCAGTGCTCACTACATGTTAGCTGTTATTATTAACATTATATTGTGGTAATTCTGAACTCTCGAGTTGTGGAATCTATACTTACAGAAAGCAATATGCCACAGGCTTATATGAAGATTTTATCGATTTTTACTTCTAGCTTGTGTAATCCAATTCGTGTATGGGGGAAGAAGAATGAACTGGTTAAAAAATTTTTATGTTTTTTTGTGAAGCTATAGTAAGCCATGGGAGGAATAGAGCTTCCAATAAATCAAATTTTCCAAATATCTGGACCTGATGAGTAAATTGGCTCAACCAAGAGGAAAACAAACCCAAGGCTTTTTAGTATTTGTTTGAATCCCCTAACTCTGTTTCCAAGCTCTTTTGTGAGGACAAGAATTAAAAAAAAAAAATTTGTGGGAAGATTTTTCTCTTTTGCCTCAATTCTCTTTAGTTTGCTGTTCAAATGTCAATAAGTCCCAGCAGCTGCAGGTCACCACTGGGTTTCAATAGGAAACCCCGATTTAGGACACATATTTTTCAATTGTATCAGAATGTGCTTTTGGAGTCAAATCAGGAAATCTTGGAGGGCGGGGAACTCTTTTCTTTAAAGCTCTCCCCACTCATTGTTCTTTCCTCATGTCTTTAATGAATTGCTTTGGCTCCCAACCACAATACCAGATTGCGAAGAATGAAAGAAAATTCAGAAAGGAAAAAGCTTAAGTTATTGATTTGGCTTGAGGGTATTTTTCTGAGACTTCTGACCCAACCCAAAAAACCAACAACAACCCCAAACCCCAAATGACACTCCACGTTTGGAGACATTCTTTAGCTTTTGGATTGGGACCAACCTTGTTGAGGAAGTACTAGTTCCTGTCATGAGGGTTTTTACAGAGCCCCCAAATTTTTTGTGGTGCTTCATCATTTCATGATTTGGGGGATATAAAGCCAATTGCCTGAAGACTGTCACCCAAACCACATTTGGTGAAGGACAAAATGCTCTGGATTTAATTGAAGGAAGACAGTTGTGTTCATTAATTAGGAATTTGTAGTTGCCGTGATCACTTATGGGTCAAATGGAAGCCTCCTAAATCTTCCTCCTTGGTCTTGGTCTTTTAACAGAGCTACTGAATTCACCAACTAGTCTTAAATATTAAGGTGTTGGGAGTTATTCATGGAAAAACAAAGAGAAAAAAATACATAAATGCCTGCTGGAAGTAGAAGCGGAATCTTCTCTAACTTATTATAGTATGAAGGAGAAGAGCCCAGCTTAGGGGTTAGGTGTTGTCCCCAACAATCGGGGGAAGAATCAATGGGTATTTCCAGTTTCCACTAAGAATATTCAGAAAATTAGAAAATTACTTCAGATCCGTTTGAGAAATAATACAAGCAACTTTAAGACTGCCTATCCAAGTTTGGGTGATTTCTTTTTCTCTCTTATTTGCTTTTTTTTTTTTTTTTTTTTGAAAAATAGTTTTTTTTTTTTGTCATTTTTTCTGTTTGCAAAGTGCTTTCCATATATTTTCTTATATAATGACGTCAACACAAAGTGGCATTATTTTTCTGAGGAACCACAGATAAGGAGAGGTCATGAGTTAAAACATGCTCACACACGTAGTTGATATAAGGAAGATCTCAGGCCTCTGGATTAAAGATCTAGGCTGCCTCCTCTTATTTGTGTGCTCAGTCATCAAATTCTCATTTTTATGGGTCCCAAAAGTCTTGGTAACAAAGAACAACATCTCAACTGAGGTTAAACATTTCGAGCGGTGTTATGTTACATCCCTCTCATCTTTCATACTTGTGTTTTAGTGATTGGATGACACTCGGATTTATTTTTTTTTTTTAACTTTTTAATAAAGATTTTATTTGAGAGTGAGTGTGTGAAAGAGAGCGAGAACATGAGCAGGAGAAAGGGCAGAGGGAGAAGGAGATGCTGACTCTGGGCTTGATCCCAGGACCCTGAGATCTTGTCCTGGGATCTTGATCTGAGCCAAAGGCAGATGCTTAACCAACTGAGCCACGCAGGTGCCCCAACACTTGGATGTTCTTGATGCATCTCTTTCTTCCAAATGGAAAGACAAGCCTATGTACATAAATAAGTGGGTATGGTTTTATTATCTGAAACCCATCATCTGCCGGATCAGATAATTATTGTAGGGAGGGATGGGGTAGACTACTTGTCATTTATTCTGAAACTAAGGTTACTCTTTTTGGTAAATGTTTCCCAACATTTAACTGATTTATAAGTGACCACTTCATAAAATAAATGAGGTATCCTTATTTAGTTATCTTGGATAAGGTAACAGGAATCATGGCTCAAAGATAAGCATTCTATGAGTGCTTCATTGATCTTTTATTTGATTGAGGCAGGCATCAAATTATACAGGCCTTTGATTTTTGGAAAGTGAAGGCTACTTCCATTATCCTGTATGAACTAGGTCTTTGTGGGTTTAATTACCTATTTTTTACTATACTATATATTTTTTATAGTATTATAAAATACTATTTTTTACTATACTATATTTTTCTGTGTTCTAGAGCAGATTCCAAATTAGTGTCTAAGATAATTCTCTCTCTGCTAATGGCTCTTCTTCTTGCTTGCTGAAATGATGAAGGATAGCTTCCTATTTAGGTAAATGTCTTTGTTAAGCTCCTCAGCTGTCACAAAAGAATGTTAACACTATTACCAGCTTGATTTTCTGTCCCAAGAATCTGTACTCAGCAACACAGCATAGCAGTTCTTCAGGTAATTTTCAGGAATTTCAATCTGAAACTCAGTCATTTAGCATTTAGCACAAATGCAGTGGAGAGAAAAAATAGTTAGAATGATTTATGAAAGGACATGCTGTTGATTTATTACTCTAACTATCCTAAAATACATACCTGAATTTAATCAGCTCAGTAGAGACTGAGTACAAGACCCTAGCATTGGCCCCTCTGAATTGTGTTTGGAATGAGATCTCTAGAATTGTTACAAAACACAGCTCTTAAAAACTCATTTTATGCTCTTTGTATCAAACAATGACTTCTTTATGAGGATTTCTTAGAGAAATTATTGTTTGAGCCAAGAACTAATACATAATTGTACTTTTCCTGAGAAACTGGTTTATTTTTGCCATACAGCTGTGAAATAAATGGAAATAGACAAACTTTTCCTTTTTTCTGTAAAATTTGTGGCCCACTTAGAACAGATATGTAGGTGATCATGTCAGGTAGTTTTATTTTCATTGTTGACTTTAGTTGGTCATCATCCTTCTATATCTTCTTTAACTCCACTTTATTTTTAATATTTAAACTATTTCCCTATTGTACATTCTTGAGTTGTTTTGGAGACAATCTTGTATGTAAACACTCTCGCATGTCTGAAAAAGTGTTCTTATTGCTCCTTCACACTTGATTATTTGGCTGGGTATAGAATTCTGAGCTCAAACATATTTTTCCTTAAAACTAGAAGGCATCAAAACAAAAACAAAAAACTAGAAGGCATCACTTCAGTGTCTTCTATCCTCCTTTTTCCTTATGAGAATTTTCATGTTAGTCCAAGTCTTAGGTCTCTAGGGCTAACCATTTTTTTTTTTTACTCTTCTGGAATCTTAAAATACGTTCTTTGTCTTTGGAGCTCAAAATTTTGTAGAGAACTGTGGGTCCATTTTCATTCATTCTGATCAGCACTTGGTGGCTTTTTCACTTTGAGGACTTAGGTCTTACTCTGGTGCAGGGACATTTTCTTCTGTTTACTTGATTATTTCTGCTTAGCCATTGTTTATATGCCCTTCTCCTAAGTGTTCTTTTCATATCTTCCTCCTCTTTGTCATTTTGCTATATATTTTAAGAGCTTTCTTCAATTTTATTTTTCATTCTAACCTACCTGTTTTGCCATTAAATAGTTTCAATTTCCAGGAACTGTTCCTTGTTCTGTTATCTTTGTTCCTGTCAGCTTGTTCTTCATGGATGCCATGTCTTCTTGAATAACTTCAAGGTACTAATTGGCATAAGAACTATTTTCCCCATCCATTTTCAGCATTATCTCTTCCTCTTGAATCCTTATCCTTTGTGGTATTGAGTTTTCTCAGACATCTGGTGACTTACAGTTGTTGGTTTGTGTTTACATAAGAGGGCAGTTGCAAAGGTCTTTCCCCTGGCTAGCCCTCTCCTTTAAATTGGAGGACTGGTGATGTAGCCAGCTCACAGGGAGGTTTTTCTGTGTGTCTTAGATTTTTCTGGCTGCTATAGCAGAATACCATAAACTGGGTGGCTTATAAACAACAGAAATTTATTTATCACGATCTGGAGATTGGGAAGTCCAGGATCAAGGAGTCAGTGCATTTGGTGTCTGGTGAGAGCCTGCTTCCTGTTTCATACATGGCTGTCTTCTTGCTGTGTCCTCACATGATGCAAGGGACTCTTTGGGAACCCTTTAAAAGGGCACTAATCCCACTCATGAGGGCTCTACCCTCATAACCTAATCACCTCCCAAAGGCCCTCAAATATCATCTCATTGGGAATGTTCCAACACAGAAATTTTGGGGGACCACAAACATTCAGTCTATAGCCTGGAAAATCCCACAACTGCCTCTGTAAGGCATGGTTTACTAGGACCTGAGTCTCCCGTAGCCGATGTGGAGGTTCGGAGCTGCTTCTTAGATTTGAACATGCATTCTTGGTTTCATCCCCAGGCATGTTGCCTAATCTCTTTAATGAGCAAGGGTAGTGGGATCTGGGGGGCCCACCTGGCTCAATTTTCTTTAATTATTCTGGTGATGCTCGAAAACTAGAATGCACAGATAATTTATCTTCCAAGCCAAGACACCTTTGAAAGTGAAAAGTTATTTTGTCAAGACAATAGGAATAAACTGGGACTGTCACCCTATCTATAACGCATTTTCAGCCTTTGTATTTATTGACTGAATTTGGAATTTCTCTGGGGCTTCACCGGGAATTTTTAATATTTATGAGCATCTGCTAGCTTCCACTCGTGTTTTCCAGCACTGTTATGTTTTTATTTTTTTAAAAAACATATTGCTGTTATTTCAGTGAGACCTAGGTGGGAAGGGAGGTAGGAGGACATACTTAGTTTGCTTCTTGAACCGGAAGATGTTTGAACTTCACTTGAAACATATGCTGGCTCACTATATTTTATGATCCTTGTGTATCACTTTACTTCTTTTTGGAACCACACAAATCAGTGATAACGATTATGTAGCAGTGAGCTTACCCTAGTAGATCCTAAATCTCCTGGTGGGTACTTTTCTTTCAGTATTTTCACAGCTGGAAGGGTCCCGCAATGCCTATGAAATATTGGGCATTAAGTCATTGAACCTCTGTTCAATATGCAATTCTCAATGGGACTTGTTTATGGAGGATTCATTTTCAGCTTCCCTTTCTTATAGGATGTGACTTATTGCCGAGAGGGGATTCTGTCCCCTCACCCACTGTCCTAGCACGTGGAAGAATGTTAGTTCTTGGCTTAGCATAGTTAAGTCAAAGGCAGAAAACTGTAGGGATATATAACAAAGCCAGGATGTTGCAGAGCTTATGACAGGATAGAAAATAGGCCATAGTTTATCTGTAAAGACTCTGTTCAGAAGGACTGTGCCTACTAGAAGTACAAAGCAAAGATTTAATACTGATTTAGAAGCCAAAAGAGGATTTCCTGGCTCTAACAAATTCTCATGGGACAAGAGCAATGTGGATACCCAGAAGAACATCCGAACTTTCCTAGTAGAGAAATTACTCTTCTGGCCACTTTGGGAAAGGGTTATAGTTCTTGGGGAGGGTGGTTACATGGAGTCACTCAACAGGAGTCAAGATTCTAATGTTTGGAGTGAGTAAAATTAGCTGCAGAACTATAGAATTCTATCCCTGGATGTGCTTTGTATAAATGAGAAATTTAAAAATGATCATCTGAATGTGTATGATATAAACTAAACGCAATTGAGTATATGAATTAGCAAATCTAAGTTTTGACTTACAGCTAAAGTTAATCTTTAAGTTATAAGCAGGATGCCAGGTGGGCCGGGTTGACCTTTGCCCTGCAGAAGAGAGCCTCCAACCTTCACCCTCCCAATAATACCTGTTGTTTTCCTGTCAGCAGTTTTACTACGCCTGCATTAAGGTAGGGATGTTTAAACAAATCATCCAAGCTTTTCAAGTTTTAAGTACCCTCACCCTCCAAAATACCATTTCGGGCTTTGATATTTTTGCTCTTTGTTAGGGAGCCAGTAAGAAGGGGAGGATGGTATCTTTATAGCCAGGGTTTGAAATGTTTCGTTTGAGAGATGCTTGGTTAAGCGGTTGCTTCCTGGTGAGTTTTGGATTTCAGAGTTATATATGTGAGGGGCAAGCCCACTCGGTGTGGTTAGCTGTGGCCATCAGTCCAATATCGTTCTTACCAGAAATTAGGTGAGCTAGCCTTGAAAACACGAGCAGTCACACAGGACTGACTTTAATGCATAGACAAGAAGAAAACCATGTAGGTGGATGTCAGACAGACATTCCACAAAGGTAGAGACTCAACGATAACCAAAGACATGGTGTCATTTGTCAGAAGCAGTTTTCAGAGGTGAACACAACGTCATACTTGAGACATGAACCAAAGAGGCTGTAAAGACATTTACATTCCTCTTGGACTTTTGGGAAAAAATAGTCACCTCTTACAAATCATGGTGCCTGGTGCTTGGAGGATGGTGGTGGTGATAAAATATATTCCTTTCTTTCTTCCCCTCTTCATCTCCCGCTTCTTGTCCTTTCACTTCTACTTTCAGCTCTTCTTCTCTTTGCTTTCTCCTTGCTCTTCCTTCCCCCATCCCTAATATATGGCTCTAAGTTACTTTCTACCCTCCAGTCTTCTTTATTTCTGTGGTTGTATATACCGTCTCCAAACTCGGACTTTTACCACTATCCCTATACTTTTTACCACCTATCACTTACCCAGGTGGAGAACTGTGGGATTAAGGGAATCCCAGGTGAAATGGTCAAGTCACTCACCATGAGTGTTCAGCATTGACATCTGGTGATTTTTTTGCTGGTCTTCATCCCATAGCTTTCATTTTTCCATCACTACCCTTTTGTCAACTCTGAATTCAGTAAAATGGAGCAAGGACTTGCTACTTTTGCTACAAAAATGTGCTCTGCTAGTGTTTCTGGGGGGCACTGTCTTGTCTTTCCCTCTGCAAATTTTAATTTATGCACCATCATAATCTTTGAGTTTGCTGTTCTTTTATTTTGTTATTTGTACTGGTGTTTGCATTTGTTTCCAGAAGATATTTTTTTAGCTACTTCCAGCAAAGGGCAAATGTCCATCTCCTGGTGATGTGCAGTTTCTCTCACTAGGCCTGGGGTGTTTAGAAATATCGCCTTTGCTCATTGAACATAAAAGGTCAGTGACTTCACTGGTCCCTTCATTATGGTTTTGTTTGGCTATATCGTATTTTGTCACTTTGTAGCAAAAAAAAAAAAAAAAAAAAAAAAAAAATCCCTTCCCAGGTGGCATTTGACTTTCAGCATTCTTCTTTAGGAACTACTTGGAGTTAAGAGAAAGGGTCTTTGTAGAGCTAAAGGGATGTAGAAATTGGAGACACATAATGTTTTGTTTTATGGCTGGCATCAGAATTACAATGAGACACATTTCAGCTTTCCATTTTGGGACTTTCCAACACATGTTCCAACATTTAGGCTAGAAAAAAACCAATGCCCTTCAAATTCTAAAGGAAAGAATTCTTGCAACCTTGAGACAACCAAAGTAACCTAAGTGATATTAGTTTAATGAGTTATATGTTTCTTTGTGTCAAAAATGTAATTTCAACCTGATTTCTCTTTCTCTTTAGAAGTGGAACGGATCGTGAAAGCCAATGACCGTGAATATAATGAAAAGTTCCAGTATGCAGTGAGTAAAACATACACAGCGCACACATGCTGGGATGGGTTCTACCTTAAGGACAGTTGAATTGATGCCTTCTAGAGCTTTACGACTTCACCAAAAACTTTGTTTAGTCCCATTTTAGTATCAAGGTTCTATATGTTTCTATAAATACTGATTTTAACAATATTTATACACTTATTTTTGTCCTACAGTAAGAGTGGTTGGTATGCTCTTTGGTATAGGAAGAAGATAAAATTTCTTTCTCAAGAATTGATGTTTAATTCATTTTGGTGCTGATTTGGCCACTAGAATACATAGGAAAATGTAAAACATGGGCCTCTATGGTAATACTTGGTGATAAAAGTGGTGGTATTGGCTGATGGGTGATAAATGGCTTTGGGGGATTTTCTGTAAGTAACTCAGGCTGAATGTGGAGAAGTATATGTAAGACAGAGTTCCCAGGTCCTGAATGATTATGTTTATCAAGTGAGAAGTGATAATGATTAGTTAAAATGTACAGGCTTTACGTTTATACTGAACTACTTTTTAAAAAAATTTTTTCCCCCAAATACTTTTATTTTTTCAGTGTTACGAGATTCATTGTTTATGTACCACACCCAGTGCTCCATGCCATACGTGCCCTCCTCAATAAGCACCACCAGGCTCACCCAAACCCCCACCCCCACCCCTACAAAACCCTCAGTCTGTTGCT
>CM052896.1:45914032-46117224 GCA_028534135.1 Potos flavus
GTCTGATCTGTTTGCAAGAGCTTAAATTGAAAATGTGTGAAAAATCTCCATTTTTTCCAATGATTTTTCTTTTCAGTGTATTTTTCTTGAAGGATTAAAGGAAAAGTCTGGAAGAATATCTTCAGCTGAGCCAAAAGGACATTTTGTCTTTATAGTCTAAGTCTTAGAGGTGTAAGGCATTTATTTGTGATGACTCAGCTCCATGGTCTATTGGTGAAATCAAGTGTTCTCTAAAAGTTCATAGTCTATAGTGCACAAATGGGACTTTTTGGATTTGTACTAATTAATTATTTACATAGGCTTTTGAAAAACACTTGCAGCTTATATAACAGAAATTTGTGCTTATATAACAGAAA
The DNA here is from genome assembly GCA_028534135.1 of Potos flavus. Classification (NCBI taxonomy): domain Eukaryota; kingdom Metazoa; phylum Chordata; class Mammalia; order Carnivora; family Procyonidae; genus Potos; species Potos flavus. The sequence goes on from CM052896.1 coordinate 45,914,389, forward strand.
TTTGTGCTTATCAATACCCTTAGAGGTTATTTAATACTTTGCTTCTTGAAATGTGATCCACAGACCTCAGACCAGGATCACTGGCTCACCAGGAGCTTATTAGACAGACATGCAGAATCTCAGTCCCCAAATGTTGAGTCAGAACCTGCATTTTTTAGATTTTTTGGGGAAAATGTCTTTAAGAAGCTCTTGAAGCTTTCCGAAATAAGGGGGCTTGCAAAGAGCATCTTCTTAATCTATGATTTTTAAATTTGGAAGTTTGATTTGTCATCTTCTACATGTAATTCCTTTCTTTAAGGCATGTGTGCCTTCTTAATTCCCTTCCTTCTTTTCATCCTTCTCCATGCCTTGTTCTTTGCCGCCTCCTTCTCCTTTATAATGGCCTCTGTCAAAAGAGTTATCTCTGTCATGAGTAACAGGGCACATGTTGAAAAGTATTTTATATTGTGATTTTGCAACAGAAACCTGGCATATTTCAATAACATTTTCAGAGAAACAGTGGGGCTTATTCACAAATGCAAAATCCAGTTTGAATTCACAGTGTGGATGGTGTATAATGTTGGTAATCTAGGCTGTGATTAGTCTCTTCCTGAAGTATATGCAATGGTAAGTAAAGTGCTTTCAGCTGAAGCTATTTAGGGTTGGAATATGCCATACCTTCTACCTTCCAGCTTCCCTTCCCATATCTTACTTCCCAGCTCTACCTAGTTGCCTGGCAGTTTGTTGTTTCCAAGATCTTTCCTATCAGGAAAGAGATCTTTGTCACATTGAAGGGTTAGAAATTAAAGTATCCTCCTCTGGGTATGGAGTCAAAATGGGAGACAATGGCCAGAGAATGTGTTTGACCCAAAGAGTTGACTATAATATATAGTCGTATAATAGGTCTGTAAATATTTTTGGTAGAGGGCTTCTCTGAATTACTGCTATAGTTGACTCTGTTTTTATTAATTTATTCATGCATTTATTTAACCACAGTTATTAAGGAAAATTAAAAGTATTATTAAAAATTATAAAGAGCAATAATTATTGTGAAATTACTATGTGCCTGGCATGGGGGTGAGGTCCATAGAGGTGACCAAGACTCAGTGGTATTTTTCCTCAAGGAACTCACAGTCCAGTGGTCTCTCCTTCAGGTTTGGAATCAGAATATTTCCTAGGAGCCCGGGGAGAGGGTGCTGTGGCCCATGACTGGCTTGGCCTTTTCAAGTGTTTTTAGCCTTTCTGGATGTCACTTTCCTTACTGAGGATATAGGCAAATCATTTCCCTGGAAAGGACTATTGTGGGAAGAGAATATCTAAAATGGATTTGACATTCTTTGTTATTATGAGTAAAATAACCATTTGGGAAAACCAGTTTCTCATAAAATCCTCAGGCCATGTGCCATAGTCAAACCCCTGGGTTTCCCATCGTCCACCCCTTTCACATCGTTTCTTATTTATATCATTATAGGTGACCCTCAGTGGAGGGTCACAGAGCCCAGGCTTCTATTCCCATGAAATGCCTCCCAATTCTATTCTGCCAAACTCACCAACCTCTTTGGCTTTTTCTTCTCCCAAACCGACACATTTGCATAGGAGTCTGGATGAACGTTTTGAACCCTTACCCCAGATGGAGTCAATCAGGAGGAGCAATGTATAAGAGGAATGTACTGGGAAAGAGGAATTTGAAGGAAGTAGAATGAGATGGTGGAGAAGGTGTGGGTGATGTAACTGGAAGCCCACCCTTCCTTTCTCCCTGCCTTCATTCATTCACTCATTCATTCATTCATCCATCCATCCATCCATTCATCCATTCATCTCTTTATTCATTTAGAAAATAGGGGAAAGGATCTGGTCTGCTCTGTGTACTCACTGTTACTCCTAGCTGGCCTCCTGGTAATGCTTGGGTGGATCACTACTATTAAATAAGCAAATCCCTACTGGAACTCACCCTGGAGTACTTAAAATTATTCCATGAGCAGCTCAGCTGCAAATCAGTTTAGCGACTTAGAGCATCTGTCTTAGTGAGTTTTTTGTTTTGTTTTTTTTTGGCTTAGTGAGTTTTGATTAAAGTCTCACGTTTGAAGCCACTGTGCATTTTCTCTCTTCATATCATGGCAGCTCTTGCTCTGTTCAGCACTCACATGAGCTTCTTATTGAATCTCTGTCAACTCCTACAAAAGACAACAGTCTGTTTTTATGTATGTCACCAGGGAGCCCCATTTCCAGTTCCCTGAAGCAAATTTAGTTTTTGTTTAACCCAGACCATCCTAAGCAAAAACTGCCAAATTTGCTGAAAATTCATTAAACTCTTTGTAGATGATGTGATCACAAAAAATAAGAGATTGACACTTCAATTTATTTATAAACTATTATTGTTGCTATTGTGTTTTAATTATAGAAGATACTTTGAAGCCTCGCTCTTCTCCCATTCCATGCAGAGAATTTTCTTTTCCTTGTGTCCCAACTGGGCCTTTATCCTTCCCTTTCAACACCTCTACTCTCAAGTAAAACCTATTCAAAATACAAAAAAATCACAAAGTCAGGTGATGTGGGCTTGTCTAAATTTAGATTTATTGCCCAACTCTGGATGAGAATGGGCTGGAGACCAAGAAAAGGTAGAAATGTTGTAGGAGGGCATCTCCATAAGTTGGCCATGGGTCCTAATTTCTCCCGCATCCTGCTGGGGATGGGAATTCAGAGATGCACACACTTCTCATCTGATTCCCACAGGTTCAGGAGAAAATTGCATGATGTTATTTGTGTAGCACCCTAGTGTAAGAGGTAGAGTCCTAGGAAGGATTAGACTATTTGTAGTGTGTTATTATTACCCCTCAGCCCTTTGGGGAAGTTCTTCATGGGTGCCTCCTCATTAACTGGACTTTTCCATTGTGCCTTTATTATTGTCATAAATGCTGAGGTCTTGCCCGAGATTTGGCCTTGTTCCCAAATGGCATAGCAGTGTGAACATGGTCTAATTTTTAGTCCTAATAAACAAAGCAGGTCATATGCACTATGTTGTCCAAAGACACTCTTGTGATTCAGGAAATGGGCCTGAGCAAGCCAGGTCCACAGCAACTCAAAGAAATGTCCAATCTGGCCATCCAGGGCCTCTAAAGCCCTAGCATGAGATAGGTAAATAGGCCAAAGCTGAGGACCTTCCCTGCAGATGGCAGATCTACAGGGAAGAGGCACAGAAGAGCTTTGGCAAAGCAGAAATCGGCAAACAAATCATTATGGGACTATGAAAGTCCCACTGAAATATAACCTTTGATTTCCTTTTTCTCTTTTGTATGGTTTCCTTTTGTTGTATATCTTAGCTCTCTGGAGAAGGCATACACTAGATCTCTCTCTCTGTGTCTCTATCAACTTGTATAATTTTAAGAGTATTTTTACTCTTTTCAGATGTCACAAAAGAAATGTTAACATTTTGTTTGGACCTAGTTAGAACCCTTTATATGTTGTATGCGTCTAAATGCCCTGGAGGAAAAAAATTAGCGTGATTAGATTAATCTCAGAGGGAAATTTAATTTGTCCCCCAGGTAATTGTCCAAAAGTAGTTCTTTGTAGACAAATTACTATTCATAGGCCATTTACTAGTTCTAGAACAGTCTTGCAGAAGCTGGAACACTAAACTTAATTCTGAGGATAGAAAAGAAAAGAAAACAAGGTTTATGTTACCGCCAGGCAGATTTGCTTTGGCGGGGGACTGAGGCCGAAAGCTTGCCTAGCCATTGCCTGTGTTCCTGAGGTCTAGATGGGAAATGAAGTTCCCTAGACAAGCCCGATAATGCTCTCCCTAGACTCAAGGGATGGAAAGTGACTGCTCTAGCTGACTGAATTAATGTGCATCTTTCACTGTCCTTTGGGTTAGAAAGGGTCTTTTCTTTACCAAAGAACATTCCAGGAGGGTCAGTGGATTTAGTAATCAAGAGCGAGTCCAGATATTTCTTGTTTCTGACTCATTTCCTAGGAAACACATACCATTTGGGAGAACACATGACTCTACAAAACAGCTTTTATGGGCAGCCCTGTAACTGCTCTAAGCCTCAGTTTCTTCATCTGCAAAGTGGTGCTGAAGTAGAAACAGTTCATTAGATTTTTTTGAAGATTATCTGAGATGATGTATGCACAGTGCTTAGCACAGTGCTGGGCCTATGCAGGGAGGCGATACATGTTAGCAGGTGTCATTGTATGACACAGCAACACCATTACACACAAGGTCATGCTTTCTTCATTTCACATCCAAGTCTTAGTGACACATGGGTCATACTCATTTTCTTTTCTTTTTTATTATGTATTTTTATAATGTATTATTTGCCCCAGGGTACATGTCTGTGAATAATCAGGCTTACACATTCACAGCACTTTCCATAGCACATACCCTCCCCAATGTCCATAACCCGGTGACCCTATCCCTACTCCCTACTCCCCCCAGCAACCCTCAGTTTGTTTTGTGAGTTTAAGAATCTCTTATGGTTTGTCTCCCTCCTGATCCCATCTTGTTTCATTTCCTCCCCACCCCCCTTAACCCCCCGCCCTGCATCTCAAATTCTTCATATCAGAGAGATCATATGATAATTGTCTTTCTTTGATTGACTTATTTTGCTTAGCATAATACCCTCTAGTTCCATCCACGACGTTGCAAATGGCAAGATTTCGTTTCTCTTGATGGCTACATAGTATTCCATTGTATATATGTACCACATCTTCTTTATCCATTCATCTGTTGATGGACATCTAGGTTCTTTCCATAGTTTGGCTATTGTAGACATTGCTGCTATAAACATTCGGGTGCACATGCCCTTTTGGACTACTACATTTGTATCTTTAGGGTAAATACCCAGTAGCACGATTGCTGGGTTGTAAGGTAGCTCTATTTTCAACTTTTTAAGGAACCTCCATACTGTTTTCCAGAGTGGCTGCACTGGCTTGCATTCCCACCAACAGTGTAGGAGGGTTCTCCTTTCTCTGCATCCTCACCAACATCTGTTGTTTCCTGACTTGTTAATTTTAGCCATTCTGACAGGTGTGAGGTTGTATCTCACTGTGGTTTTGATTTGTATTTCTCTGATGCCAAGTGATGTCGAGCACTTTTTCATGTGTCTGTTGGCCATTTGGATGTCCTCTTTGCAGAAATGTCTGTTCAGTTCATACTCATTTTCTTTGATTATAACAGTGTTTAGTCTGGCAATTTTCTTTTTCTTTCTTTCTTTTTTTTTTTTTTGAAGACTTTATTTATTTGACAGAGAGAAAGAGATCACAAGTAGGCAGAGAGGCAGGCAGAGGGAGAGGGGGAAGGGGAAGCAGGCTCCCTCATGAGCAGAGAGCCCCATGCAGGGCTCGATCCCAGGATCCTGAGATCATGACCTGGGGTGAAGGTAGAAGCTTAACCCACTGAGCTACCCAGGTGCCCCTAGTCTGGCAATTTTCAAACTTTTTTTGAGTATGTTCCCTACTTATAAAAAGAAAACCTTCCTGTGTCTTTTGGTAGATGAATGCATAAAGATGTGATGTACATATATGATGAAATACTACTCAGCCATTAAAAATAATGAAATTTTGCCATTTATGACCTAAGGGTATTATGTTAAGTGAAATAAGTCAGAGAAAGACCATTTATATGTGGAATCTAAAAAACAAAATAAATGAACAGACAAAAAGACAGAATCAGACTCCTAAATGCAGAGAACAAACTGGTGGTTGCCAGATGGAGGGTGGTGGGAGGATGAGTGAAATAGGTAAAGAAAAGTAGGAGGTAAAAATTTTCAGTTGTGAAATAAGTTGCAGAGATAAAAAGTAAAGCATATAGGGAATATAGTCAATAATATTGTCATAACATTGTATGGTGACTACAATTACCATGGTGAGCATTGAATAATGTATAGAATTGTCCAATCACTGTCCTATGCCTGAGACTTACTTAACATTGTATGTCAGTTATACTTTATTTTTTATTTATTTATTTTAAAATATTTTATTTATTTGTTTGACAGAGAGAGAGAGATCACAAGCAGGCAGAGAGGCAGGCAGAGAGAGGGGGGAAGCAGGCTTCCGGCCGAGCAGAGAGCCCGATGCGGAGCTCGATCCCAGGACCCTGAGATCATGACCTGAGCCGAAGGCAGAGGCTTTAACCCACTGAGCCACCCACGTGCCCCTCAATTATACTTTAATAAAAAAAAAATCCAAATATGTTGCCCAGATTAAGTACCCAGGAAGAAAAAAAGAAAACCTTCCCAATATACATATATTTACTTTATGTATTTGTATGTATGTAGTTCTATATGTAAATAAATATAAGTATGTATACATATATAATATGTATATGTGTGTATATACATAGTCAAGAAAATCTGTGCATCAAACATTAATAACCTCAACTTTAAATTTCTTTGTTAAAACATACATAGAAGTTACTATTTTTTTTTAATAGCCTGAAGGACTGCTGGGCTTCCCCTGGACGACAGATGCCCAGTGGTCTCATCAGATAGAGTAATCTTGAGGTTGCATGAATCTGAAATGTCAAAGAAGCAGGCTTCCCAAGGGAGTCTTGGCAGGCAAGGTGCTCCTGTTTTATTCCTCACTGTTTTCTTCATAGCATTGATCACTTTCTTTAACTGTGTGATCAGTTTATAGGTTTCTTTATTCCTGCCTCTCTCCCCACAACTAAAATGCAAACTTGCTCTAGGAAGGTAGAGACTTTGTCTATTCACATCTGTAGTCCTGGTTCAATGACAGTGCCTGTCACAGGAAAGGCCCTTGTCGTATGAATAGATGAACATTGGGGGAAATGCGCCCTCTCCTCTTTACCTCCCCACAAATGCTTTTGTTCACGTTGTGGAGCCCAGGCTCAGGAGAACCTTATGCAGATGGTAGTGGTGGGAACAATGATGACCTTGACCGATGGCTCTATGTAAAGCCTCTTCTGTGGCTCCGCCCTCACTCAGCAGTGTTCATAGAGGAGCACACTGTCATCTTGCAATGCCTCCCAGCCCTGAATGCTGTTCACTCTTCACTGGGCACCATTTGACTAACACCGAGGAGTTGCGGTTCTGCCTGGTGTCAGTGAGGCGCCAGACACCCAATCTCCAGGCTCATTTGCCCCATACATGAATTCTTTTGGGACCTTTGCATAAACATGGCTGTTTCACATATTTCCTGAGTGGCGCAAATGCCTTTAGGCCACTTCCTTTTTTTTTATGCAAGTGTTCTGTGGATGCCGTCTCTTTTCGGGTTTTATTTTACAGTTTAGAGATAATTTCGCTTTAAGAGTCAGGACTATTTCTCTTTCTGAAATCCACATTGTACCATATATCTGTCTCCTCTAATGGCAAGACTATTAGGCTCTTTCTTCCCTCAAGTTCCTGACAGTTACTTTTTATAGCTGTCATGACATAAAAATGTTTCATCAAATGTGGGAGGGAAGATCTTGTGAGAGTGGAAACTGTGGTACTCATTGCGAAAGCTCCTGGGGTTTGGCCTGTGGGATCACAGACGCAGGCAATGTCCCCGGACAACCACCAGATGCATTTAGGCTTGGCCTTCTATGACTCATTCTTTAAGGCAAATATAGAGATGAAAGTACACTATTGTATAAAAATGTAAACTGATCTTGTATGTATTAATGTTCTTATCTGGTATTTGGTTGATTGGGAGTAAAAGAAAAATAAACTGAAATTGACTTAGACAATAAAATAAATGAACAAATCATATAATTGAGAGGACCAGAAATAGGGCTAGCCTCAGGAGAGGCTTGGTCTAGTTTTTCTCTGCATTTCCCAGCCTTGAATCTTCAGTGTAGAATTTATTTCTGATAGCCTCCCCACTCATGGCCCCAGGATGCTGTCAGTGATCCCTAGGGCTACTTGCTTCCAGGTTGGACTCCAGTAGGAAAGAGAAAGCCAACACAAATTCCCAGAACTGACGTGGGTCATGGGCTAATCTCTGAGCTCAAAATTTTAATCAGGAAGATGGGCCATGTAGGTTGGCTTAAACTAATCTGGGTCTGACCCTGGAGTTATAGATGAGCAATGAACTCATCTAGACCACAAGACTAGGTAATTTGGAGCACTTTTAGCTGAGGGGAAGGAGAAGATAGTCAAATGTCTGTTACACTTAGCATTAAAATAAGACTGGATTTGTAGTGCTGTTTGGTTTTTGATATTTATTTTTTGTGACTGATGTGTCTCACACTCACCAAATATTAGGCTTATTTTGCATTTCTGGTTGTGGTGTCCATCAGTGTTTCTGGCTTTCTGCCTTTTGGGCACATGATGACTCTTTCTGATCAATGAGTTGTGAGTATTTGGGTTGAAGCATTGACTTGTATGTATTGAATCAGAGCATTCTCTTTTCCTTTGGAACTGCAGTTGGAAGTATCTGACATGGTGGCTGGTCCACTGTGAGTAACTATGATGAACAGAGTCTTCCTGGTGGCTCATGTTGAATAAGTAGCATGAGGAAGAAATAAACCTTTATTATTCTAAGCCATGAAGATTTTGGAGTTGTTTGTTACAGTGGCATACCCAGTTTATTCTGCCTAGTACACTGAATTTTCTAAATCCATTTGGATTATTTGGGGATTGCTCAGAAAAATCTTATGTGATTCTTTCACCATAAAACTCAACTCAAAAATACTTTCATGTCTATAGTCTCGCTTTATCTCCACAATAGTCCCATAACTATGTAGGTGAGAAGTATTATTAGCTCCGTCTTTCCCGTGGCAGGATTGAGGTAAACTCCCCAAATGCTCGGTTTACTAATTTAGCAGTGTTTGTTATTTTTCTATTTGCTTCATTTTCTTAAGCAATACGATTACACAATAAAATCTCATTATAAAAAATAATGCCTCTCATTTTGCTAATATTTAGTTTGATGTTCCACCTTGGAAGAATTTATCACTTTTACTTTATTATTTTCCTGTAATAAATACTTAATGTTAAAACGTAAAGGACTTTGGCCACTGCTGCTTCTGTTGGAAAGCTAAACTAAAGGAGGGGTTATCTGTACTATTTACTTGTGTTGAACTTTGTCAAGGACCAAGAGAATCACTCTTGGAGGGGTATTGAAAGAGAACACAGGAAACTGTAATCATACATCAGGCAATAGATAAGCAGAGCTCCTACAGAAGGGGTTGACTCAAGGGGAAAGTGTAGATACACGGTGTTATTTTCCTTGGTAAGAAAATGTCAGCAGGCCAAAAATTCAGAGTGGAGGAGAGAGAAAGGGCTGATTGATCTGAAAGCAGAAGAGAGAACTGCCTTTCCCTGAATAGGGAAACAACACTGCTGAAGAGAGTAGGCTCTGGAAGCAGAGTGCCTGGGTTCAGATCATGGTACCACCACTTACCAGCTGTATAGCCTTGCTTAAATTACTTAACATCTCCAAATCTGGGATTCCTCTTCTATGAGGAATGAGGATGATAGTACCTATTTTATAAGGATATTATGAGGATAAAATGAACTGCGAACTGTAAAGCTCTTAGAACAGTACACATGGGAAGAGCTTGGTAAATATCGGTTGCCATTATATTAATTACTATTATTATTCATTGTCAACCTTTCTGTCACCCCCTGTCCCAAGCCACTCATCATCTCTCACCCGGACTAATTAAAAAACCTTCTCATTGGTCTTCTATCATCTATTCTGTGTCATTTCCAACTTACTCTCCACCCTGTAGCTAGGGTAATCTTCTGAAGTTAGAATCTCATCAAGTTGCTTCTTTGCTTATAACTTTTCAGTAATTCCCTCTTCATTTAGGATTTTAGTCTTTATGATAAAATCCAAAATTCTTAGTGGATTCCAAAACTACTCTATCTAGCCTCAGTCTGTGCTGACCTCTAGTACAGCCTCATGGCCCCTTTAGTAAACTCCCAAGTGAGCCATCTTCTGCCTACCTTGGTGCCTTGGTATTAATATGTTTTAGAGGAGCAGTGCTTTCTTCTCATCCTGATGTTGTCTTCCTGATGGAGGGCTCTCTGCTGGGGTCACACTTCTTTTTCCACCCCTTTACTTACTTTGTAGTGGAGTGATTTATTTTGATGTATCAGTCTTGGAGAGATATCTGGGCCTCACCAGCTCAGCTCTGCCCTCTTCCTCTGGAAGCAAGCTCCCTGTAGGGAACGGGTATTCTCTGATAATCTTCTAGGGGTAGACCCCTTGCCCACTACATAGGAGGGCTCCCCTGCTCCAGAATTGCCTATGGCTGTGTGGTTAAGTCTACCTCATTGTGGGGCCAGTTAACTGGTTCACCTGGCTGACAAACTAAAGACATGACTTCCAGCCCAGCTTCCTTTAGCACTAAAGATGTTGTATGGATTCTCTAGATGTACTCCTTTCTCCTTGTTCTCCTTTTCCTTGTCCCCTTTCTCAATTCTTCTGAATTGGGGTGTTTCTAGTGGTCCATGGTAGAAAAGTCATGCTAAAGGGATAGAGGTCAAGATCTTCTGTGCTGTATTATGGAATGAACTGTACTAAAATTTGACTCTAAGCCAATAGGTGGTTCAATGAAATGACAATATTTAAGGTCTTACCTATACTCACATTCTTGGATAACGCAGTGGAAATAGAAACACTTTTTCCTTTCAATTGACAAAGAAAGGTAAATGGGCCCAGAGACACTCCAGGAGGGGGAGCTCTCGTTCTTTGTTCCCAGGCATAGCTATGAGGGTTTGCATCATCTGTGACCAAGGTATAAAAGAGCCAGAAGAACATCATAATCATTGCTATATGTCGAGTTAAATAGAAAATCGTCACAGACCCCTCTGGCATTATCACTTTGTCCTGCACAATTGTCTTTTCACCTATGTGGATTCAGTTTTGTAGGAGAGTTTCTTTATAATTCCTGTTATAGTTTTGAGCTTCCCAGCAGATGTTCCATCTATCCTTTTACAAGATACAGGCTTAACCTCATTTTAGTTTCAACTTAGAAGAAAATATAAAACAGGAATATGTGATTTTTTTTTTTTTAGTTAACTGCTTTTTTTCCTTAGCTTTCCTCCTCCCTACTATTTTCTCCAAGTCCTTTCCTCAGAAATATGTTTCATCATTGACAGTTCTCACAGCCTTCCTTCCAGCCCAGACCTTGAGTAGATAGCTCACTGCAAAATACTCATTATCAGCTTACAGAACATTTTCAGTACATTACTATGTATCAGACCCACTAGGCTGGGAACTCTTTGCTTGACATCTCTCTTACTGTGCCACAGCTTCTTGCACAGAGCTAGACACAATGATTCCTGGTAAATGTTTTAGCTATTTAAGGGGCACTTGGGTGGCTCAGTCAGTTAAGTGACTGACTCTTGATTTTGGCTCAGGTCATGATCTCGGGGTTGTGAGATGGAGTCCTGTGTCGGGCTCTGTGCTGGGCATGGAGTCTGCTGGAGATTCTTCCTCTTACTCTTCCTCTACACCTTCCTCAACCCCCAACCACCATTGCTCATACTTTCTCTCTCTCTTAAAAAAAAGGGGGGGGAGGTATTTTAACAGGTGCCCATTTTCTTTAATAATAGTAACAATGATTGCTGGAAGTGTAGTTTCACTGAAACTAAGTCACACCGACTAACCTCAGTTTTAAAATACGAGTGGGTGGAAAATCTCTGGGCATGTTGACTCAGAATTTCAGAAAGACTTATCACCCAAAATTTTGCTATCTTTGTAGATAAGATGGAGTTAAGCCTTGTGGGAGTATAGTTAGGTGCATTTATAAATGGTTAAATAAAACTGAACATATTTTGTATAAACAACTGAAAAAGATGTTAATCTCTTGAGAGGTCTCTAGTAGTTTGCCATTGAACATCTCCTACCAGTTCAAAATGCTCATGCCCATGGGGATAGTGGAGGGGGTAGAGGGAGAGAATCTTAAGCAGGCTCTATGCCCAGTATGGACCCCCACACTGGGCTCAGTCTCACAACCCTGAGATCATGACCTGAGCTGAAATTAAAAGTCAGATGCTCAACTGACTCAGCCGCACAGGGGTCCCTGCTTGCATCTCTTAATAGCCACCATTCCCTTAGATATGTAGTTGGGGTCAGCATATTCAAGCCTCAGCACAGTCTTTTAGTTTTAGACTTTTGGTGGAAAATCAGCTTAGTCTGCCCACCATAGCTACTCTGCTTCCTGTCATAACATTATTTCCTTGGACATAAAGAGAATCTGCCTTTCTTATACTGGGTCACTTTGTGGGGTTGGTGCTTACCACACTTCTTGTAGGAAGTCCAGTGGTTTTAGAAATGTCCACCATGTTCAGCACTAAAGATGCTATATGGATTCTCCAGATGTAGTCCTTTCTCCTTGTTCTTTCCCTCCTTCCTTCTCTCCGAGAGCATCATCAGCAAAGAAAGCTATTTTTCTTAAATTAAGAATCTATATATATTGGTCTTTAGTCATGTCCTTTGTAATGTATTAGTCTACAGCTTTGGAAGAATACATAAAAGGCACATGTTTGAAATTTTTTGATGGCAGAAAATATTTAATAATTTAAGATGGTATATTCAAAATTAATTTTTTGATAGATTGGTATAATAAGAGTATATGAAAGACCTTGTACATCAGCGTTAAAAAAAAACCCCATAAATGTTTAGGAAGGGGAGACCTGATTTCACAGTGATTTATGAAGAGATGATCTAGAGATTTTAGTTCATCCAAACTCCATGAATCAATAGTGAGATACAGTTGCCAAAATGCTGATGAAATTTTAAGGTATGTTAATACAATAGTCCAGAACACAGAACATCAAACTCTCTACTGTACTTGGGCTGGCTGAATCAGATCTGCAATATGTGTATGGTTCTGTGCAGCATGTTTTAAGAGAGATGCAGAGAGGTTGGGATAAATCTAGTAGAAACTGATCGGGAAGAGATGTCTGTTAAATAAGTCATGGAGTGGCTGAGGGGTTTGAGAATGCCTGGATCAGAGTAGAGATTTTGGGAAGTCCTGTGAGTGGTCTTCAAATATTTGAAGGTTTCCAACATATAGAGGGCTTAGATTTGGTGTAGGTGACCATGGGGATGGAAATTGGCACATGGTAAGAAGTTACAGGAAAGCAGATTTGGGTTTCTCATAATAGACCTTTCTAGAAATTCCAAATCTGAAATAGAAATAGGCTGGTTTGTGAAGTGGTCAGTTTTCCATCACAGAAGATTTTCAAAGACAAGCCTAGGATCCCCTTGTCAGAGTTATCTAAAGGGTGGGAAGGTGGACCAGATAATCCCTGAAGTTTCTTCCAACCTCACAGGTCCCAGCATAAACTCAGTGTCTTCATGTAGTAGGTGCTCAAGCAATATTTGCCAAATGAATGAATGCGTAAGAGTAAAATATCTCAGGGGCAGGTATTGTGCTTGATACATTTTTAAGTCATGCTTGATTTTATGGCACTGATCAGTAATTTCACCTAAATCAGCAGAGTGTCATCTTGGGAAAAATGAAGGCCTTGAGCCAAAAGAACTTAAAACTTTCTAGATAATTGGTTTATCTGTCTTGTTCTGGAATAATTCGTGCTTAGCCTTGTAAGTTTTAGAGCTATTCTGATAATGAGCAATACCTTGCCCCAATCTAACACGATGGTATTTCTTTTTTAGGATAATCGTATCCACACATCGAAGTACAACATTCTTACCTTCTTGCCAATTAATCTATTTGAACAGTTCCAAAGAGTGGCAAACGCCTATTTCCTTTTCCTTCTGATTTTACAGGTAATGTTCAGATTGTATCTCTTCATCATCTGTTTGTTTAAAGTATTCATATAATTTGAAGAAGTAAGCTAATTCACTCAGCTAAATGTTCTTGATTAGATAAAACCATTCTTACCAGATTTTGACTGTTATTTTTGCTGTTTCTTTTCACAAATGTGGGAGCGCTAGGAATGGGTAAAAACTAGTACATTCATCATTTTAAACACTGAGGTCATTTTAGAATGCAGCTATGCACTTTATTTGAACCAAACCAGAGCCTAATAATTACTGTCCATAGCCTCCCTCCTCTCTTTATCTCCTTCTCATGTCAGCAGTGTGGGTGTTGCCAGAGTTGAGGTAGTCTAGCTGAGCAGTAGTTAGTGGAACCTAATTGGGCAAATTTCATTTGTTTCTAAGAACAATGGCATCTTTTCTATATATAATAAATGATGTATGCTATATCTTCACTGTAGAGCGACTATTTTTTACAGTTTTCGGTGGTTAATTTGTAGTTAATAAACTTCCTTTTTTCTCCCATCTGACTAAAACTTGAGCTTAAATGAAATTTCAGCTTTTACTTTTACTGATATTTTAGGGAATAAAATGCATAAATCAAAGAATATACATAAACAGTTCATGAGAGCTGGTTAATTACCTAGTATTTATTTTAGAGAAATTTAATCAGACCACAGTGGTACATTCAAAATGTGCGGGGCTCTGTGTTAATTTTAGAAGGTAAAAAGATGGGTTAGATGTGCACAGTCCAGATTAATAGCTTTGAGTACTATTTTTATTTAATTGAATAACTATGCGTATTAAGAAGCTTTTGATTGTAAGTGGCAGAAACCTAAATTTGTTTAAGCAAAAAGGAAATATATTTAGGAATATATCTCATTTCATGTATGACTGGATTCATGGGCAAATTGTTTCAAGAGAATGTGGCTTCTCTTTCCTCCATGTTGGCCTTAGTCCGACAGGCCCACTCTACCCCGAAAGCTCTAGACCTTTATTCTCCTGCTTCAACTCCAGCATTAAAGAGAGAAAGAGGGAGAAAGAAAGAGAATGAAGCTTTTTTTTTTTTTTTTTGGTTGTTCCAGCAAATCTTGTGATTAGCTCTCACTGGACCATGCTGAGTTACATACCTATCCATTAACTAATCATGGTGGCTCCAGAATTTGTAACAATAGTTGTCTTGACCTAGATCACAGGCCAAAATGTGAAGCCAAAATGGAATGAGTCTGCCCACACTGTATGTACTGACAGTTGAAGGGGTGAGATAATTTCCTAAGGTATAATCGAGAAGAAATGGATGCTGAACAGGCACAACAGAACAAAACAACAACAACAAAACCCCCACAGTTAATGTATACCTTACAATTTATTGAAAAGGCTTTGGAATCCAAGATTTCTTTCTTTTTTTCTGCCCTTATGAATTTGCTTTTGGTTTCTTAATATAACTCTTTACATCATTCCAGAATTTTGAGCTCATTTCTTTAATGGCTTTCTTATGTATAGTCAAAGGCTCTTGCTCACAGAATTTTATATCTGGAGGGAGACTTTGGGATGGTTTAGTCCAGCCTCCTTTCTTCTGTTGATCAGGAAATGAGACCCAGAAAGGATAAGCAATGTGTAAATCTTTTACCATGAGTCAATTATAGAACTAGGGCTCGAATCCAGCTTTTCTGCCACTCAGACCAATATTTTTATTGGTACCTCAGAGGTTTCTAAGTCTTTTTTAAATTTTATTTTATATGGAAGCTATTGTATAGGTTCGATTTAGTTTAGAGATTGATTTAATTTAGACATTGTGCCTGATCTCCACATACTGACCACATCCACCCTACTCTTTCCTATCTGATGGCTCTGAAGCAGCTCCATATCAAACCCCATTTGAAAACCACCTTTCTAAGAGAGTCCTGTCAACTGTCATGTCTCATGGGGGTGGTTTTGGAGTGAAATAGATCTAGGTTCAAATTTTAGCAGTGTATGTTCTTGACCCAGCAGGGTGACTTCTCAGGTACTTATTTGCAAAATGGGAAAATGATACCTAGGACTGCAGCATTTCCTGACTCTAGGGCACTGTTCGCAAAGTATTCTATGTTGCGCACTGGGGGTGCTATTTACATGGAATACAGAGCCTATGGGTGTGTGCAAAACAGCTCTGATACAGAATCTAACTCAATGAACTTTCTGAGGGTCAAATGACATAAAATATGGAAAGTACTTGGCACAATGTTTGGTGCAAAGTAGATGCTCAAAGAATCTCTCTTTTAGAATTGGTGAGAAGTTAGTAAAATTGTTAAAAGTTGAGATGAGAAGCAGAGAAAAGACAAGTGACATGTGTCCTCCTGGGGAAAGATTATCTGAGAGATTTCAAGAACTTTACTTTTCAAGTTGGTATAAAAATTTTATTTTTTGCCAAGTAGCTTATAAGTGAATACAAATACTTAGTTATTGAAAGTTATTCTGCATTTGTACAAATAACTGAATGTAAACCCATTACTTTCTTTGAGTCTTATATAATGACAAAATTTGGAAAATTATTTTCCTAACTTAAAAGCCCTAAACTATTTGAAATATTTGTTTTAGCTGATTCCAGAAATCTCCTCCTTGACCTGGTTTACCACCATTGTGCCTTTGGTCCTGGTGATAACTATGACAGCTGTCAAAGATGCCACAGATGACTATGTGAGTATTTGCTTTTGAACATTTTTGAGGTCTCAATTTCAGTTGTGACCTCTCAGAAATAAAAAAATTGGGATCCATTTGGAATTTTTGAATGGAGCTCTTTTGTTCAGTATTAAATCAAACTCTTTTGCTATTTCATTAGTGACTAATACAGATGTCATAGAACCAGACCCTGTTAAAAGCAAGAGGGCTTGAATAATTAGACTTACTCCCTCATTTTACAGATGAGGAAACCAAGGTCTATAAAGAACTAGTGATTTGAATGGGATCAGGAAGAAGACAAACCATAAGAGACTCCTAAACTCACGAAACAAACTTAGGGTGGCTGGGGGGTTGAGGGGTTAGGGATAGGGTGGCTGGATTATGGACATTGAGGGGAGGGTATGTGCTATGGTAAGTGCTGTGAAATGTGTAAGCCTGATGATTCACAGACATGTACCCCTGGGGCAAATAATACATTATATGTTAATAAAAAAATGAAATCTTAAAAAAAGTAAAAAAATAGAAGTATAAGTAAAAAAATCTAGTAATTTGCTAATGGTCATACATTCTGGTAAGACCAGAATTAGAACACAAACTTGAACTATTATTTATCCTATATCATATGTCTTTCTCTAAGTTTTGGGAATTGGTAGATATTAGGTACTCTCACATCCTTTGCTCATTATACCAAGAATTGCAAAATTGAATCACTTCAGAAGTCAGGCAATTAATGTAAACAAGTGAAGTATAAAACAATGGAGAATTTTGAAGTCTGCATAAACCAAGGGAGGTCATTAAAATGCAAAGATTTAAAATACAGTCTGGCACAAACCAAACATTATAAATTTAGAAAGTTTATATTCTCACCGTGGGTGATTGCATGTGCCCTAGCCTCAATAACTATCTTTGTTCCAATGACTTATGTATTTATATTCCTAGCCTATGCCTCTCCTGTGAACTCATATCCATATTTCCTGTTTTCTGTTTTTAACTTATCTATGTCTTTACAGTGGGTGTCTTACAGATAGCATATAACTAGGTGAGAATTTTTATACAATCTGAAAATCTTTTTTTTAAAAGTTTTATTTATTTATTTGACAGAGAGAGAGAGAGAGACAGTGAGAGAGGGAACACAAGTAGGGGGAGTGAAAGAGGGAGAAGCAGGCTCCCCGCGGAGCAGGGAGATAAGGGGCTCCATTCCAGGACACTGGGATCATGACCTGAGCGGAAGGCAGATGCTTAACACCTGAGCCACCCACACAATTCTGAAAATCTCTTAATTAGAATGTTTAACTCCTTTATATTTAATATGAATATCATTATGATTAGGTTTAAATCTATCATCTTGTTATTGCTTTCTGTATGCCTTATTGGTTCTTTGTTCCATTTTTCTTCTTTTAGACTGACTATTTTTGTGATTCCTTTTTATCTTTATTATTGACTTTGAAGGCATATATACAGTGGTGGTTCTAGGGATTAACTTATAGTCTACCTGAGCTGGTTTGGTTTTGGAACACTAGCCTTTATTCACACCCCTCTGTGTTAAGCTATATGGGGGATGCGAAAATAAAACATACACAGAACCTGAAGTTAAAAAAAAAAAGCTTAAAATCCAGCAAGAGAAGATGAGACATGTACATGAATAACAATAATATGACATAAAAAAGTTATGAGTCATAATAAAAAAACAAAGCACCTTGGTTCTTTATGAGAGGAAGATGCCCTTCAAATGCTAATTGGTAGTGGAGGCGGAGTGTATGAAGAATTAGGGAGGGCTTCATGGAGATTACGGGAACCCGGCCCTACTGAGAGTGGTTGAATATGGGAAAGTGAGATGGGGAGATTTGTGCTTATCAAGTTGGTTCATACGATCCTTCCTCATAGTTGTTTTTTGTATAATTTTTTGATAAATCAACAATTTGATGTGACTCATCGAAAATTATCCATGTATAAAATGTATTTGTCTTCATATACCATGTTTCTGTAGGATAGATAAGATATGACTCTCTTCATTTTTAATGAAGTGCCTCATGTATTTCATGGTTCATATTGTGACTATAACCTTTGAGGTAGGATTTTTAACACAGAGGACCTATTCATACTAATGAATCATGTCACTTAAAAGTGGTGAGCTTGTAATTTATTCATTCCTGTGAGGTTGCCATTGATCAACGTATGTTGGAGCTCCTCATACAGAATTGCCTTCATGGTCAGTGTACAAGGTACAGAAGAAAGCCAATCTTGTAATTTTGCGTTCACCCAGCTTTGGAAACAAGTGCCATTTCTCAACTTTTAAAAAACATATTTACCCTACCTGCTTTCTAAGAGAAGCTTTTGTATATTTCCAAACTAAGACATCCCTTCATGTCCTTTCTAAGGGTAAATAGCTCCATCTTCAAAGAATAAGATGACATTCCAAAGAATGTTCTGAGTAATTCTAGGAGACAAAAATTTTAATGATTTCCATAAGGACAATTTTGTAGTAAATATGTGTCTTTTCCACAATATCTGATCTTTCGGGGAAATAGTACTTTAGATGCTTGAGTTTCTACATATTGGGTTTAAATGTCTTATTCATTATATTCACACTTAATAGTAGAGCAAAATGGTAGAGTAGAAAGAACATGGACTTTGAAGAAAGATACCTTACCCTGCTATGTTCTAACAGTATTATATGAGAGAAACCACTTCTCTGAACCCTTCCTTGTCTGTATCATGTGGCTAATGACACCACAACTGTCCGAAGGACAAAATGAGATGCTGTGTGTAAAGCACTTCGCACGGAGCCTGTCTCATAATGGATATACAATCAATGCTAGTCCTTTGCTCCCTTCCTGTCCTGGGCAGTTCCTCTCTAAGCTTTCATATCTGTTTCTAGAGTAGAAATTGTCAAGAAGAGTCAGCCTGGGCCTGAGACTACCATTTCTAATCCTACCAGATTCTGTTCCAATACCAACACTTCTTGGCAAAACCTGAGCTGAAGTGACAGTGGCTTATTTTGAGGCGCAGAGAATAGGCTGCTCAGTTCTCAGGGGGTAAACTAATCAGTGCTTTTCTGTGATTCCCAGATAATCAATTTAGGGGGTTATTTTCAGGTTAGATACAGATGTGACTAAATACTAAATCTCCTTTTGTCTCTACTATGGTTAATTCTTGAATATGCTTTTATTTTTCTGATAATATGTATGGGTTCAATAACCAGATATATTTATCAGTCAGGGTCTTGGCAGGAAAAAGATGTCACCCTGAAATGAGTAAGGTTGGAGAAAGATTAATAATGAAGGTATTATTTACAAAAGGGCAAAAGAAAAGTTATCAAAGCAAAGCACATAGTTTAGCAACACAGATGGCAATACTACTCTGTCTGCGAAGGGGCGATTGGAGGAAGCAATTACCCGTATCTGACTTCTGCTCATGACAGCTGGGGCTGCCTTCAAGCTAACTCAGCTTGAAGGAAGCCAGGGGGCGGGGAAATACCCCACTTCACTCTCCTCTGGCTACTCTGATCTTCTGCCAGAACCACCTATTGGCCAAATCAGGAGTCAGAGGTTAAGACCTTATAGGTCAGCTTCCCATAACAAGGGCAGAGTGGAGAAAATGAAGTGTGGATATAGAGGAGCAAATGCAGAATATCCAACACCCTCATCAAATGCTATACTCAGACAAAATAATATTTCTGTTGTTCTATTGGGAAGGAGAAGTTTGCATGCCAATGATGGGCTGACTTAATTTAGTCCTCTACTGATATTATAAATGTTTTCATGTTAGAAAATGCTAGTATTGTATTTTTCTGGATAATATCCACTAACTTATACCTGTCAGTCAGGGTAATTGCATACACTGGGCATAGCATCATAGAGAGATTGAGATAGGTTTGGGAAGGAAATTGAAAAAGAAGGACTGGTTGAAACATTTTATATATTGTAATATTAATATAATGTTTTGGATTTTTTAAATGAAAAAGCACTAATTTTGATGGTAGTCTTATCTGAATGGCTGTTAATTTATGAGTTTAGAGTGCTCATGATACTTGGATTCTTCTGAGCAATATATGATGTTTACATTACTGGAATATACAATAAGAAATAGTATCACTTGGGCATAAAAAAACAAATCCATACCAAATGTGGTTCAGTATTGCATTTTGAGTGTTGTTTTAAATGCTCAGTGTTTCATAAGATTACTGTTAACAATTTCTGGAGAATTTCTGGAGAATAAAAATACATGTTATTACAAGTAACTTATTGGTTTCAAAGAAATCCATAAAAAAGAATGACTGTTTCAATGAAGTATTGAGCACATATGTTTGAGAAATGGAAGCCTCCTTTCCTTGTTGAAGATCTCAAAATATATAGTTTTCTCTGGAACTGTGTGGCAGAGTAAAGAGCAATTTGTCCTTGTAGAAGTGCCTAAAAATGTGTGGGAATTAGAAGAGTATGTGGCTAGACTTGTTCATTGGTAACACCCAGAGTAAGGGTTAGTGGGAAGGGTATCAATTCAGATTTAGAACACATGGAGCTGGGTTCCAAGTAAGCGTAAACTTCGCTAATTTTGGGTTGATAGTGATATTGTCCAAACAGATGAACTCAAAGTATTTTTAGTGCTGCTATTTGTGCTGATAAAGCATGACTTAATATGTTTTTTTCACAAACATTTTGACTTTCAGTTTCGCCATAAGAGTGATAATCAAGTGAATAATCGGCTATCTGAAGTGCTCATCGACAGCAAGTAAGAAATCAATCTTTGGGTTATTTTTAAGAATTCTGGGACTACAAAACAAGTCTTGACAGTTGGTGGCTTTCTCTTTTAATTAAGTACATGTTACTTTTTCCTTTCAATTTATTAAAAACTACAATGTAAGTCAATTTTATCTTCATGGCTTTTTTTTTTAATGTTCAGCCAATGCTTGTGCTACTCATTCAACTTCCAGTCCCTATGGAGTTTGTTTTGTGGAACACAGACACATCATTATCACTTCATTTTTAGATCTAATACTACTTAAAATTGGCACTTATGCTATCTCTTGTATATAGTCAACATTTCATAAATATTTAATTAATTAGTTAATTTCTGGGAATATTGCTAGAGAGACTTTGACACATTATTGTATCAAGTGATAGTGATAAGAATCTTGCATTTACTTGATAGTTGAATTTAGAATGGATTATCCGCCATAACACAGATTTTCATTACTTTTAAATTGATAAATATTTATGAAAATGATTCTTGAATTTGAAATTATTTAAAGCATGTATTTATATACTAATAATAGAAACACCTCCAGAAAACTTAGCAAAAATTAATTTCAAATCTTTATTCCATCATTTCTTATTCTTTGTCCCTTTTCTGCTAATAATAACATGGGACAAAGTAAACTTACAATATACTTCATGCTGGCAGTCAATCACATTTGCCGATGATTTTGAATCATTTGGATACTGTGAAGAATATAGCTTTTAAAGGGAATATCATAAAATGAATTAATCACATGAGATGGGAAATTCTAAGAAATGAAAGATATCAAGAGGGACTAGGTATAATCTAGACAACAATTGGCAAGATTGAAGTAATTAATCCTTTTTGGTAACAGAAATGTTGACTGATCACTAATAACATAATACATGCAATTTTTCTGTATTTGCTTGTTTTAGAAAATAGTGTTAAATACACAATGAAGGAAAAGGATCATGCTTTGAAATTATAGTGGTAAAGACAGAGCCTCTGAAAAGTGTGATTCTGGTGTGACATGGATAAGCCATAAAGATGCCTGGAACCATGTAGTTCATTTCCAGCGTTAGCAGGTTTTTAATTGTTGCCATTATAGTATGGTGTTTAGAAGCATGGATTTTGCGCTCAGAGGGACTTGGAGGATGAGTTCAGTCTTGATCCTAAATAATTCTGCGGTCTGGAGCAAGTTCCTAAGAGGTGGTGAATCTTTGTAAGCTAACGTGGTATGTGCTTTGAGCTATGCTGTTGCATATCTGGACTTTCTCAAGTCTTAGGGTTCTGTGTAGTAGATCTGCCATTAATATGGTATGACTAATTCCCCAAGGAACATTTGACAATAAATCTTATTCCTTTGAAGTATCATCTCATATAAAGTATGTTTAAAATATGTACAATTACATAATGGATTTGAGGTAATGGCCCTAGTATATCTTTTAATGTCCCTCAAATTACCAGTTAAATCTTGTGGCAATACCTGGACACTGATAGATATTGGGGCCTCTACTTGGAGGCCATGGTACTAATCCAGGCACTTAATATTCAGAAATTTTATGACTGTATGCCTCCCACACATGCTAGCTATCATTATCATTATTGTTAGAAGCAGTATTAGTGTTACTTTCTTGTGGTTTCATTTAGCTTTCCATTGATTCCTTATGAAGCAGCATCTCTTGGTAATTCAATATGGTGTAATGTTTTGAAATGTATTGTTGCTGATCCCGTAAAATTGAAGGGAAAAACACATATCTTTGAATATGGAGCATTCTTTAGGATTCGGTAAGAAATCAGGCAAGACTTTTGGTTTTTAGGATTACCCATTACTGTGAGCTCCTCTAGCGCAGGGGTCATCTCTTGAACACATCTGTGTCCTTTGAGCCTAGCATGATGTCTATTTAATATGCAAATGGAGCAGTAACAATTATCCTTGTTGAAAGAACAGCTTGATGTGTCTAATTTTGCTGAGTTCCATCATTGGCCAATTACAGTGGTCGGGGTGGTGGTCTTTGTACAGTGTACTCAGGCTATGAAGACTGGCTTTCTACTTTTTAGATTTTGAAAAATTGGAGAGATCAAATGGGCTCAGATCTGAGATATCCCAGGAAGCTTGCTGTCCTCCCTTGGAGTTGGTGGTTGCAGAGGATACTGTTGAGGTTCTGCCTAGATCTCCACTGTCTTCTATGTTCTTCTTCACTTCTGTGTGCATTGCTTGTAAGTGCTTGCATCTGTTGTTTTCTTCAGAGCATTGCCATTGAGTGATAGGAGCCAAAGCCTGATGGGTGCAAGAGTACGAAAGAGTAGTGCCCCTGCCTCAAGTTGAGCAAGCTCTGAGGTTAATTTATACTCTCAGGCACTCCTTGAGATCAGACAGAGGATGAGACTTTGTCTGCAGTCACACCCTGTGTGGCTTTTCCCCCTCCCTTGCCAGTTTCTCCTGGAAATTCTTTCCTAATGAATCATTTGCACATGAATCCTTATCTCAAGATCTGTTTCTAGGGAAACTGATGTGAAACAGCAGTTAACATGTACTAGATCCTATTGCAATGTTAATGGAAAATATTAGGAAATACTTTTGAGTCTATCCTTGGCACCTGTGGGTCCCAATCCAGGAATGAAGGAAGCTGCCTGGAGTGGATTAGGGAAGTCCAGGTGTTGCCAAAGGTGATTATCAAAGTAGGGTGGGTACAGCCAGGTACTTGTGACCTCCTTTGTGTGCTCCTGTCAGGAAGTCTTGGACTTGGGAGGCATCGTCATCCTCATGGTTGACATTTTTGAGGGGAAAGAGGTGGGACGAAAGCACCAGTCAGGAAACCTGGCTTCATGTCAGTGATCACTGTGTGGCTTTGAGCAATTAATTTTCGTTCTGGGCTGTAGTTCTCTCTTCTGCTGTGCTCAGAAGTGAGGAAGGTGGGCAGCTACATTCAGATTCAATACATACTTATTGAGCAACTACCATGTGGGGGCTCTAGGGCTTCCCTATTTAACTTTGATAAAAAAACAAAAACAAAAAAAACCCCAAGGTGTGGGTCATAGTGCTCCATTCTAGAAATGAAGAGATTAAGGCCCTGAAAGGGAGCGACTTGTTCAGGGTCCCATGGAAGTAAGAGCCTAAATAAGAAATCTACCCGTTCATGAGTGATGTGTAGGTGTGGACTTCACTATTTATTTTGTATTTGAAGGGCTTTGTATATAATTGTAGGAATATAAACATAATTACATAATATAGATGTAGTTTATCTGTATGTAATATGTATTTGTATCATACACATTACTCATCTACATTCTTAGCATTGTGTAAGCTGTAATGCTAAGCACTATGAACCTACGTCACAAAATAATTAGAACAATAAAATGCTTCCTTTTATAACCTTCCTTTTCTTTTTTTTTTTATTTCGTTACTCATACTCCTTTCAGATTAGGACCAATCTTCTGTATTTGAAATCCGCTATGTGAAAGTGCTTAAGAGATATGTGTTGTATTAGCCTTTGACAAAATTTGCTGACTTTAGTTTTAAAACTAAGTAGAGGTGGCATGATTCCATACTGTAGAAATTAATGTGACTGCCAAATAGGAAGTGCACGTTTTTGCCTCAAGCTATGAGATACAGTAGCCTCCCATTTCCCTGCACTTTTGCTTTCCATGACTTCAGTTACCCGTGCTCAACCATGGTCTGGAAGCAGGTGATCCACCTTCTAACATATCATCAGAAGGTCAATAGTAGCCTAATGCTACATCACAGTGCCTATGTCATTTACTTCACTTCCTCTCATTATGTAGGCTTTGTATCATTTCATATCCTCACAAGAAGAAGGGTGAGTACAATAGGATATTTTGAGAGAGAGAGAGAGACTATGTTCACATAACTTTTATTAATTATATTGTTATAATTGTTCTATTTTATATTATTATATTATATTTTATTATTATTATATATTATATTATATTTTATATTATTATTATATTTATATTTTATTGTTCTAATTTATAAATTAAACTTTATATATGTATGTATAGGAAAAACATAGTACAGAGTTTGGTACTATCTGTGGTTTTAGGCATCCACTAGGGGTCTTGGAATGTGTCCCTTGCAGATAAGGGGGAACTACTGTACCATTTGCTGATGGCATGTATGAATACCAATAGCTATCTTAGTGTTTCTTGAGAGGGTGTCTCAAGTTGTGCTAGCATTCTTGACCACACTGGGAGCAGCTGGGCAGGTGAGGGACAATAAGAGAGTTTGTGATAGTCCCTGCAGAGGTCATCTAATCTGGTGCCCTTCAGCCTGGGCTGCACATTGTATCAGAGCCAGCGACACCCCAGAGAAATTAAATGAGGGTCTTGGAGGTGAGATCCCAGTGTTGTTTAAGTTTCCGAGGTGATTTTATGCACGTAGAGTTGAGAACTAATTGAAGCCATCCCTATGTCCTTATATGTGTCTTTATGTCTATATTTCTCTAATTTTAAAAGATATCCAAGGAAGGGAATTATGTTCATTTTTAAAATGGTAAGCATAGTTTTTCCACATAATAAATATCCTTACACAGAAATAATTCTGTAATGCTTATATATTTTTTTTAATTGTAATTCTCACATTATTAGTCAAACACTTGGTCAATAAATTACTTTGCCATGGTTTTTCTTTCCTTCAGAAATTCAAATTTTAAGTTTTCCCATTTTTTGTCTTTTATTTTTCCCACTACAAATCTTGTCCACTGTGAATCATTTGCTGACTTTCATGTATTTATGCAACTTCCAATTTGCTCTGTCCTGTCAACATTTCTACTCATAAGGATTTTAGACAAGGAAGGGAGTGTAGAGATCTGCTACCCAGTTAGGCAGCCACTAGCCACATGCAGCTACTGAACACTTAGAGTGTGTGAGTCCAAATTAAGATGTGTTCTTAAGTATAAAGTACATACCAGATTTTGAAGTCTTAGTGCCAAAAAAGAGAATATATATTGTTAATAATTTTTTATATTGGTTTCATTTTGAAATGACAATATTTTTATATACTGGTTAAATAAAATATCTTATTAAAATGAACTTTACCATTTAAAAAAAAAATCTTGTTTTTATTTTTTGTTTTAATTCCAGTGTAGTTAACATACAGTGTTATATTAGTATCAGGTGTACAATGTGATTCAACATTTCCATGTAATACCCAGTGCTCTTCAAGATGAGTATACTCTTAATCCCCTTCATCTATTTCACCCATCCTCCCATCCACCTCCCCTGTGGTAAACATCTGTTTGTTCTCTGTAGTTAAGAGTCTGTTTTTTTAGTTTCTCTCTCTTTTCTTTGTTCATTTGTTTTGTTTCTTAAATTCCACATATAAGTGAAATAAGATGATATTTGTTCTTCTCTTAGTGGCTTATTTCACTTAACATTATACTCTAGATCCATCTATGGTGTTGCAAATAGCAATATTTCATTATTTTTATGACTAATATTCCAGTATATCTTGTGAAAAAATACATACATATATATATATATATATATTCATTCATGCACACACACACACACACATCATTTCTTCTTTATCTATTCATCTATTGAAGACTTGGAATACTTCCATAATTTGGCTATTGCAAATAATGCTGCAGTAAGCTTAGGGATACATTTACCCATTCAAATTAGTGTTTTTGTATTCTCTGATTAAATACTCAGTAGTGCAATTACTGGATCATATGGTAGTTCTATTTTTAATTTTTTGAGGAATCTCCATACTGTATTCCACAGTGGTGGCACCAGTTTGCATTCCTACCAATAGGGCAGGAGGGTTCCTTTTTCTCCATATCCTTTCCAACACTTATTGTTTCTTGTGTTTTTTATTTTAGCCATTTTGACAGGTGTGAGGTGATGTCTCACTGTGGTTTTGATTTGTATTTCCCTGATGCTTAGTGATGTTGCGCATCTTGCCATGTGTCTGTTGGACATCTGTATGTCTTCTTTGGAGAAATGTCTTCTCGTGTCTTCTTCCCATTTTTGATTGGATTGTCATTTTTCTTTTTTTTGACCTTGAGTTGTATAAGTTCTTTATATATTTTGGATACTAACCCTTTGTCTAATGTATCATTTGCAAATATCTTCTCCCATTTAGTAGGCTGTCTTTTAGTTTTGTTAATTGTTTCCTTTGCTGTGCAGAAGCTTTTTATTTTGATTTACTCTCAATAGTTTATTTTTGCTTTTGTTTCCCTTGCTTCAGAGACTTATGTAGGAAAATGTTGCTAAAGCTGATGTCAGAAATTTCTGTCTGTTCTCTCTTCTAGGATTTTTATGGCTTCAGGCCTCACATTTAGATTCTTGATCCATTTTGAGTCTTTTTTGTGAATGCTGTGAGAAAGTGGTCCAGTTACATTCTTCTGCATGTAGCTGTCCATTTTCCCAACACCATTTGTTGAAGAGATTGTCTTTTTCCCATTGCATATTCTTGCCTCCTTTGTCAATTAATTGACCATATAATTGTGGGTTTACTCTGGACTTTCTGTTCCACTGATCAATGTGTCTATTTTTGTGTCCGTGCTATACTGTTTTGATTACAACGGCTTTGTAATATAACTTGCAATCCTGGATTGTGATACCTTCAGTTTTGTTTTCTTTTTCAAGGTTGCTTTGGCTATTTGGAGTCTTTCGTGGTTCCATACAAATTTTAGAATTGTTTGTTCTAGTTCTGTGGAAAATGCTGTTGGTATTTTGATAGAAATTGCACAAAATCTGTAGATTGCTTTGGGTAGGACAGATATTTTAACAATATTTGTTCTTCCAACCCATGAGCATATAAGTTCTTTCCATTTGTTTGTATCATCTTCACTTTCTTTCGTCAGTGTTTTACCGTTTTCAGAGTACAGGTCTCTCCCCTTGGTTAAGTTTATTCCTAGGTATTTTATTATTTTGATACAGTTATAAAGGGGACAGCTTTCTTAATTTCTCTTTCTGCTACTTCATTATTAGTATATAAGAATGCAACAGATTTCTGTACATTGATTTTGTATCCTGCGACTTTACTGAATTCATTGATCAGTTCTAGTTTTCTGGTGGTCTAGGTTTTTCTACATATAGTATCATGTCATCTGCAAATAGAGAAAGTTTTGCTTCTTCCTCATCATTTTTAGATGCCTTTTGTTCCTTTTTGTTGCCTGATTGCTGTGGCTAGGATTTGTACTACTATGTTGAATAAAAATGGTGAGAGTGGACATCCTTGTCTTGTTCCTTACCTTAAGGGAAAGGATCTCAGTGTTAAAAAGTTTTTTTTCGAATGTGATTACTGGAAAATTTGAAAATTACTTAGGTGGCTCACATTTGTGCTGGTATTCTATTTCTTTTGGATGACACAACTTAGCACAATACCTTTAGATACATGTGAGAGAACTGAGCAGAGAAGAAAATGAACTCTGTGCTACAAGCCTAGTCTCCTGATTCTCAGCCCAAGATTCCCCGTGAGATCTTACAGGCTGCCAGCATTATGGTTTGTGTTGCCATTAACAAATAGACTCAGTATCACTTTTTCCTAATATTTTATTTCCCTGACATCTTCTGAACTTACACTTTTGCATTAGAGCAGTGTGGGTTCAGATGCTGCAGTGAAAGTACCCTTTCAGTCTAGATGTTTCCCTGACATCTCTAAATTTTAAATGGCTCTTGATCACCAGCTTTTTGTGCATCATGTTCCATTTTATGCTTTCTTGAGCTTCAGCAAATTTTGTTAATTCTCTCAAGCTCTTTCATAGAAACATCCATCAATCTTATTCAGTCTTTTTTCTGTTCTTTGGAAACTGTGTGTATTTATAGGGAAGAATATGGACTTCCTTTTACTACTGCCGAATACTGTCTCTGCACTATTCTAGTCCGGTAATCCTAGGTGCTGCATAATTGTGAAAACAAATTTCAGTAGGAACAAATTTTCTTTTTTTTTAATCAACTTTTCCAGTTTGAGTGACTCCCATTGGATATTAGGATTAAAAATTTTGTTTCATTTTTTTTCTTTTCGTGTATAGTCTTTTTTTCTGTTATGAAAATAACATATGTCCATCAAGAGAAATTTGAAAAATAAGAAAAAGTAGAAGGAAGAAAATACTATCCATACTTCTTTGTTACTATTTCGTTTTTCCTTATTGTCTTCTATGCCAAGATTTCGTGTGTGTGTGTGTGTGTGTGTGTGTGTATGTATGTGTATCCTTCTGCTTTCACTTCACATCATATCATTACCATTTTCCCAATGTCTTTAGTATGGTCATTATACACATAATTTTTAAGGGCTGTATAACATTTGGTTGAGTGCATGTCTCATAATTCAAATAACCCATTTTCCTTTTGCTTGATATTTAGTCTGTTTTCAATTTTAAAATATAATTTCTTGATCTTTCTGAATTGATCCCTTTTCCATAAGACTGAGTTTCTGTGACATATTTATAAAAGTCAGCTAGGATGATTACATGAACACATTATTTCCTGTGTGAAGTAATGAGAACTTGAAGCGTTATTACTCAGTCCGCTGACAACAGCCTTTATCAGAGCATCCAGGAATTAAGTGTGCTTAGGACCAGGTTGAGCAAACTGATGGAACCCTGGGAGGTTTCAGTTACATCAAACAGGATTGTTTCCTGAGTGGGTGGCTGTCAGACCATCACGACCAAGTTCCAAGTTTATCTCTTCTTGATCATAGCACTACATGAAAACAAAACAAAAGAAAAAGACCATGTTTTGCTTTAAAAGATGTATTAGTGGCTGGGGCTTGGGTGGCTCAGTTGGTTAATCATCTGTCTTTGGCTTAGGTTGTGATCTGAGTCCTGGGATTAGCACGGCTCCCACTCCCTCTGCCCTCCCCCTGGCCTGTGCATGCTCAATCTCTCTCTCAAATAAATAAAATCTTAAAAAATGGATTTGTGATACATGTAAATCCACAAACATCAGTAATTTGAAACAGTTTGAGTATAAGTTTTATATTACAATTACTAGCTGCATAGCACTCATATATTAAGTATATGCATCAGTTCTGAACTGCAGATCTCCTAGAGGAAATGGGGCAGTGATACAGAAGTGTGGTTAGCAGATCCTTCAGACAGCCATAAAGGAACTCTTCCCTTCTTTGTCCTGCCAATTTAGAGGTATATGAATAGATGATCAAAAGATCTATCATTTGCTGCTGAATTCTTGAAAAAAAACTTACCCGGAAGAGGGAGACTTAATATATGGTAATCCCCTTTGCTAGATTTGATTCCAAATGTCAGTCTTAGGTAAGAGTGGATTATTGTTCTTACTAAATATGCTTTCTTTTTCTCCTTGAGCACCTGCAACAAAAAGGTCATTGAACATAATGAGCCTGAAGCTGACACATATGTAGTGTGTCTGTATGCTTCTTGTAAGTGGGAGAGAGGTTCTGGGATTCTGTTGATCCTATAGGAGGACTGATATACCCTGCATTGAGTTACCTCTTCTTCATCTGGATTTGGGACTTGAAACTGGAGTAGAGAATTCTGTAGTTAAGCACAGGCAGAACACAAACTCTCTGAGTTTATGTCCGGCTTACCCAGATAGTTTATATGTTATGATGGTACTATTGGGTTTAGGGGACAGCTACTTAGGGTCTGCATATTTAAAAGGAAAATTTGAGGCAAAAATCTTGATTCTTCTTTTCTTAAACAATGTTAATAAAACACACCATTATGGGTTTAAATAACAGTGAGTTCAAAAGCAAGCTAATAGGAGTAGTCTTGGTACTTTTTGGATTCAATGGAAGGAATTCAAAAATTAATTTTTAGCTCATGCTACTAACTCACAGTAAAAATGTTTCAAAAATAGTTTCACCCTTAATTTCCGCTTCGTAAGTCTTGTATTGATAATTTCTTGGGAAGTTTCTGTGTTTTGCAGATGGAAGGCCATGAAGCTGTGACATCGTTATAGTTCTTATAAATGATCTTCCTTTGTAATCAATTATTATATTGCCTGAATACAACTTTTTAAAGTGGTGGATTTCTGAATGGTGACCATTTCCCCAAATGAGCTTCATCTTGAAATAATAGGAAATTATAACACTTTTAAAACTCTGCACATGAGCTTTTCGGTGGCATCTCCTAATTTCTTTTTAAAGTTGATGTAACCCAGATGTTAGCTGCTCCCTTTTCCTTCTCTTAAATCTCCCTCAGAGACATCCCCTGCCCCTTTCCCTAGAAAGGCATTAAAGAGTAAGGTAGAGTTGACTGAAGATTTGAGTGTGGGGGCAGGGGGGGGGGACAGAAATTAGCAAGTTTATTTTACACACCCCACAGCTAACAATGTGAAATCCTAGTTTAACATTTTCTCATAGTTCTCTTTCTCTGCTGCTGGTCTTTGTAATCTCTCCTTCCCCCATTCAGTGCTCAGTGTAGTTGGCTCCAGTCTCTTCTCTCAGTATCTGGGGCCCCTCATATTTATCTCCCTTTTATTACTCAAAGTATTTTGGTTCTTCCTTGGCTCTGAACGCAAACTTGTCATAGCTGCTTACCAAAATAGAACGCTCTTCTGTAACTAGGACCCACTTATCTTAGATAATAATGAAAGTAAAAAAATACATCAAACTCTATGTAACATTTAAAGCTTGATTCTCTCTCTTTTTAAAAATATGTTTATGCATCTCTTCTCAGTTGTCATAGGATTTCTTTTGAAAAAACAAACCCACATCTAAGCCACAAAGGCATTGGAATTGTTAGAACATTAACTTTAAAGAGGCAACGTTTTCTTAAGATCTTAAAATCTGAAAGCTAAACAAGATCATAGTATTATAGTGAGTAAATTTGGTTTTCATCAGAGCCCACAGATTGTCTATAACGAACCAAACCAGTTTTCATCAGAGCGCACAGGTTGTCTATAACAAACCAAACCAATGTTAATAACATTGTCAATTGACTATCATTAATTAACTATACATACATT
Source organism: Potos flavus (assembly GCA_028534135.1). Taxonomy (NCBI): domain Eukaryota; kingdom Metazoa; phylum Chordata; class Mammalia; order Carnivora; family Procyonidae; genus Potos; species Potos flavus. Next base: position 45,946,342 of record CM052896.1, read on the forward strand.
TCTACTACAGTGGCATTTTCTTTAGAGCTCCTGAGATAATCTCAATGGATTAATTTCTTCCATCTACTTTAGATTGGTATACTATCTGTCTGTTGTGGGTATAGAATTAAGAAAACTTAAGACTATAAATAAAATATAGAAATTACTTTTGATTCCATCACCCAGATCAGAGCAAACTACAGTGTTATCACTCCCTTTCCTCTTCCATCTTTGCTTTTTCCTCTCTACCCCTCTACACAATACTCATTTTAAAATACTTGAGATTGTATTATATCCTGTTGTTGTTGTTTGAGGCTACCCCTTCCCCCATATGTCCCCTGGAGCCTGTGAATGATCTCTTTAGAAAAAAGGGTTTTGCATATATAATTAGGGCCTTGAGATGAGATCATCCTGGTAATCCAGTCGTAAGTGTCTTCTAAGAGAAGAGAAGGGAGGAAGATACACAGAAAAGATTAATGTGAAGATGGAGGCGGAGATAGGAGTCAAGGAATGCCTAAAGCTGCCAGAAGCTGGGAGAGAGGCTGAAACAAATCCTTTCCTAGATCTTCCAGAGGGAGCACCACCCTACTGACACCGTGATTTTGGACTTCTAGTCTGTAGAACTGTGAGGGGATAAAGTTTTGCTGTTTTAAGCCACCTAGTTTGTGGTAATCTGCTAGAGCAGATCTAGGAAAATAATACAGAGTTGTTTTTAACTTTTAATTGAGAGATTCTGTATTTGATCACTTATTCATTCTTTCATTGAATGTACATTTTTTAAATGGCCGTTATGTGTCAGGCAAAATGCTATATGCTGGGGATGTAGAGTTAAATAAAACAGAATTTCTGCTTCAAAGATGATATAATCATACATAGATGGTATCCAACAAGTTTATTTCTAATATTGCCATGATGCTCTCACATTTCATTGGTTTTGCTGATAGGTAAGACAAGTGAGAAAAATGACTCATTTTATTAGGATGTCCAACTTCCAGAAATTCTTGCCAGTACACAGACTCTGTAGACAAACCTATGCCAGGTGGTAAAAGCCTTGATAGGATTTGGGAACCTGTTTGGAAATGGTGCCTTGAAGCTGTAACTCAAGGGAACATTGAACTACCTTTAAACTTAAGTACTATTTTCAAAAACCAATTTCTGTTTCCCTATTTCATATCATGAATTTAAGAAAATTCTCTCTTGTTGATCTTTGGTGAGGATTAGATGTACAATAATAGAAGAAAATTAAGAGGTGCAGAAAGCATAGAAAGTAAAAGTATTGATCTCTAAACTAGATTCAAAGACTGAGAGGAAACTGATATTTGGGTAAGAGTGATATTTGCTGTAAGAGTGATATTGTCAGCAACTGAGGGAAAGAAAACTCTGGCAGTGACATTGTGTACCAGTTACTAGAGACAAGGAAGAAAAAGTATAATTGAGATTGTGATGCTGAACAGAAGGAAATGGACTCTAATGATGGAGAAAGAATAGATTTTAAAGATGTGAAGAAAGTTGATAATATTTTTTAATGGAAAAAATATGATACAATGAATATGCTTTCTGTAAGCTTGGAAAAGAAGTAGCATTCTTTCACAATAAATACCTATTGGATTCTTTTTTTAATTGAAGTATAATTAACATAAGTTTTATATTAGTTTATATTAACAATATAATGATTAGTAATTCTATGCATTACTCAGCCCTCATCATGATAAGCATTACTCAGCCCTCATCATTATAAGTGTACTCTTAATCTCCATCACCTATTTCACCCATCCTCCCCACCTTCCCTCTGGTAACCATCAGTTATTCTCTGTATTTAAGAGTTTTTTTTTTTTTGTCTTTTTTTCTTCGTTCATTTGTTTTGTTTCTTAAATTCCACATATGTGTGAAATCATGTGGTGTTTGACTTATTTCAGTTAGCGTGATTCCCTCTAGGTCCATCCATGTTGTTGAAAATGGCAAGATCTCATTCTTTTTTATGGCTGAGTGATATTCCATTGTATATACATACCATATCTTTTTTGGATTTTAAATGTGCCTAGAGTCCAGTGTTAAATTCAGTATGGGGGAGTTCCTGGGGAAAAGAAGGAAAGTGCAAAATTGAGAAATGGAATTGAGGCTGGAGAGAGCTTCATGGTGAACACATGAACATTAGTAAAGATTGAAGGAGCTGTGTTGACAACAGGGGATCCATTTCATTCAGATGATCTCATTTGATCTGTGTCAATCAGCATGTACTGGGGCGTCATCAGGGACATGAAATGGAAGTTTGATAGGGATAGTGAGAGTAGTGGCAGGGGTCCATGTTCACCGCCAATCTGTTCTTTCACCTATATTTATGTGACACTGGTCTGTTCCAGCCACTGTGCAGGATACTAGGGTACAGGGATTATTAGGACCCTCGTTCCTTCCTTCAAGGAGCCTGAAGTCCAGGGGAGAAGGGGACAGATAAACAGACTTCTTTTACAGCAGTAGGTATCATGATAAAAGGAAGCAGGAGTTGCTCTGGCGGCACACACAAGGGAGAGGACTCCAACACATGTTTTGGGAAGCCGGTAGCAGGGATACTGTTATCTCAGAATAAGTCATAGAAGAAAGGTCGGCCATTGAAAAGGCAATTGAATGGTGGGCTGAGAGGAGCGGGGAGAAGAGGAGGATTTGGGAAAGGTATTATTTTTAATTAACACCTCATGGAATTCTTACTCATACTGAAGTTTGAGTACCAATGGGCCGGTTACTTCAAGGTCCCTCCCAGCCCCCAAATACTAGGACTCTGATACTCTTCAGCTTTGTTGTGATAGTGAGGCACCAAAGAAGGGAAGTCAGTGAGTGGCTCTATAGGATAAAGAGATTTAACAGAAAATGAGAGGTTAGAAGTATATGGGTGGATCTGATGGTAATAATAATGATTATGAGGATGACAATGATGGTGGTGGTAGTGGAAGAGAGGAGTCAGATATAAGAGAGAAAGTTATAGAATGGATTGGGGAAAGAAGAGAGGAACTTTATAGGATCTTCCAAGTGCTAGAAATGCAGTGAATCCAAACAGACATGATCTTGTGCAATCATGGAGCTTAGTGTCTGGGAAGGGGGAGGTAGACTTATTAAAATAATCATTCTAAGTATAGTTACATGCTGAAGGAAATGCTGCTAAGGAAAAGATTATGGATCTAAAGAAAGGGTTTATATGTGGCGGAAGGAGTGGGCAGAGGTGAGGCAGTTTAGGAAGAGGTTTTTTGAGGAAGTAGTGAATTTGAGCTGAGAACTTAATGACAACTAGTAGTTCATTAGGCAAGGGGAGTGATGGGATGGGAAGAAGAACTATAAAGGCAATAGCATGTGCAAAGTCCCTGTGGAGGGAAGGAGGATGGTGATTATCAGGGACTGAAGCAGAGAGAGTATGGCTGAGAGAAGACCAGTGTGAGATGAGGCTAGAAAAGCAGTCAGAGGCCAGGCCTTGCAAGACTTCAAGACCATGCTAAGAGTTTGTGTCTTTTCCCTAAGAACATAAGGAATATATGGAAGGATTTACCTTTGCAAAGGCTCATGCCTATTTCATGGGAGAAAAGGCAGTGGAGAAGCTCTAGGAAAGAGGTGGAGAGAGGTGGCTGCTGAATGCTATACTTGTCTGTCTGTCCTTACAGTACTGTGAGTTACTGGAACCTGAGACAATCTCTGTATTCCCATCACCTAACTAAATAATGTCCTGCATGTAGTTACTGCTCAATAATTATATCATGTATGAACCTAATGCATTTAAATTAATTAAATGAATCATTTCGAGGCAAGATCAGAATTTCTTTTAGTTATTTCCCTCTTCTTCCCCCTTTCTTCACTGCAGCTAGTATGGGGTAACGGGAAGTATCCACATACTGTTCTGCGCACATCACTGTCTGCCATCGTTGCCACTTGACAGTGCTGTCTGCTGTGGGATCATTGGCTACCAAACCCATCTTTAATCCAGGTGCTCCGGGTTACAGGGAGTCTCCCTGACATCGCTGTACCTCAACATGCATGGGACTGTGTAAAGAAAGAGAGAGGATGAGGTTCATCTGGGTCTCATTTCTGAATTAGCAGAGCTCATTGAAGCGATGCTTACGGTTTCTTTTTGCAGCTATCCACAGATTGTAGCATCTCAGAAAAGCAAAACACGTGGTAACCTGGATGCCCAAGACACTTGAACAGAGAAGCGAAGATGGGCTTCTTTGTGTCTGCATCAGATGTTTCCTTCTGGCAGGACTTTCTGAATTGCCTGGCTAACGAATCCGGTTAATTCAGCTTGCCTCATCTGGTTACCTTACCCCTTTCCAGGCATTTGTGTTCAGACATACTTTCCCTCTTCACACTGCTAAATTTAAGGCTTAATTTTCAAATCAAATGCTCATCTGGCTGACTGCCTGAGAAATCACATGTGGAGAGCTCATAGACCCAGGCAGGGAGTTGTGCCCTTGTTTCTGAGGAGCAGGTCTGGAAACCATATGAACTGTAAATAGTTTTAAAATGTAAAAAAGTAAAACTTTCTGCCAAAAGGGGAGAGCTGAGGGTTTTTTTTTTTTTTTCTTCCTCTCTAGACTTAGTTATTACGTATCTGTTGGAAATTACTGACCTCTACCATATAGCCTGTTGACTATCTCTATCTGCTGGGGCTGGACCAGCAGATTCAACCCCCTTGAGGACTCAGCTCTGCCAACACTTGCTTTATTAGAAAGAGGTTCTGGGGTCGCACCTATGCGCCATAAGTTGTCAGGTACATGATTTTAATAGAAATTGCCTTACTTCACTTAATACTTCGTTCTAAAATTTAGGTGATAGGAATAGCTTAATGTTTTGTTTTTTTGTTTTTGTTTTTGTTATTTAAATAAAAGAGCCTAATTTTCTAGTAAGAGTAAGAAAAAAAATTAGAAAAAGGGTCGTGCCTTCCTTTATTTGCTCCCCATCAGGTAACGTCATCTGCTACAACATCACCTCCCACTTTGAGAAATATTGCTTAGCATATGTCCTGTTTTCTTTGTTGAACTTTCTCTTTTTTCTTCACATGATCATTCATTATAGAAAGTAGTTCCATAAGGGTTTTCTTCTTTTCTTTGCCTTTGGCCTCAATTCTTGTGGGTGTCGAGGCACAGAGATGTTGTCACTCTTTCTTATGTATAGACTGACAGAGATACCCTTTCATTCTGAAGAGGCAAAAATCTTGAGATTCTCCTTTTTATCCCTTCTGTAGTCCAAATTTAATCCTTTCTCTATATCTCTTTCTCACTCTTCCTTTAGGAGTAAAAAAGAAAGAACACTGGAGTGAAGATACAGAGCGATACAAAAACAATATTCAATATAGGCCCTTTAGAGTAGAGAACACTTTAGAATATTAGATGTCGCTCTTAGATGGAGATTATAGCAGAGGTCATACAAATAAATATGCAAAGGACCACAGCATAAATGCTAAGAATTGGCATGCAGATTTGTTGATGTTGAGTTTCTAATCTGGTGCTGATAATGTTGAACTAATATAATTTCTATTCAAGTGGTACCTAATTATTGGCCATCATCCCAGGCGTGAGATCTCCCAATTAACCAAGTCAAAAATGCAATTCCTAGCAGTGGCTCTTGTGATTAGGAAAGAAATTCAGAAGAGAGAAGTTTGCTTACACACATATTTAAATACATTTTTGCAGATTGCAAATAAAACGATAAGGTCTGAAACCTCTCCATAGCTAGAAAGCATAGAGGGCTTGGGGAGAGTGTGAGGCCAGCCTGTCATTGCTCTGAAGGAGAAAAATTTTATTCTGGAGAACAGTGGAGTATACAATACAGAATGTTTACCAGAAAGTGATTAAAAGCAACTTTCTGGCAGAAACCTTTCATCTTCCTAATAGAGAAGACCAGAGTCTACTCCAGGCAAAAAGGCATCATCTAGCTATATATCCAGGAAGCAGAAAATTCTAGAGACCTTCTGACTTAAGTAATGTTAGGGAGAAATAAAAGGATTGCATTAGATGGACTTTATCATCCCCCTTTCCTCTAAAATATGAGAAATGGAAACACCATTTGATGTATTAACCCTCAACCCAAGGCTGTGAGCTATTCCAGGGACTTACAGAATTATGGTCTATGTGGCATGGGGCTGTGGATGTGTAAGGACCAAAAGTCGAATTTACCTAGGCCTTCAGGGTCCGGGGATAGTAGGTTAGTTTGGGAGCTCCAATTCTTGTCCTAGGTTGGGGCAGGGGGGAATGTTGCAGTTCCTGCTCATATCCCAAACCTAATTTCTTGAATTGGACAAGCTCATGGGGCTCAACAATAGAGCCCATCTTACTGGGTCCAGTTGAATTACTATTCTGGTACTATTAAAACCAGACATGTGGCTGCTCTGAACCAAAAAAGAATGCTTAGGTTTGCATTAGTTCCCCCAATATTGAGTATCTTCAATGTACCAAAGATGATTAACGTGCCATTGCTTGTTTTATAGATTTAACAATTTGTGGAGGAGGGAGATAAACAAGTGGATAGTTTGAATATGATGTATGATATGTATATGTATAATATGTATATGTATATGTATAATATGATATGTATGGGTATTTACTGTCATGGAAGTACCGAAGATAGGTACTTAGCCCAGTCTGGGGGTCAGAGGAGAATTCCTGGAAGAGATGAGTCTTTAACCAAAATTAATCAATTAAAAATGTAAGAAATCTAAAACAGTAAAAATTTCTACTTTTTAGAGAAAAGTATCAACTCTCATCTCTGTATTTATTTGGTTTCTGCAAATATACACATATGCAAAAACCCATGCAATATATACAATTTGTATTCCACTTTTTTTACATGATAACTCACATATGGCATTAAACATTTTTTTGAGAACATTTTTATTAGCTAAATAGTAGAGGCATTCCCCTATTGTTGGATAATTTTTTGTTTCTAATTTTCTTGTTTTTGTAAGTAATTCTCAGAGGCACATCTTTGATAAACTTCATATGCATCTCTATTCCTTTAGGCTACATTTCTAGGGAATCTGCATTAAAAAAGTTTCTTTTAAAAAAGTTTCTTAATGCGTACTGTTAAATTACTTTTGAGGAAGTTTGGGCCCATTTATCCTCCATTTGAACAAATGAGTGTTTTTCCTCCATATCATTGCAACTTTGAGTATTATCTTTTAGAAAGTCTAGGCCAACTAGGTAAGTATAAACAGGTGTCTTGCTGTTTTAAAAATTAATTGATTTCTACTGAGGTTGATTATTTTTTTTTAACATTTATTAACTGTATTTCTCTTTTCAGTAACTTACCTATTTATATTCATTGCCTATTGCTGATATATAGTATTTGTGTGTGTGTGTGTGTGTTCTGTTTGAGAATATAGTTTAAATTCTGTCTTCTAATAAATTCCTCCAGTGGGAAACAATGACATTGCTCTGTGTGTATAGACAAACTGTTTTAGGGATTTTGCTGGTATAGTGTGTACATTGAATACAGTTTCTCTAAGTGGGACCAGGTTGTACTAAGCCATCTACTTTCCTGACCATTTTCTTTCTGTAAACTAGCTCAGATCAAAAGATACTCTTACCGAAAGCTCCTTAGTAACTCCCATTCCCATTCCTTAGCACCAAAGCACCTATCGCAGCCAAGCTTCCAGTTAGCCTTTCTATCATTGCCTATAATCACAGAGAACTACTTGACTCTCTGAAACCCGCAATGTGCCCTTTCTCTTCTCCCTTCTTCATCCAACAGGGCTCAGCTCTTCTGTGAATCATCTTTGGAAATCTCTTCAATATCTATGCCGGACAGGTGGAACAATCTGTACCCTCTTTGTGCTCCCTCAGGCTGGAGTTAACCGCAGCATTTTAATGCTTAGTTCACTTTAGGCTTCCCATTGACTGTGAGCCTCTTCATACCAGGAACTACACTGTGTTTATCCCCAGTGCTTGGCTCTGTGTCTGATATATAGCGGGTGCTCAGTATTTGTTGAAGTCAGCAGAATCTACTTACTCTATCAACCAGCAACATACATTCATGACATAGATAATAATAAAGAAATTGGAAATTTAAAGACATGAAGGAAGTTGGCATCCCTGTGGAATGTGTATCTTGCCTTATAGTCATATGAAATAGAAGTCAAAAGTTAACACCTTGGGCAAAATGAATAATGCTATTATTTTCTAAACTGTTAAACTTTGTCTGAAATGATTCATCCTACCCTTTACCCTCTTTCCGTATTTTGCAGTTACCTCTGCTAGACTTTCTTAGAGCCTCTCCACAGGTGTAGCCATGAGGAACTATTACTCTCTTCAGCCCCAGAGCTAAATGTGCTAAGCACACAGCATGAATGACAATGTAAATAACTAATCCATTCAAGTATTCACTGAATAAATATATATTGAGCCAGGCACTGTCCTATGTATTGAGAATACAAAAATGAGCAGGACAGACAAATCCCTGCCCTAAGGGGCCTACTATAAGGGGAGGAGACAAATAATAAGCAAAACATAAGCAAGTAACGTGACTTAAGGTAGTTGTAACTACAACAAAGAAAATAAAATAGGATAATAGAATAGAGAGTAATGAGATTAGAGATGAGGAAGTGATTTCAATAGGGTGACCAGAGAAGAACCTTTGAGTGGATGAGATTTAAGAGTGAGCTAGCCATGCCAAAATCTTAGGTAAAAGGAACAAGTATAAGAGCACCAAAGTCGAAATGAATTTGATAGTAAGATATCTACTGTGGCTAAAGTTTTGTGATAAAGGGGCGTTCTGGGAAGTTGGCAAGAGCGAAGTTTTGGAGGTCATGGTGGGGAATTCTAATTTTATACTCAATGTAATGAGAAGTTGTTGGAGGGTTTTAGGAGAATTGCATGGAATGACAAAAAGATTTCTCTTGTTGCTGTGTGGACAATGGACTGCAGAGAGGGGCAAGAGCAGAATTAAAAAAACAAATTAGGAATTTCCTACCATTGTCTAGATGAGATGATGCCATGGACTTGGTTGTAGTAATGTGGGCTATAACAAAAATAGGAATATATCTTGTTACGGATTTTCAAACATATGAAAATAGAATAGTATAATGAATTCTCATTTAGGTATTACTCAGCTGCAGCCACCAACTTTCTGCTACTTTTATATCCATTGTCACTTTTTATATTCTGGGGTATTATAAAAGCAAATCTTGTATGTCATATCACATTTTCAGTAAATATTTTAGCATTTGTCTTGAACAGATAAGGGCTTACAATATATTTAGCCATAATACCATTACTGTACCCAATAAAGTAGCAGTACTCCCTTCATGTCATCTAAAACCCAAAGATTAAAATGTATTTTGAGGGTAGAACCAATAAAAGTCCTGCCATATTGGGTGTGTGTGAAGAAAGAAATTGGAAGTCCATGGTTCTTATCTGAGTTTCCAGGATGGGAAATACTGGGAAGGAGGATGCTATTGAGGTAGTGTTTTATTTGTTGTTTTTTGGGTTTTTTTCTTTGACTAAACTGGGAGACCAGAATTCTATTGAGATACTAGTCATTCTACAGAGATGTAGAATGGGTGGTTGATACTCAGTAAAGACTGAGAATTCATCCTTGGATTTAGCAACTTGAAGAGAGCTTGCAGTTCGAGAGATGGAGAAAAAATCCTGACTGGAGAAAGCATGGGCAGTCAAGACGTAGAGACACTGAATATAAATAGCTCTTTTGAAGACTTGAAATAAAAATCAGAACATACCATCCTTATAATGAGATACTTTATAATAATAAAAAATAGTCATAGTACTTTATATATTACAGTTTGTAAAATGTTTGCATAAATTTATCTTACACGACATTCACAGATGTCTTGATAGGTGTTGAAATGTCAGATGAGTTTATCCCATTTTATTTTTATTTTTTTAAAAACATTTTAAAAATTATTTTATTATTTTTAAAGATTTTATTTTATTTATTTGACAGAGAGAGAGATCACAAGTAGGCAGAGAGGCAGGTGGAGAGAGAGGGGAAAGCAGGCTTCCCGCTGAGCAGGGAGCCTGACGCGGGGCTCGATCCCAGGACCCTGAGATCATGGCCTGAGCCGAACGCAGAGGCCTAATCCACTGAGCCACCCAGGTACCCGGAGTTTATCCCATTTTAAAGACGTTAGTCTTATGAATAAAGAGGCATTCTGAGGGATTGGCTGAGCCAATTAATGTAGGTCATAGAGGGAAACTTCAATTTTGGTCAACTTCTTGCCCAAGTCACATGGCTGATTGGTGGTGAACTTGGACCCAAGTCTACCGTCTTCTACGGACAGACTTTCTACCATGTTACATTGTTTCTTTCATAAATAGGAGGTCAAGATTCTCCTCTTTAAGAATGTAAGGATTTTTTATAAAATTGATTCCAATTTCCTCTCCTTTCTGAATAATATTTTGTTTCTGAAAGTATCAAGATTGTCTGTACAATGTCATCTTCAAAGGACAGAATCTTTACTATAAAATGTCCAAGTTTTTGTTTAAACAGTCTATTAGGATTTGTCATTCATGAACTTGAAACATTACCTTGAACTTTGTCTTCGTAATGCAAGTGTCTGGGGTACAAAACTGACGGCCCAATGAAAGGAAGCATTCTAGTAAATGTGAGCAATAAGATTTATCCTGGTCCTGAGAGAAATATAAATGACATAATGGTTGAATCCTCAAAAGAGAGAGATATTTTACTCATGACCACAAGTAAATCCTGACTGAAATCTGTTGGCATGATGTTAAGTCATGAGAAGCCAAGTCTAGAGGGACCAGAGTAATACAGTCCAGGCGTATAGTTTTCTGATGAGCTCACTGTATAAGGGGACAAAGCTGGGAATATCTTGAGGAATGAAAGTTAATATATACTTTATTAGACAGTTTCTCTGGTCTATCAGTTTTCTCGCTGGGCTCCTGATGATAGCTGTATGGCAAACAGTCTAATACTGAGATCATTCTCCTGGAGGACAGGTATTTTTCATTGCTAACTAAAAGAATATCCACATGGTCCAGGTATCAGAAGGCAAAGATGATTTAACTTGGTGTTATTTAAGAGCCAGATTTATATTTTCCCACAAATCTCTAGGTTCCTTGATAACTACAGTCTGTATCCAATTCTCCTTGTTGCTCTGACACACAGCCCCTGGCTCAGAGTGTTCATTTTGCAGATATGGAGCAGTCTAGAACTCACTAATGAAGGGTAATGCTACTGGGTGATGATCTAATTAAGAATTCTACCTACATACTATCCTATTTCTGAGGAACGCGAAATGATGAACAGTGTTGTACATAAACAATGAATCTTGGGACACTGCATCAAAAACTAATGATGTATTTTATGGTGACTAACATAACACAATAAAAATTTTTTAAATGTTTAGGACTTAATGTGCCTATAAATCTAGTAAGTAAATAAACTCATGATCTTCCAGTAATATCCATAGCTGTGCTTTGTGCCACAAAATCAGGAATCCTATTTCCAGAAATACTAGGTTCTCTGACTAGAGCAAATCAAATCACACAAGAGACACCATTGCTTTATCTATATTGGTATGGCATGTGTTATTACTTGGCACGTTAACCAAGTAATATTTCTTTTCTGGCTTAACAGACATTTGATTCTCTCTTAACCTAGCCCCATATGGGAAAATTGATTAAGAATAGCAATGGGAAATATAATATAGGTCTTTTATTCTGGATTCACGATATTCAGGTTTCATTCTCTTCCACTGGGAGCTATCTTCTTTTAGGGTGTTTTTCTAGAAGAGTTGGTTGGTCAAAGCATATTCTCTGATTTCTCAAAGTAAGGTGTGGCAATATAGATATTTTATTTATTTATTTATTTTAGAGAGGAAGAGAAAGCGAGGGGGGAGAGGATCTCCAGCAGACTCCCTGCTGAGCATGGAGCCAGCTGTGGGGCTGGATCTCAGGACCATGAGGTCATGACCTGAGCTAAACCAAACGTCAGATGCTTAACTGAGCCACGCGACCCAAGATGTGGCAATTAGATGAAAAGAATTGTTGATCTACTCAGGTTAAGGTGATTTCTTGTAATTTTTTTTTTATTAAAATATGTTCTTCATATGAGGAGTATTTCAGGAACAGTGATTTTTCCCCCTATAGACATTCTAGGATATTTGGGTAGTCTATGGTTATCAGTAGAGTATTTTCTAATGGTGAGCTACTAAAAATTTATCTTTCAATATCATTTACTAATCATTGGAAAAAGGAGTGAATTGGACAACCCACAGTTGGACAGATATTTCTCCAAAAGTCATAAGATGGAGTGGGGAGTACAAAGACTCATGGCAGCTGCTCATATTGACTTTATAGAATTGAAATTGAAACGAGAGAAAGATGAAATAGTTTAGAATTGAAAAGAAACATTTTAATTACAAGAGCACGTCAATGGCAAAATTGGGAAGTGGGTTCTCTGTAGTGGCTGCTCTGCTGTGCTACCCATAGTCGCCTTCCAGGCTGCAGAACATATGTCCCCAGCTACCAGGAATGCCACCTATATACAACCCTCAGCTCTCAGTCCCTTCTGGGAACCCCTCAGCTGAAGAGAGCTGTTTTGCTCAAGGTCACCCCTTCTTGCTGGAGTCACGCTGCATTCAATCAGTGAACAGCACAAAGTATAATGGTCTGACCCCCTTGATCCAACTGTAAAGGCCTGTTCCAGTTCCAGAGCTCCCCATAAATTTGGCTGAGCTTTTGTTGTGGTAGTATAACAGCCCAACTCCTTCCTCTGCCCCTCCGTTTCCTTCACTCTCCCACAGGTGCTGATATAAAGAAGACTTGCTGATAAATTTCTTGCACACAGATGATCTTCCGAATCCGCTGCCCGGAAATCAGACTTGACCTAAATAGGTCTGTTTTCTCCATGGCCAATGTAAGGCATTTCCTTCAACATTCATATATGAAAGCAGATGTAATAATCTTCCTTTGAAATAACTTCCAATTTTCTTGTGGTCTTATCATCAATTAGGTATCTGTTAATAGATACACTTTCTACAAAACTCTCAGTGGGCTTATTGTTCAGGCGAAACTTAGTGAATCGATTATTCTGTTTTGAGAATAGGAAGGCTAAATTATATGTGTGTTTGTGCATCCAAATAATGCACAACAGAATCTGCAAGGATTTATATAAATTAGGCAAGACATCTATAAAATTGATTACTTTTTCTCAGCAAATCATTAAATTATCCGTGCTGAAGGTCTACATCTTTTATCACCTTGCCTTCCTCCCCGCTCCCTCGACCCACGGCTTTGGGCAAATTGGTACGAGAGCATCCTTTAGCAGCTGATCTCAGACCTCCCTGTGTGACTCTGCCTCAGCATAAGCACTGTGTGAATAAGCAGGGAGAAAAAGGAGGGGAACGCCTGTATTTTTCAAAATAAATAGATTCCAAAGATATGAGTATTATGCTCATTCTCAATGTAATGAGATCCTGTTCACCAGTCCGTTGTTAGAGGATTAGGGCCAAGCTTTATGTCTTATTCTAGTGTGGTTCTGACAGCAGTGGAATTGGAAAAAAAACAGAAATTGCTGCTGTCCATTGAGAATTTGTGTCAGGGGACCATGACTGCAAGCTGTTTTGGGATCAGCAGGTTTTAAATACGGTAGTATGTACTTCACTGCGATCAAATCTCTTTAGCTCTTCAGGGTCCATTTTCTTTCTAAAGAGGCAAAACATAATAATCATTGAAAATGTAGCAAAAAATAATATATATAGATGTATTAACATGGGCTTTGTAGTCAGACAGATTCAGGTTCCAGTCCTGGCTCTGCCACTTACATGTGACCTTGGAAGGGTTTTCTTTTCTTCTATTTTTTCCTCCCCAGTTGTCTTTTAATCAATATATGTGACGCCCCAAATTCAAACAGTACACAAATGTATACCATAAAATGAAGTCTCCCTTCCATTCCAGTTTTCCTGTTCATTTTCTTTCTCTAGTAGCAATTACTGAATAGTTTCTTGTGCCTTTCAAGAAATTTTCTATGTATGTAAGAACAGAGTTATGTGTAGGTATGTTCTTGCTTCAAACTACAGGTAGAATCTCACCGTGTGTATGCAGCGTCCTGCACATGCTTATTTTTAACCTAGTATGTAACTTTGAGGATATTTTATATTAGCACATATAGACCTATCTTATTTTTTTTTTTTTAGTGGCTGAACTGTATTCATTCCATTGAGTAGATGAGCCATAACTAAATAGGTATTCCATGGTACATCTGTCGAATCCTTATTAATGGGTATTGATAGTTTATAACCTAATACTGCAATAAACATCATTGTATCTCCATCTTTGAGCTCCTGCATGATGAGTTGTTTAGAGTGAAATATCTATTTCAAAGTATGTAGGCATTAAAATTTTTGATAGATGTTGCAAAATAGGGCAAATGTCTCTCTTTCTCCGAACCTCAGTTTTCTATTCTATAAAATGGGACTAGCAACAGTACCTATCTCTTAGGGTTGTTGTGAGGATTAAATGAGGTAAGATACATGACTAGTGTTGCCAGATGTAGAAGACTAAAATACAGAATGTCCAGTTAAATTTGAAGTCCAGAATAATAATGTTTTAGTATAAGTATATTCCAAATATTGTATAAGGGCACTTATACTAAAAAAATGATTTGTTGTTTATCTGAAATTCAAATTTAATTGGGTATCACTTGTTTTATTTGGAAACCTTTTACATGAAGGCTTCAGCACAGTCCCTGGAATACAGTAAGCACTAAATAAATGTTGGTTGCCATAATTCTTATTCGATGTTCAGACACCAAGAAATGGTGTCACTCAACAAGTGTTTTTGGCAGTAATGATTCTGTATTTATTTTCATTCAGTCAACAAAAATTTAATGAGTGGATGCTAGGAATTAGGCATTATTCTAGGCCCTAAGAATACAGTGGTGAATATAGCAAGATCTGTCTGGGCAGGAGAATATTTTTGTAAGTTATAGGTCTTACATGGGCTTGAGATTAAAGAAGAAACCAAACTCATTGGATGTGGATTGTCTGGTTAATGACGGGAAGTCAGTTATGTTGATCTTCTTGATTGTCTCTTTAGTACTCCAACATGTCATCTGTAGCTTTGAGGAAATTATCTTTTCAGGAATCTATGTTGCTAATAGGCAGTCAGAAGTATTAAAGTACGGAAAGGATGACGGGAGACTCGTGGAGCCCACTGAAGACCTCCTTCTGCCCTTATGCTTCAGCAATGGGCTTGGTATCTTGCTCAGAGCAAATGCTTGATTTCTAGTCTCAGCCTCCGGAGCTAATAGTTCGATGACAGGGAGCATGGTAGGTGCTATACTCAGAATTACATTTTCTCAGGAAGTTTCTGGATGCCTCATCAGGAGGAAGCAGATTCAGACCAATTTATCAAACAATTACCACACACAGTTGCCAACTCTCACCACATTTTCTCAGACCTCAGATTCGCTGATGTTCTGAGAATAGGTGTATAGTTAGTGGGTGTATTTTTAAAAGTTCCTTCTTTAAGGTAATTCTAGTTGCCATTCTGTGACAGTTTAACTTCATATGTTTTATGGTGACTTTGGAATTTAAATTTCATGAATCGCTTTCTGGAATTTTGGCTTATTAACAACTGGCTTGTGAGTTTACTAAGGTAAAGTCTCTATCATTACCGCAGCTATTTTAGAAAAGCCTGATTCAAAGAACCATTAACTAGATTATATCATTTTAAAACCTGTAATAGTTATGTGATGCTACTGAAAATTGAAGCTTATTTTAAAATCTTGGGATTTCTGGATTCAGTGCAAGAAATGAACTTGCTTTCAGAATATACAAATACTGTAATTCTTTTATGAGAGCAGAAGGGCTTTCCCTGACAAAGGTAAAGGCAAAGTTTGTTGGTGCAAGTCTGTGGAGCCAGGTGTTGTCATCACAGCCCATGAGGCCATCCTGTGTCTCCTTCGCAGAGCTGTGATGCAAGCTTGATTCAAACACGAGCCCCAAGAACAGCTGCACCACACATGGAGAGACAGGGAATGTGTTTTCATTATTTCAGGATGATGACGAAATGCAATTACTGTATAGCTAAAATCTTAGAAGAAGTCAAGAAATATTTCAAAGATGAGCTTTAAAGCAAATCTTCCTGTCTGCCCCTCCTGCTGGTATGTCTTTGATTTTGTGTCATCAGTGGTTTTAGTAGTGGGTAGGACAATAAAAATGGTGGGATACAGATGATTTAAATTCACTTGCAGGTCTTTATCAGCTTATACTTGTTCAGTAAGTTCAATACTTTTGTAGCTATGACCCTGAATGCTCATTGAAATATACCTCTGAGATCCTAGTAGTTATCATTACCTGCCAAGATAGATTAGGAAATAATATTTTTAAAAAAAAACCCTTTGATTGGGGTTACCAGATTTTTTGACAAATATATAGTCAAATAAGGGGTTTAGGGAAGATATCACACATGGCCTACTGTAATTCCCATGGACACCACCACACTTTTACTAATTTCTTTTCAATTGCTTTGGTTTTACAGAGGGAAATAATAAGATACCAGACTTGAGAAAAAGAAGTTAGAATTTATATGAGAAAACTCGGGTTTTGGTTTTTTCTCCCAAATAGTGGCTATTGCTGTTTATCTGTTCAAACTTAACTATGAAACATGCGTTTTGAAATGTGTAAGAGATCCTGTACGGTTCCCCTTTTACTTTGGTAGATTTTCCATTTGGTTGGAAAAGTTAGGGTGTAGTCCTTCCTAGACCTTATACTGGATGGGAAGGAGAAATAAGTTTGGAAATGAAACTTAGTATCATCTGAGCTTCTCCCTAAAGCAGATGCACTTTCAGCAGAGACTTAAGGGCAATTCAGTAGCAGTGCATTTTGCATAAATATAGGGTCTCTATCTCAGTCCACTCACATCGACTTTTATCTGAGATACCGTCCCCTGAGAAATGTCACTTATGCTCCAAAGGAGGTGGTGTCCAGGAGAAATAAACCAGCACATAATCCGTATTTGTAAAAATAAATAAAATGAGATTTAGAAGGCTTCCTAGGTTCTCCCATTGTTGTCGAACTAGATAAAGTGCAGAAAAGTGTGGCATTGGAAAAACGATTGAATTCTGGCTGGAGATGAAAATGCTGCAATTGAAAACTTTCCAGAACAACATGTACTTGGATCCATATTAAAGAAAAATTCTTTGAGTGTTTAAGCCAAATGACCCAGCAGGGTTGATAGTGTGAGGCATATTTCACAGTTGTATAAATATTTAAAACTGTTTTCCAGCCTATAAAACAAGTAAATTAGGATTTTTTTTTAAGCTGCAGAATGAAATTAATTTGCCCACCTTAACTTGTTGGGGAATCTGCCCTTCTCATCCCAGCCCCTTCTCTTAAAAGGGGAGAGCTAGGAAAGAAGTGTGAGGAAGGCTTTTAACTTGGAAAACAAAGCTGGTTTGTTTCAGAGAATTTCAGAAGGGATGATTAGCATCATGGTAGACTGCCACAGGTGGTCCGTTTCCAGATGGCCTGTCTCCCCAACGTGTCACAAGGAGCCCAACCAACTAAACACAATAGCTTTTTATCATAAACCCTTTTGAATCTGGCAAAGGGTAGACTGGAGCTCCATCATATACATAAGCCTAAAAGAAAACAGGGCAGCATCTCGGCCATGTTGTTCTCAATTTTGAGCTGTTGATCCTAGCCATTGAAGTTCCACCAAGCCTGTCCTTCAGCCACAGTGTTGATGGATGATTGGTAGGTGTTCTTTCTCATTCAGTCTTCCAAGGCTGTTTTTATGTTCATTGTTGTTTATGTCCTTTCCAAAATTTTTATTCTTTTCCTCTTGTATTTTAGCTCTTGCCCTGGACCACTTTCCTTTGCCTCTGGTTAAACAGACTTCGGAGACAATGGCAGTGATGTTTTATTTCTATATTTTTTTAATATAGAGTATGAAAAGAATGTCAATGACTGAATTATTACTGCCCCCCACGCATCCCAACTGGCCACTGTTCTGGTCAAGGAAACACAAGCAAGAATTAATAGCTGATATACAAAGCTGTCACCATGGGTGATGGAAAGATCACACAGCTGAGAGTTGGGCATCTTGAGTTTAGTCCCAGGGATACTCCTAACCCACTGGGTATCCTTGGGCAAATCACTTGGCCTCTCTGAGCCTTAGTTCCCACATCACTCAGGTAAAAGACTTTGTTATGTAAGGTCCTTAGAATTTAGCATTCTAGAAAAGTCTTATTTGCTTCTGTTATATGATGTACCTTGTGAATACATTCTCTTAATTCTTCTCTATTCCTGAAAACAACTAATTTTGTTTTTGTTCTTAGACCGCAGAATGAAAAATGGATGAATGTCAAAGTGGGAGACGTCGTTAAATTGGAAAATAACCAATTTGTTGCTGTGAGTATTTAGTATTGTTTATTACAGAATTTATCTCAGATTAAAATAGCATATGTGCTGAAGTATTTACATTTGCAGATTTGGTAAATCTATACTAATTCATGATAATTAAGAAGAGAATACCAGAATGTATTAGTAAAAAGTCTCAATTATAAAATGTTGTTAAAAACATATTAATTAATTACTTTGAATAGCATGGTAACTCAGATAAGCCTGACTGATTATCTCTTTTTCAATTTCCCTTGTGATCTTTTAAATTAATAGATACAAAAGATTTTAAATCAAGCTGTCAGTCATTTCATATAAATAAGAGCTTTTATTTTTTATTTATTTATTTTATTATTTTTTTGAGAGAGAGATCACAAGTAGGCAGAGAGGCAGGCAGAGAGAGAGGGGGAAGCAGGCTCCCCACTGAGCAGAGAGCCCAATGTGGGACTCGATCCCAGGACCCTGAGATCATGACCTGAGCTGAAGGCAGAGGCTTTAACCCACTGAGCCCCCCAGGCACCCCTAAATAAGAGCTTTTAAAATGCTCCAGAGTACTTTAAGAATGGTTTTTTTCTCACATATTTTGAATCCTATCCCTCAGTAATAGGATTATTACTATTAATTTGCAATATACTTAAAGACAGTATATGCTTCTTCCTGACTGATCACAATCAGAAAATGTTGATTGTCCTGAACTAATAAAGCACTATTTATGAAGTTTTGCTTTATGTACGTATCAAATGCACTATAATTTATATTCTCAAGCTGCCTATGTTATAATTTCCTTGTTAAAATTCAAGGAGTCAGTTCAATGACTATAATATACATGATGAACTGTAGCTCATACTAAATGAAGGGCAATAAGAGCTAACCAGGTCAGAGATTAAAAATTCAAGTTATTGTAGTCTTTATGTCAAATACGTACTAGATTACTTACAAAAATTTTTGTGTTCAGTGCAGTTTTATGTATTAAGCTGTGTTCTTCATTAAGTTTGAGGCATTTCCCCATAGGAAAAAGAAGTTGCCCCAAGATCTATTTATAAGAGCAGCTCAGTTGAGACTCCTAACCATTCCCTTTCAGAAACAGTCTTCTTTCATTAATTCACCGTCTGTGCATACTGCTCTTCTAGAACAGCCTATGCTAAGGTGATAATGGACAGGCCAATTGCAAAAGAGCTCACCCTCTAAAGAGAGAAGGGTTTATTTCCCTAACAACCTCAGTTCTTTGGAAAATAGCTGAGAGCCAAAAATAAGCACAAAGGTGTTGGCACAGCCAAGACAGGTCTCACAGTCCATATTCTGTGGCCTGTGCTCCTTATATGGAAGACAGTCTGCTGGGTTCTCACATTTTACAATTGATCCTCGGACAACGTGGGTTTAAACTGCACAGGTCCCCTTGTATGTGTTTCCCCCCCAACCCCCGATACATACAGTATAATACTATAAATGTATTTTCTCTTCCTTATGACTTTTTTTAAATTTTATTTTATTTTTTCAGTGTTCCAAGATTCATTGTTCATGCACCACACCCAGGGCTCCATGCAATACGTGCCCTCCTCAATACCCACCACCAGGCTCACCCAACCCCCTACCCCCACCCCTCCAAAACCCTCAGTTTGTTTCTCAGAGTCCACAGTCTCTCATGTTGATTAACACATATTTTGGTATGCTGTATGTATTATATAGTGCATTCTTACAATAAAGTGAGCTAGAGAAATGAAACGTTATTAAGAAAGTCGTAAGGGCCATATGTACCCCAATGTTCCTTATGACTGACTTAATAACATTTTCATTTCTCTAGCTTACTTTATTGTAAGAATACAGTGTATAATACATACAGCATACCAAAATAAGTGTTAATCAACTGTTGATGTTATCGGTAAGACTTCTGGTCAACAGGAGGTTATTAATCGTTAAGTTTTGGGAGAGTCAAAAGTTACTCATGGATTTTTGCATGGGGGGGTTGGTGCCTCTAACCCCCATGTTGAAGGGGGTTTACTTTACTTTACTTTACTTTAACATTAGACACAATTTAGATTAGTTTATCCCAGCTTATTTTCCAGCTCATTAAAGATTAGCAACAGCACGTTAGGGGATGGCATTTGTTAGAAAAAAACACCCTGTAGGAAAGATGGAGACAGATACAGGTATCATTTGTCATCTGAAAGTAGAGTGTTTCTATGAAGCCTTAAATAAGCCAACAGGTGTAAAGCAAAGAAACAATTACCATTAATTTATATGGACAATTTTTGAATATTCCCAGACCCCCGAAATAATGTCTCAGACCTTTCTGATACCTTAGGATACATCTTGCTAATGGATGCACAAAATAAGACAAAGCACAAATATTCACAGACCATTCAGAGCTATGGCGGCTCGATGCTGAGATCCTGAGGACAGTTCCCAGGGAGAGAGCTTGGTGGGGCCGCTCTTGCTCTCTGGTGCACACGCCCTTAGTAAGGGCTCGCCGCAAAGCAAAGACTGAATGCTATTTTTGCTTTCCCTTTTTTCATAAAAGTAAAAATCCTTTTTGGATTTCTTTCGGTTAGTGAAAACAAGTGCTAATGTAGGTCTTTGGTAAAGTGAAGTGGTGTAATGCAAATGCTCAAAAAGCTGGGGATATCTGTATAGTGGAAGGACACCGAAGGGAATTGGATTAGAACTGGGTCTGCTCCATTCCTTCAGTGACAGCAGTCTTTGTTCTCTGCCTTTGGTTTCTTCATGTGTCACATCATGGTGCTAGACCATTATATGATCTCCAAGATCCCTCCCAGCCCTATGCACTGTGATTGTCTGAACTGAGATGACTACAGGATTCTTGAAGGCAAAGAGCACATTGATTTGCCTGCTCTTTCACACCTAGCGCCATGTTGGATCATAGGGGGCAGACAGTGTCGGCTGAATGAATATCAGTCTTTTGTAAGAAAGAAGACAGAGGGAAAAATGGTTATAAACTTTAAAAATTCAGGGTGTTCTGGGTCAATGGGGTACTAACATACATCTATGTGCTCTAATTAAGAAAAGATAACATATTCAGGATTCTTTGCTTAAGAAGAAAGGGCTTCATGTACCTTGTTTGAGTTCTACTTTCGATTAAAATGATTATGGTGAAAGAGTTTTGCTGAAGCTAGATAGTTAACCTCAACCCTCAACTTTTTTTAAACTGACATACATGGAATTCTAAGAAGTATGCATTAAAAAAATTTATTGGCAACTACTTTATGCCAGAAATGGTGTCAGGTTATAGAGGAATTAGCAACAATTAAAGTATGCCACACATTTAACTATTACATTATTTGGAATTGAATATTTCAGTGGCAATGCTAGGTATATTCCTACTTCAGGTATTCATAAAAACCGTGCATTTGAAGAGCCCCCTGTACATGCTCTAACAGGGATAAATATTAGACTGAAATCACTTGTTCACTAATACTCCATACTCTGGTGTGTTCATTTATCACATTCTTTGGGGTGAGTCCCAGAAAGGTAGGAATCAAATGTATGTCTCAAATCTCCTAACTCTGTAGGACCTCACGGCCAGCTTATCTGTGCTCCAATTTGCCCTCTAGCCTTGATATTCTAGTTTGTATTTCTCTTGGTTTTCATTCTTAGTTATATTTTCTATGTTAGTAGTACACACACTTGCATGTTCTTGCAAAACTGTCTATGGATTGAGGCATGGAAGGCAAGTGTATGTGCAAGCATCAGGTGGAAGAAAACTAGTCCAATGGGCGTATCATTAGCATTGCTTTAAGATGAATTACACATTTAGACAAGTTTCCATGAGGTCATGATCTGTGTGTCCCAACACTGTCCAATAGAACTTTCCACAGTGAAGGAAATATATCTCTGTGCCACCCAACGTGAAGGCCAAAAGCCCCATGTGGATATTGAGCACTTGAAATGCGGCTAGTGCAATTGAGGAACTGAATTTAAAATTTTATTTAATTTTAATTGATTTAGGTTTTTAAAAAAATTATTGGAGAGGGAGAAGCACACCCCCCCGCTGAGCAGGGAGCCCAATGTGGGGCTCCATCCCAGGACCCCAGGATCTCGACCTGCACCTAAGACAGATGCTTAACCAACTGAGTCACCCAGGGGTCCCAATTTAGATTTTAAGTTTAGATTTAAATAGCCATATGTGACTTGTGTCTACCTAATTGGATGGCATAGATTGGCTTTTTAATTGTGGCTACACGATGAGATGGGAATGGCTACTCTCCACGTTTTCCTGGGTCTCATTCTTTACATTTTCACTTGGAGGGACAGCCCCAAGATGACACTTTGAGCTTCTTGAACTTCCTTGCCCACTCTCCCCTCCCCCAATAGTGACTTCTCTGATTGCTGTTTGGGGGTGGGGTGTCTGCGCATGACCCAGAGCCTCCTTCCTTCCCTTTTTCTTTGGGCCCTAACTGTGTTCACAGTACATTCTGCCCTGCTCCTTCGGTCCAACAATTTTTACAGGAGCAGATCCTCATGGTGGGGGTGGTAGGAGGGTCCCCTAGTTTAGAGCTTCCCTGTCAATAGCTAGATGAGTCTAACAGGTCAAGTATTAACAAGCTCATTTAGCCCACAGATCTATAGCCTGGTCTCCAGCAGCTTGCTTGCTTTATTTTATTATTTTATTTTATTTTATTTTATTTTATTTTATTTTAGAGAGAGAGTGAGCAGGGGGGTGGGGTGGGGGTAGGGGTGGGGAGGTGGAGGAGCAAAGGAAGAGGGACAAGCAGACTCTAAGCCGAGTGCAGAGCCTGATGTAGGGCTCAGTCTCAGGACCCTGAGATCATGACCTGCACTGAAATCAGAAGTGCTTAACTGACTGAGCTACCCAGGCATCCCCCCACAGCTTTATTAATAACAAAGATGAAATTTTTATCTCCACTGATCTCAGTCTGACTCCTACAATTAGAGCTTTATTGGTTTAATCTTTGGGTAAGTGAGGAACAGAGTCCTCCAAATGCCAAAACTCTGTGGTATCTCTTATTAGCTCACTGTATTCAAAGTTTTTCTATGTCTCACTACTTGGCACCCACAAAACTATTTTTAAGGGCAAACAAATGTTTTTATGGATGAACTGCTGTAATCACTTAAAAGTATAAATATACCTCCTACTCTCTGAGATTTAACTCATTTAATCTCTACAGTAGCTCAATGAAGGCAGATTATGTACTATTATTATTGCTCCCATTTTACAGATGAGAAAATAGTGCCATCAAATAGCTTGCCAATAGGAGAGTCAGGAGTTAAACCCAGGCCATCTGGGTTTTACCCCACTCCTAATTGCTACCATATGCTGCTCCTTACTCCATTAAAGCTGTCATCCTAATTGCCTTGAACCTGGGATTCCAGCATTAGTGCTTTGGGCTTGGATGCTGGAATTGAAGGGACTAGAGGATGTTGCACCTAATTCTGATGCATAACCTCTAACTGTTCAAATTTAGAATTCTAAAGTAATTTATGTCGGCTTATCAGTACATTTTAAGTAAGGAAAGGAGCTCTCCTGGGATGGCCAATTAGCCGGCATATTCCGAAGTTACTCACCTTTATTTTCCAGATAAGGAACCCTCACTGCCCTTCATTTAAAAAGAAATTTTAAAACATATTTTGGCTGAATTTCCAGAGCTCCTAGTTTTATTTTGGGACCAGGGGGAGTGTGATTCAATCACTGCAGGAGACTGACTTGCATTAAAAGAACCAAGTAAACTGTTAGAAAAACATACTACAAAGCCCTCAATACTGCCAAGACCTGGACCCTGGGAGCCAGGCACACCTTCCTCCTTTACTTGATGGAAGCAATCTTGTGCTTTGATTTTATCTGGGGGAAATAAACTCCCCACTGGACATGAGCGTATTTGAACACATGAATTTAGTGGTTTAGCTTATTTGAAAGAGTGCCCTCACCCTCAAAAGAAAGGCATTTGTGTTTTAGGTGTTTACGACAGTAAAGGTTTTGTTTTAAAACAAAAGCATTCTTTGGCTACATGGATTGGAAATTTCACCTTCAGAAGTGAAAGAACTAGAAAGATGAATCTAACCTAAACTCCAGTCCTGACTGAGGGTGGCCTTTGGCTCTTTTTTGACCCATCTAATCTTTCCTAATCTTTGACTTCTCTAATCTTTCCTAGTACCTTGGTCCTTCCAGAGAGGCCATGTGGCAGTCTAATTGCCCTTTCTTATTTTAAATTTTATAGCTTCAAGTCAGAGTTAACTTGTTTCACACTAATTGTTGTAAATAAACTCTTATTTTTATTTTTATTTATTTTTTATTTTTTTCCCAAATACTTTTATTTTTTCAGTGTTACAAGACTCATTGTTTATGTACCACACCCAGTGCTCCATGCAATACGTGCCCTCCTCAATACCCACCACCAGGCTCGCCCATCCCCCCACCCCCACCCCTCCAAAACTCTCAGTCCCTTGCTCTGAGTTCACAGTCTCTCATGTTTGTAAAAATACGTGAGACAGTAGAAAGTTGAAAATTTCCAGAGAAAGATTTTTTTTTAAAAACATTTATCTAAGCTGTATTGAAAAAGAAGCTTCTTGCTAAAATTTAGAGGTGCAACATGTTTTTTCTACATTATTTTCTACATTAGGAAATTACATGGCCAATGTTCTGTTTATAAGCAATTAGTAATTTGTGGGGGTGAAATATATAAGGCAAGGATTTTTTTTTTTTGACCAAGAAAGGGTGGACCCATGAGTAAAAGCTATGATGTCCATTATTAGTCTCCTCTCCTCCTTCTGTTCTTTCTCCCATCTTTTTCTTATTCTTCTCAAATTCATTTAATTATAAAAACCAGAACAATGTATTAGATACTAGTAGACACTCAGCATACATTTGTTGGATCTGAAATTTAATTTTTAAATAAAAATATTACCTACAATCTTATACATTTTCATTTTTACAACTTCATCCTCATTTTTGTCCATATCAAACCTATTTTCCTGTAAGTATAATCATATTGCATGAGACATTTTGGATTCTTATTTTTAGATTACAAACAAGGAGATACTATTGTAGAGGGTAAAGAAGATAAAGAAGAACTTTATGTGTGGGAATGGCTTAAAAGAGAAATTTAAATATGGTGTTCCAACTCTACAAATTTATCCTTCCGTCAGGATATGGAGTCAATACCCCAATATTCGTCATCATTGCAGTTTTGGGTTTTGAACACCAGCAAAGTGAAGCAAAACAAAGCAAAACTCTTTCTTTTTTTGTAGTTCTATTCCAGTGAATTTGTAGCCAACCAGAGGAAAGAGTATACTTTTGGAATCGGAGCTACAAATTCTAGTTCTAGCTCTGTTCTTTAAGCTCTGTGTGGCCATGAGTATGGCATTAAATCTTTTAGGGCCTTTTAGAAGTGACGAAGCTCTCACCATGACTTTGTAAAGGCTATGGACTTTACATGAGTTAATTTAGTTCATCTACTGCTTGTGAGCCAGAGATGACCTTCCCAAGGTTTCTTATTCATGTGTAGGAATAATATTATCTCCTCACAGGGTTATTGAAAGAATAAAGTGACACAATTGTGAGAGAGTGTTTTGTGAACTCTTAAAGAATTATACAGCTTTTTGGTGTTATCATCGCTTGAGATTTTGCTCTATTCTTTATATCAGCAAACGTTAATTGTGCCTAATAAACCTATGAAGATAGTGTTGTTCGTTGTGAGGACTCAAAGCCATGAGGTTCTTTGTCAGCTACCAATCTGATGTATTCTTCCTCATTTGCACCCCACCCATAGCACTTTGGTAATCAGACCTTTGGAAGCCTTATCATATTCTGCCTGTACTAAACTGTATAATCCTTGAAGGAAAGCTATTTTTATTCGTTTTAGTATTCCAGCTCTATGTGCCTTCAATTGTCTGGATTCATATCCCAATATGTCACTTACTGTGTGACTTCAAACAAGTTACTAAACCTCTCTGGGCCTCACTTCGCTCCTCTGTAAAGTGGAGATAACAATAGAACCTACACTATAGGATTTTGGTGGGAGTTAAATATTGCATGTAAAGCTCTTAGGATAGCAGCACAGACATGGTAAGCCCTCGCTAAATACTGGTATTATAAACCCCTACAACTCAAATATAAGTTTCTGGATCAACGAGGAATTGGGTACACAGAGAGATACTGAAAAGGTCAGCATGAGGAGGCTTGATCTGGGACTCACAGAGTCAGGGAGCTAGTGGGGCTCTGAGAGCATCCCTGTGTTGCTGTACTCGTGGCCCAGAACCTCTGACAAAATAATGATGACTAGGGACTAACAGGGCTCTCTTGCCCTACTGCAGCTTTCTTGTCCTTTTCTTTTTAGCATTCTTACTGAGTACACCTGGAAATAGGAGCACTGCATGATGATGAGTGGGCGGATTCCTTATTTCTCTGGATGCCCCTATTAGTCCTGCACCTTCACACTTCCTCCTCAACTGTAATGAATTTAAAAACTTGAAGGGGAGGCGTTAGCAAAAGGGAATGCCAAAGCTCAGCAGTGGGTCAGGGAGGATGGGGATGAATGGGAGGAGTGCAGGATGGAGATCAGGGAGTAGGGAAACAGTAGCAAGGTTCCAAGGACGTGGTGGGGAAGGTGGAAGGTAGGAAGGTAGATGTCCCAGGTTCTCAAGGGGTAGACAGGGCAGGAGGAGTTAGCTCAGAACTTGCGGGCTTTATAGTTCTCGGTAGCAGTGTTTAGGAAGTTGAGTTAGTGCTCAGGACAGAATCTAGTGGCCAGGTGGTGGTGGTGCCTCACTCACGTGTTCTGAGCCAGCAGTGGACAACCAATCCTCCCTTTGTCCACCAAACATCCAAGTGTTGAGCAGCTAAGCTCAGAACCGAATAGTAACATCAAATCATCCTTACTGTGCAGAGTTTAGAAGAAGAGCAATTCTGGTATAAATTGGGCTCTTGTTCTGGACTTCATAACTATTTTCAATTATAGAGGATAAGAATTAGATTTTGTTTAAAATGATCCCATGAAGCTCAGGGGAGGAGAGGCATGAAGCTGTACTTCTATCATAGCCACTGGAATTTCAATGTGAGAAGTAAGACCGTGGTGAATTTTTGAAAACATTCTTTTCTTTTTAAAATGAAATTTTAAATTTCTTTTTAAAATGAAATTTTTGGCTCAAGAATTATGCACAACTTTTTTAAAAATTAAAAAAAAATTGTTAGTCACCAGACAGTACATTATTAGTTTTTGATGTAGTGTCCCATGATTCGTTGTTTGCGTATAACACCCAGTGCTCCATGAAATCTGTGCCCTCCTTCATACCCATTATCGGGCTACCCCTCCCCCCCCAACAAAACCTTCACCATGAGAGATCGTGTACAACTCTTTATACGTTCTCTCTATAGTGGGTTTGCTGTAGTCACACTGTGACTAGTCAGAAAATAATTTTCCTCCTCAGGCTTCTGTGACTTTTGTTAGAGTTGAGGAAGAGTCTTGATACATAAACCTATTTATTCCTTTAGGGGATTGTCATTGAGTTGTTTCTCAATTCTGTTTTGTCACAATTCAGACAAAACTGAACACACACATGTGTATACCTCTCCTCCCCCTACCCCCACCTAAGTTTGAATTGGACACTTAAAAGCTTGAGACAATGAAATGAGTGGATTGATTCTAAATTTAACCTCTGGGACTTGAGAATGGGACAATTCTACACAATTGTTAGGCTAATGTGTCAAAAGAAATTGTTAAAATTTTAGTCAATTTATTTTAGACCTTCAGATCTTTCAGAATCTCATAAAACCCCTTATTTTAAAATGAAATTTGAAATAAACAATTCCCCAAGATAGGAAGCACCCAGAGGTGATAAGTCATTTCTGAAGCTCAAATGGACAGCTGACTGGAAAGACCCACAACTTGGTTTCTGAATGTTTTCTGCTGTCTTTTAGAACATTTTCTATTCTTTCTTGCCTCTTGCTTAGCCCCTGTTTTATTTTCTCTTTTCCCTTCCTTACACTTCATCATTTTTTCTTACATTTTTAATTTTTTCTTTTAATTTTTCTCTTTTCAAATTTTCCTTGCCTGCTTTTTTTTTTTCCCTATGGTTTTCAATTTACTCCTACTTTACTTCTATTTTTTCGCTATCCGCTTTCCCTGCCTGTTACTCTTAAATCATAATGCTAGGGAATTAAAGTATGTGTATGGAAACATTTCCAATTATCTCACTTAGTGGGAAAAGTTTTATATTTTCCATTAGTAATTATCAAGACAAGAATGTAGAATTTTATCTATTTCTTGCAAAAAAAAAAAAAAAGTAGAGGAAGTGGCTATTAATTTATATGATATCCCCTGCTCTTATATTCTGATGTTCAAGGAGTGGACCCAACAGGAACAGGGAAGGAGAGGGAAGGTTTGATTTGGGGCATATATGGCAGAGAGGCAGAACAGGATTTTACTTCTCATTTTTGTTTTCTAAGGCTCTCCTGGCTCATTAGTTAGTAGGCGTGATATAACAAAGAAGGGTTTCAACAGTCTTCCCTTCTCATGTATTCTTTATGATTTTTTTTTTTTAAATAGGCTGATCTGCTTCTCCTATCAAGTAGTGAGCCACATGGCCTCTGTTATATTGAAACTGCTGAGCTTGACGGGTAAGTTTTTAAGGTTAGAATAATTATTTAGATTGGTTTTTAATTTAGCAGGAATAGCTTTAGGAACAGGACTCAACCTAAACCTTATTCTTCATTTAATTTTCTTGGAACAAATAAGAGTCTAACTTGCAAATTCCATTTGTTAATTACTTTGTGGCTCCTTTGAAAGCTCTGTCTTTTTCTCTTGAATTTATTTTCTTTCCAAAGCAATGAGTGAAACATGTCTGTGTGAATTATTGTATAGGACTCTTTATTCATATTCCTTAGACAAGTTTTGTTTTAGTTTTTTTCTTTTTAAAATTTCGTATGATTCTCTAAGGAAAATGAGAGGAGTATTGATGAGTTTCTGAGGAAAGAAGCATTGACATTACTTTAGAAGGCAATCTTTTGGAACTGGGTGAAATGAAGGTGGAGAAAGAAGAGACAAAGGGAGTTTTGACATTAATGTTAATTGAAAAATTTAGTTATAGACAATATAGCAGTTCGGTTTCAGTGGATTCAATTTGGCTGGTGTAAAAACATTTATTGAATTGTTATATTTTAAAGGTACTATTACATTCTTCAGATGGATTTTATCATTAATCCTGACGTAGGTAGTATAAAAGCCCCATTGGACAGATGGCAAGGCTTAGAGATACTAAGTAATTTACCCTAAACTTGTCAAACGTGAAGCCAGTACTCAGACCTGATAGTCTGACAAAAAAGCCTCTGGTTTTAACTACTGCCTCCTAAATCATTGTTCTACAGGGCTATTCAAATGGAGTGTGCCCTGTGTGATCCTACCCTTAGTTTGGGCAGAACCTAAAATAGTGCTTAGAGGGAAATTTATGGCACTAGATGCATATACTTGAAAAGAAAAAGAGTCTCAATCCAATGCGCATCTCAAGAACCTAGAAAATAACAGCAAAAACCCAAAGCAAGCAGAAGAAAGGAGATAAAGACAAGAGCAAAAATCAATGAACTTGAAAACAGAAAAACAAGAAGTGAAAAATCAACAAAACAAAGAGTTGATTCTTTGAAAACATCAGTAAATTTGTAAATCTCAGGAAGACTGAAAAAGAAAAAATAAAAAGACGCAAAATAACAATATCATGAGTGAACCAGGGATATTATGACAGATTGTTAAGGTATCAGAAGGATAAGGAAATCAAGCAACTTTATACAAATAAATTTAACAACTTAAATGAAATAGACCACTTCATCAAAAAACAAACTACCACAACTAACTCAATATGAAATAGACAATCTGAATAGCCCTGTAATTATTAAGGAAATTGAATTCAAATGTAAAACATAAAACTATTAAAGTTTTAGGGAAAAACATAGGAGAAAATCTTCAAGATCTAGGGCTAGTCAAAGAGTTTTTAGACTTGACACAAAAAAGCATAATTCATAAGAGGATAATTAGATAAACCAGACTTCATCAAATTAAGAATTGTTGCTGTGCAAAAGACCCTATGATGAAAAAATAAGCTACAGACTAGGAGAAATATTTGCAAACCATCTATCTGACAAAAGATTTTTATCTTGGATGTATAAAAAAATGCTCAACACTCAATACTAAAAACACAATCCAATTAGAAAATTTTTAAATGATATGAAGGGACATTTCACCAGAGATGACATGCAGATGGCAAATAAGCACGTAAAAAGATGTCCAACGTCATTAGCTGTTAGGGACATTAAAATTCAAACCACGAGGAGATGTTAATACATACCTATCAGAATGGCTAAACTTAAAAATAGAGACAATTCCAAATGCTGGCAAGGATGTAGAGAAACATCATCACTCACACATTGCTGATGGGAATGTAAAATACTACAATCACTCTGGAAAATAGCTTGGCAGTTTCTTAAAAAACTAAACACGCAACTACCAGACAACCCAGCAGTTTCACTCATTGGCATTTATCCCACAGAAATGAACACTTATGTTTACACAAAAACTTGTATACAGATGTTTATGGCAGCTTTATGTGTGACATCTACAAATTAGAAAGAACTTACATGTCCTTTAACAGGTTGAACAAACTATGGTGTATCCGTATCATGGAAAA
This sequence comes from Potos flavus, assembly GCA_028534135.1. Lineage (NCBI taxonomy): Eukaryota > Metazoa > Chordata > Mammalia > Carnivora > Procyonidae > Potos > Potos flavus. The sequence continues at coordinate 45,977,324 of CM052896.1, forward strand.
CTATTGAGCAATAAAAAAAAAATGAACTATTGATATATACAAAAACCTAGATGAATCTGCAGATAATCATGTTGAGTAAAAAGAGCCAGTCCCCAAAGGTCACATACTGTATGATTCTATTTATATAATATTCTTGAAATGGCAAAACTGTAGAAAGGGACCACTGATCAGTGGTTACCAGGAATTAAAGATGGATTGGAGGATGCTGGGAAGTGTGTGTCTACAAAGCGTAACCTAAGAAATCCTTGTGATGGAAATGTTCCACATCTCAACTATGTCAGTTTCAGTTGTGATATTGTGACATTGTAATATAGTTTTGCAAATGTTACCATTAGGGGGAACTGAGTAAAGGGTACACAGGATCTTTTGTATTATTTCTTATGCTGAAAATAATTTTTGAAGTTGGAAGTCAAGATACTGAGGCATGTTAAGGAAGAAAGAGTATGGCATGACACAAGATATTAATCAGGAGTCTTGGCAAAAATTTTTTTAATCACTAAGGCCTATGTGTGATTATTCTTCCCTTTTATTTTCCGCATCTGAAGATGGAAGTGAGATATTGGAGAGAATCCTGAGGAAGTAACCTAAAATTATGATGAACCTTGCTGAATGGCGTGATGTGTAGAGCTGGGTTAAGGAATGAGGGCTCTCTGGCCTAGCTGGGGTCACTGACTGTTTCAATTATTTGAAAAATTTGTTTAAATGAAAGGACACATTGGTCCTTTAACCTCAACACCACTATCTCACTCTTGTCCATCAAGCCCAGCTTAGTTTCTGCCTCAATTATAAAGTTCTTCTTGAGTATCTCAACCACCAATGCATTTCTGCAGCCTAGGAACTGATAGATTTGGCAATGAGTGATCCATGAGATTATTTCTAACCAAAGTAACTTCAATTATATATCCAACATAGTGTTTCCTGCAGAAAGCTGCTTAACCAAGCGGTATTCCTTGGATTGATTTTGTGTTGTCTTAACATGATAGTGAAACTCATTTACAGGAAATTTAGATTAAATGCCCTCTTGGACGCCTGCTTCTCGGTTCTCTAAATTCAGTTATTTCATGGTTTGTCATGTACTTCCAAATGGTGATATTTGCTTTTTACCTACCACTTGTTTCCCTCAAGAGGACAGTAACCCTTGTGGGGCAGCACTGAAGCTCATGGGTAACTATGGTATGTATTCATTCAATATTTGTTGACCGAATGAAATCACCGCTAAACACTTCCATAAAAGATAGAACTCTGACAGATGATGTTAAGCTACAGTAGAAGAGAATTAGGTTGAACGCAGTGAGAAAACCGGCGTGACAAGCCCTTGTATGCAAGATGTGAGTAATGGCCATAGAATCATGACACCTGGTCATTTCATGACTACCACAGGGCCATTTGTCCAATGTATGTGTGGTTCTGCCTGGAAGAAGATGACCAGCTCACTGTGACCTGCTGAATTACTGTCTGGTTGTATGATCCCAGACTTACAGGATTTTTGGCTTGATTCTCCATGAGAAAGAAAGCTGTATTCCTTTTCCCATTCAAATTTCAGCTACTGTGAAATTAGCCATGACCATCTTTTACAAGTAAAATTCCTATGTAGATAGCAGACTCCAGAGTGATACTGGCCTCCTTTATTTGGCAACTGTGTTCCCATTCCTAATAAGTTTTGTAACTCATGCATGATGTCTGAGTAGATTCGAATGAAACCACATTTATTATGTCCTCTGTTCTTTCAAATAACAAAACAGATTACTGTGTTGTTATACAGATGTGCCGTGTGTGGAATGCCAACTCTTAGGAGCAGGCAAAGCCCTCTCCACTTTACCGAGTCCACTTGACTGAGAGGTGTGAATGACATTTGAAGGGAGTTTCTTGAATCTCTTGTGTTGGATTTTGCATGTGCTGCACCCGCCTGATTATTTTATGTAAGATGCCTTTGGGCTGTTCCATATAAAAATTCATGTCATGTCAATTAATTTCACAGGGAAACGAACCTTAAAGTCCGCCATGCACTATCAGTTACCTCAGAACTTGGAGCAGACTTTAGCAGACTTGCAAAATTTGATGGTAAGTGTTTAAAACAGACAAACAAAACCCTCAAAACCCAAAAGTGTAATAGAACTAATTATCTGAAATCCAATTCATGTTCCTTTTTATTTGGTGGAAGGACATAAAATTCTGCAGGCATCAAAGCCTGTGATCTCTTCTCACGCTAAAGAGTAAAAATGTTTACCAAGGGGATAGTGGCTTTATAAATTCATTGTTCATTTCATCCTTGTTCTCTCTTCTGTAGATCTCATTTCCTCTAGTCCCACAATACCCTTTCCTTGCCTGATCTTGGCCTCCCTGGGGCCCTGTGCAGATTTGCTGAGCATGAACACAGGCCACACTTGTATTTCTAAAACTAGGTCTAGCCATCCATCCCTTCTCTGGCTCCATAACAAAGACCAAATACTAGACTACAAACTTCACCAAGACGATAATCCAGATTCATGTATTTCTGTATCTTGCATAATGCTAGGCATAATGTCTTAAACATAGAAGGTGTTCAGGAAGAACATTCTGATTTATTAATCAGTCACTCTTTATTTTAGACCATGGTTTCCTCATCACCATCTTCACACCACTCAACCCAGTCCCTTCTCAGCATGGGGAACCATTTCTGCCTATTCTGTTCCAGCTAGGTCTTTTTCTTTTCTATTAACGCTCTCACAGAGAAACAAAATCCTCCGAAAGTCAAAGGGAAGAGCCACTAATGGCAGGACTGTAGGCACCGTGACAAGCTTTGGGAGAATCTTTGGGGTCTTCCTCCCATTGCTCAGTGATCTCTTGTTTTACACACTTGTATGTCTGGCCTTAAATATCAATATTTCCATATACATTGGTTTTATTAATGAATCTTCGAGTTTGAGACTCATCCAAATGTTTTCTTTTGAATCTACTAAAGAAAACTGTGGTCAAGGGTCTTAGCATGATCCCATGAGTTAAAGTGCAGGCAAATTTATATAATAAAATTTTCCCAATGCACAGCTTAGAGTTTATATTGCCTGTGCTTTGCATTCACTTATAAATTCTGTCTGGATCCTGTTAATATTTTAGTATCTCTTAAATGAGTGCTGTTATAATAAATGTTTATAAAAAAAAAACTCCTCTAGTTGGGATTTAAGTCAGGGGAATAGCCAGGAAACTTTGAATGGCCCAAGAAGTATTTTGATTAGTGTAAAACAAATTACACATTTTCTACTAAGTAATTTTTTCAATGAAATTTTACTGTTATAAGGATCCAACAAAAATGGATTGTGTTCATGAATCAAAAAACCAGCTTAAAATATTTCATAGAATATTTATGGAGTCCTACAAGGGCAACCTAAATATAATTTCCCATTACTAATTTATTTCTTGGCAGAATTGTATGTTTATTCCTCTATCAACCTATGAAGGAGTAAAAATTCATGCTTTTTAGTTTTCTTTACCATAAAAAAAAGCAGAAAATTACTGTTATAATTACCCAGTTCACTTTCTTTGATAGTGGCACAGATAGCCTCTACTGTGATTCAGTTCAGACAACCCTGAAATCTTAGTTGTGTAAATAGTAGAAGGTTATTTCTTGCTCATGTCACATTCTGATGTTAGGTCAGGCAGCCTTCTCCATCTTAGACCTACACTAAGTGCCTACACTAATGGCCTCTAAGGTTACCACATTAAAGCAACAACTAGATAGATGAAAGAGGCATGCTTTTACCTGCTTCTTCCTCTCACATTTCCCTGGCCAGCATGAGCCACATGGGCCCGGCCTAACTGCAAGGGAGGCTGGGAAATAACAAGGAGGGATATTTGTTGAGTGCTGTCTTTACCGTACTCTCCAAGAACTCTGATCATAGGTCAACGCCAGGGTAGGCTCTCAAGGGCCAGGCTGGAATAGGTTGATTTTGTACATGCAACTGTGGGAATGGGGCCAAGAATCCTCCTTCTCAGTCAGAATATGACTCCTCTTACTCTCAGTCCCCTCTACCCTGTTCAGCTTTTTCTTTTTCTCATAGCACATATCACTGACATACTCTGTAACTTGCTTATTTTCTAAGAAAGTTTCTATTGTCCATCTCTACTTGCTGCAATGCAAACTGCACAGGGATCTTTATTTTGCTCACTGACATATAACAAGTTCCTAGAACAATGCCTAGCGTATAGTAGGTGCTCAAGAAATACTTGCTCAATGCATGAATAAATGGTTGTGAATGCCAGAAGTTAGAGGGCAGGATCAACATCAGGCCCCAGAAAGACAGGGAAGAGGGGCCTAAGGTAAAGGGATTGAGAACAGTGGGTAGAAGGATGGGGTGAGACAGAAGCTTCCTGATGGGAACTTGCAGGATAAAGCAAGAGTGCTGGGTCCCCTCCTCTTGGAAGGCAGGTGGCCAAGAGAGGGATCATCTGGTGTGGTGGTTTTATAATGTCTTTACTTCAGAATCCTTTTTTAAACAAAATTTAACAACAACAAAAAAATTTTAACACAGATGCCCAAACTTTAAGCCAGTACAAATGGTGCTGCTCAGGCTGAGGCAAGAAAACGTTTCCTCACCTAAAACAGTTCCTTTCTCACAGATGGAGTATCCTGAAAGCTTAAACTTGCTTATATATAAAATAGTCTTTTTAAATATGTCATATAATTTATTTTTAAAGTATGTTAACAGTTATTAGTAGATGTAGCTTGAATTTGCTTCACAGAGCATAGGTAACTCAACAAATCTTTACCATATAATTGTTTTCTCAAAGGCAGCACAGACTTTTCTCTCTTTTTTTAATCATTTATACTTAAACTGTGGTCACTTCTCAGAAAACCCATAATGCCAAATTCATAAGGCTGGTATACTTCTGGGCTAAGAACCAGATTTTTGCTGACTTTACACTTTCATTCTTAAATTTTGGGTTGAATTTCAATCTGCCTTAAAGTTTAAGGCAGTATGGTATTTTATAGGTTTAACTTTATTAAAATATAATTTCCTGTTTCCAAGAAAGCATCTTGGAATGGATAGAGGGATTAAGGGGAAATAAATTAGATACAATATGCAAATTAGATTTCCCCTGTTAGCAGCCAAATTTAAAGCCCAGGAGGGTGATGCAAGATGTGGTATGGAAAGTCTTGAAAGAGATGGGACAGTTAGTAAACACTAATTCCTTCCCATGAATGCTCTTGCTTTTAAGCCCTAGTTTAGAAATGTTCTTTTCAGTGTCTCCCTGACTCCCCGACACACGCAGTCACACATTATACACTATATACACACATTTCTCTACCCATTCCACCATTTCCCTGCATCCTTTCCTCTCTTTTGTCATTAATTCTTACTGTTTTCATCTTCGTCTTCCATTCTTTTTTAGCTTACTTATGTTAGCTCTGTACATGCATTGTCTTGTTTTCTGTAATTCTTCATCTTTTCTCTTTCCATCGCTCTGTCCATATTAATTAGCTTATGAAGTCTATTTATTAAGCATCTCCTAGGGACAAGATGCAGTACAAAGTATGTAGGATTATAAAATATCTCCATATGTATTATCTGGTTTCTTTTGATCCTTTTACTGCATTCTTTTCCTACTCCCTCTTTTTTTTTTTTTTTTGGTCTTCTCTGTCCATCTTTGTCATAATGGGTATCAGTAGATTTTAGGTTTTCCTCTGGGGACTAGAAAAAACTTCCTTGAGTCATGGAAATTAAAACCACATACTGCATCCTTTAGTTTAAACTAAAAGCATGATATCAACATTGTGTACATTTGGAAATGCCCTGACTAGCTGTGGCATGGTCTAATAGAGGAGACAGACATGTGAGGCACGCCCTTTCCCATGCTCTGTCTGGGCTAAGTATATCTTTTAGCTTGTGACTTCTGGGCAGATCTGGGTATGGTGTTATTTTTGCTTCTAGTTACCATGTGGTTTTTCTTCTGAGGCTTGGCCAAAATACTTTCTCTAGCACCAAACTACAGTTTTTTGTTCTTGAGTCATAAGTATACATCTTCCAAGTATTTGAAGACCTCAGTTTCCCACTGCTATTCCTAGAGAAGTCCCCACTGTGGACACCAAAGCTCAAAACTGAGATGGCGAGGGCCTTAGGATATCTCTTGTAAGTTTCCCTGCCTTCCCAGTTTTGCACCCAAACCCAAGGACAGTGTCTTGCTAGTGGCTTCCTTAGGGCTTTCATTCATTCTTTTCTTTTATTCATTCTCAGTCACCTGTTCATTTACTCAATAAATGTATCTTTAACACAATGACAAGGTATTAGCTAAGCCTGCAGATACAGTGGTTAATAAGTCAGACCCAGGCCTTGCTTTCATAGAGCCTATAGCCCAGCAGAGAAGACAGACTTGAATAAGTGCTCATTCCCAAAGAAGCCTTTAGTTAGGTAAAGGTCCTAACGTTCTTGGACTTTAAACATGAGATTGACACCAGGCACTGTGCTAAGTAACTGCACACATTATCTTATGAAACCCTTATAGCCCTGAGATGAAGAGATTATTATTACCTCCAACTTATGGGCAAGGAATCTGAGACTCAGATACGTTGAATGCTTTTTCCAATTCCACATGGTTACTACGTGGAGGAGCCAGAACAGGAACCCAAGATTGCTGGCAAAACCTACTCTATGGAAGGCCGCAAGAGGCTGTGAACTACAACAAGAAGGGCAGCATTGGAGAAGGAGAGGATTAGCGTAACAACTTAGCCCCCGATCAGGATAAGAAATACATTTTAAGAATACTTGAAATCTAAAGGTACAAAATTAATTACTAGAGATTAAGTCCATCCAGAACTCAGATGACATGATCATATCTTTAAAAAGCAGCAATGTTCTCAGTGATCTTGAATGTCAGGATTCCTGACAAGATACAGAAGAGTTGGCCAAACGTAGGGAAGAGTACATGCAAGATAGTTTTGAATTTCGGTAGGTAAATCTATTTAGTTAAAAAATTGTCACATAAATATTTTCATTCATTGAAAACATCAGGAAATAATTGATGTATTGTCAATTAAATTTTGTAAGAAAAAAATAACTTGATCTGATATTATAACAAGCATGAAAATAGAGTGGGCCTCGATTTTTCATGTTAAAGTCTTGTGGGGTTTGAAAAGGTTTTTATAAATAAGTAACTGGAGATAGTTGTCAATTATACATTTATAAACTGGACATTTTTATGCCTTGGGGAAAGCCCTAGATGTAAATTGTCCAAATGTGTTTAAGAATCTGTTGCATATTGTTACTGACTGGACTAGGATCTGTTTTTTTGCAACTTATGACAAGTTTACATATTTTGTTCGACTCTTAATACTGAGTTCTGAATCAGGGAAAGGTTGACTCTTTATTTCCGGAATCTTTGTGTATTTTGTGGTCCTTTCTAAAGAATAGCATGTGTGTAATTCAAACAAAAAAACACAAGCATGTCTTTTTGGTTAAAAAAAAAAAAAAGGTTTGATTAGCATCTTATGACTTTTTACTTACTGGACAGTTTCCCATTCACCTGGACAGAAGCACAGTCCAACCAATAACTTTCCTCTTGACTGCTAGCATTTATGTGGCCGTTATGATAGCGATGATGGGTGGCTGAGGCTTGAAATTTGAAGAATGAAGAAGCTTTAGAAAATAGGAAGGTGATACTCTTCTTTGTAAGAAAAAATATATATTTTTTTCACATCATTAGAGCAACAATCATGGGCAGTCTTCTAAACTCTGAGAGACTCTTGACTGGAGAAACTCTTGAATGGCAATGATGATGTCTTATTCAATAGGTAATTTGTCTTATTAAAGAGTTGCAGTGCAGATAATCAAGAAGTATTGTTAATAATAATATATAAAAAGGGGCGCCTGGGTGGCTCAGTTGGTTAAGCAACTGCCTTTAGCTCAGGTCATGATCCTGGAGTCCTGGGATCGAGTCCCACATCAGGCTCCCTGCTCAGCGGGGAGTCTGCTTCTCCCTCTGACTTCTCCCTTCTCATACTCTCTCTCTCTCTTTCAAATACATAAATAAAATCTTAAAATATATATATATATATATAAAAAGAAATAAAGCCAGCTTCTCTGGAAAATGATGGAGTATTGGGTACTGAGTTCCATTTTCATGATAAACTGTACATTTCCACTTTGAGGTAATGCTTTAGTTCAAGAAGGTTATTGGGTTGGTAATTAACCCACAATTCAGAGGACTCAGTTTAGAGTGCTGAGGGGGGTTGAGAATGGTATCTTGTGGATTTTGTTTAGGATGGACCTACAACATTTCTGTGCGATTGTGAACTGAGTGACTTGCTGTCGTCTGCTTTCTTGTTTGTTCTCTCCAGGGGGGCAAACAAGTAAAACTAGGTAGTTTGATTGTATTTCTATTTCATTTTTGACATGATTTTTTCCCATTTGTTTTATTGCCCATTTAAGATGTTTAGAGCACGAAGTCATGTTCTCAGTGAACAGCTATCTGAGAGAAAATGCTATTTTTCCTAAACTGTCTTCTCATTCATTGTCAAACTGTTTACTGCCTTTAATTCTTTTTGGATACTATTAGGAAAAGGTAGAAGGGTCTTAAGTTTTCCCCTACTCCTTATTTTGCTTTATGGCTAGAGTGTGTATTCGGTTGCTTCTAGTGTGCTTTAAAGGTTCTCACTTTCGTCTCCAGATCTATTTGTATCTCTTTAGAGTTAGGCCAACCTAAGCCCCCCAAGGTGGCAAGGCTGTTAGGTCTTCCAATCCTCTTTATCATTATTACCATGGAAATATACCCACTTCTTTCATTCATCTTAGACCTACTCCAGCTCCCCTCTCATTTCCCAGCCTCTCTTAAAGCCATGTGATTTTTTTCCCTGTCTCTCCAACAAATATTTATTGTGTAGGCAGTATGCTAAGTTATGGGAATACAGAAGTGAATACAGTGCTCCCTTCAGAGGAAACTAGTCCCTCTTTTTTAGAAAAGGGAAGAATAGAAGTTTGGAAGTATTTGACAACTAACAAGGCTAAAAAAGGAGAAACTGAGCACTTCTGAAGACAAAAAATGTAGTTTGGCTTTGTTTCCCCCCCATTTTGTTTTGACCAGGCTCTGTATTTAGTTCTTAAATCAGTGGGACCACACTCTTTGAGAAAGACTGAATTGGGGCTTGGCCTTCAAGAGCTTAGGCAGAACACTTTGGCTTTGCTGCCTGTTCCTGTCGAGAACCACACCCTTGGTGTCAGGCCAGAAGTGGAGGAGCCTTGAGGCTAGGGAGGAGTGAGCCAACATGTTCAAGGCTGTATTTGTCTCCATGTCAGTCACTGCTTGCGACAATAAAAATTACCAAATGAGCCTGTTTCTTATATTCCTTTTGGCGGGGACTGTGTATCGTGTTGTTTTTTTGCAGAAAACACATTTTTATTTATTTATTGATTTATTTTTTGGTGGCCAACTTTGAAGACTTGAGAAATTGAGTCTTGGGTCAGAAACTAGAATAAATTCTAAGGGTTGCTAACACCTAATATTTTTTTGTAGGTTTTGTTGGTGATACTCAATTTAAGCTTCTACAAAATTTAGAAATGAAAATTATTGGTCAAGAAGAAAAAGATAATGAATTCTTAGAATTTAGAAAAAAAAAAAATCCCCTCTTCCACAACCTAATTGTCCAAACAACTTGGGCCAGCTGAAATCAATCTCAATTTACTTTTTAGTATTAGTGATAGGCCATAATGGGAGCAACCAGAATTTAGCCACTTCCCTTTGTATAAAGAATGACTTTGTATAGGTTATCTAGCCTTGCCCACATCCTCTTGCCAGCACTTAGTGGTGGCAATTTAGTGGTGGATGTCTGGGAAGCTTCCAGTGAATGTTGTTGAGTTGGGGCTGTTTAGGCAGCAATTTTGTTATAACTGGGGAAAGGAAAATGGAGTTTCTGAGGGCCTGAGTCCTTCACACCTTTCTGTTTTTTGTTTGTTTTTGTGTTTTTCATGCAAGATCCAATGTTAGTGATCTGGTTGGTCAGGAGTGATCAGGCCACGTGAAAACTGGCTGCTGTCACCTCTAAGAGCTTTAAAAGGAAAAGATACCATTGCAGGAAGGAAGAGTGTCCATGTAAGCCCCTAAATTCAGGTGCTCAGTCAGTGTAAGTACTACAGAGGTTCTCTAGGCTGGGCTGATCTCCTTTCTCTTTAGTCGGTGACAAAGACTTCTTTCTTAATTTTCCAAATGCCACTTTTTATGTTCCAACCTACCCTCTTGGCTTTGATTAAATCCATGTATTTTTATTGTTCTTGAGAGGTGCTAATCTCACCCTTGAGTTGGGTTCGAGCCCATTTGGATCTATCCGCTGCCTTCCTTTTTTATTCCTTCCTATTTTCCTTCATCTCTCCCTCTGTCTTTTGAGTCTTCGTACTCATTTCTTATAAAAGTTTAACCCCAACCATTTGTAATGTAAATATATTTAATCTAATAGTTTTGTGTTGTGACAGGGTCCCCGCAAGATTATTTCTGGTTTCTCTTTCTGTCAAAAGAACCCACACTCTGAAAGTGTTTTTTCTTATTGCAATAATGGAACGAATTGATTTATTGATTTGGAATGGGCACACCCTTGGTTAGGAATGGGCCTGGAATTAAAAAAACTAGAAATGTCTTCTGGCCATTTTGGGACAAGTTATATGGTAGCTTTGAGGGTCCCCAGAACTCTGCATCTAATCAAGATAAGAAGCATACAACAGCTGAAAGGAATCACATGCATTTTCAGGCACATGTGGCAAACAAGGCCCAGGTTTCCCGGGGGAGGAACATCATAGGAACGCCCCCTACCCCCCGAAATTCTGATGATGAGCCTAGAAAGACCCGATTAACTTGGGTTGTGAAGCTGGAAGCATGCCATCTTAACCTATATGAAAGTTCACAGTAAGTAAAAAGAGAGGAAGAAAAACTTTTAGGACAATCCCTGCTTTATGTTTTCAGAAATCATTGCTGCAAACTAGAAGTAGAGGGGAGTGATTTTTATTTAAGGAAAAAAATCCATGGCTCTCAAGGTTTCCATTCTTACTTGGGAAGTGCAGAAAGCTGTGTTAAAACACTTGATAGATTTCCATCTTTGTACCCCCCCCCCACTCCGCCCCACCCGCCACCACCACCAAGCTTATTTTTCCTAGCACAGTCTCGTATACATAGCATTGCACTGTCAAAAAGAGAAGGAAAAAAAATATCCTGTGTATTAGAAGAAGGGTGGTAACACAGTACGGTGGACTGCTAAAGAGAGTTTGAGGTGAGTCATAAACAAGTTTTTGTTTTTGTTTTTTATTTTACAGGCATTGTTGTCTGTGAGGCGCCTAACAACAAATTAGATAAATTCACCGGAGTTCTCTCCTGGAAGGACAGCAAGCACGCCCTCAACAACGAGAATATAATCCTGAGGGGCTGCATCCTGAGAAATACCAGCTGGTGTTTTGGAATGGTTATTTTTGCAGGTACCACTGACTTCCCCAGGGTCGGTTATGGGGGAGCCTGTCCTGAGGTGTGCATGGGCCATCTGCACCTCTCCAAGTGGGATGAGGAAGGTGCTTTTCCACACAAGGTGCTGCTCTGGGCTGACTGCAGAGGGCGGCACTACTGCTCTGGGAATAGTCTGGGCTGGGTGGTGGTGGGAGGTTTGCTGTGTGAGGAACCACTGGCATCATAAACTCATTCTTAAGGAGTGCTTGGACTTTAGTTGCTCAGTAGGTGCTAAATACAGTTTAATTTCTCTTTCTTTAACTTCATCTCAATCATTCCCATCATTGTATATATGAATCCACCTGCCTTTAAAGTAGGGGAAGAGTGTCAAGAACCGCCCCCCGCCCCCAACACTGCTCTGCTGTTAATTTTGTAGTTTGCAGAGGTCAAGCAATCCTTTTGGAAGAGCTTTCTTGGAGAACCTGAAACCATTTCTGTTTATACTCTATAGCTTCTACTATTTGTCAGCAGGACAGTGGGGCCTAGAAAGACTGCATGATGGGGAGTGGGGGGGGGGGGGCAGAAGGCAGGCAGGGAGAGAAAGTGGCTCTAACTCTTCCTGCTGGCCACATTTCCTGTCTTGACTTTATCTCTTACAGGCCCAAGGTGGCATTCTTCTTCTAAGGAAGCTTACAGTAGCTCCATTACATAAAGTCACTCAAATTGTACTCATGACTTCCATTGCCAGCCCTTGATTTTTAAAGATCCTGTTTATTATGACATCAAATTAAGATGTGTTTCTGGGTCCATTGACTATATGTGCAATCAAAATTGGAATGTTTTTCCTAACTGACTTTCCTCAACAACAACAAATGTTTATTAAAGACTCAAAAGTGTTCCAAACCTAGAAAAGTCCTCCCAATTCCTCCTAAATACTCTCAGCTGTGGGTGTTAGCAGGCTCTCACTGCTTGGGGTATTGCCATTTTAAGGACTTGAGAAATCCCTAGAAGGATGGCAGTATATGGGCTTTTATCTGGGGATGAATCTGCTTTCATAACTTGCTTATCAGATTTTTTTATTCATTAGGGAAGTAAACCTGTGGTCACATATTTCTTATTTGCATCTTTCTCGCATTAAGAAAAAGAGCTAGGCTTATATATCACCTTCCCTCTATCTTCCCACATAATGAGGGGGAGACTTCTTGAAAGTCCTTTAGTGGGAAGGGCCCTCCTGGTTTGCTCCCTGTCATCATAGAAGTTGGGGGACTTCATCCCAGGAATGGGCTATAGCTCAACGTTGTGTTTGCATTTTTGTGAACTTACTTGGAATGACTAATTCAGGACTATGGCTCAATTACAGCATGTAATGTTAGGACAGCTGTGTGAGCCACTCAGGGGCCAAGTTTTTCTGCATAAGTTTCGCTCTGGGAAAATGTGCCTACATAGAAGGAAGTGGGGTGGTAAATTGAGCAGTGGGGGGTCTTGAGCACCCCCCCTCCAAGAAATAGAAAGCTCCCAGAATTAGGACTGGACAGAGCTGGGTTCAGATTTGTTTACCAGCTGTAGGTTGTTAAGCCTTGGTTACTTAAATTCCCAAGTTTTAGTTTCTTCTGCTGTAATATGGGGATAATGAGTACATTAGAGAGTCACTGTAAAGGCTCAGGGAGACCGTTCATATGGCAGAGGATGCTTGACAAATGTTACTTTCTTTCCTTCCCTGCTTCTTCTATCCAGCATTAATTCTGAGTGCACTGCCTGCTTCACAGCCTGAGGACTGGTCTGATGTACTGCTCTCTGGATCTTGGCAGGCGGGAATGGGGGAATATCTTCTTTTTGTGCTATGGATTGGATGTTCTTCATGAGGCAGTTATCTGTAAAGCAGAGAATGCCTGCATTGACTTTAGTCTGGGCATGAATGTTAATAGAAAGCTTAGCTAGAACAATGACAGGCGGAGGAATTGTTGGTTTGGTCAATGTCAGATTTGAATAGATGAGTGTCTCAAAACATCCGAATCTTAAGACATCTAATTTAGAGAACTTAGATCTTAGGAAAGTTATCCAAAATGAATTATTAACTATTCTTTCTATGTTACTCTTGTTATAGCTATCACTAAGGATTGTGTAAGGAATATAGTTGGCACAGACATGGTTTGCTTTACAAATCTATAATTTACAAGGGGTCTAATATACATCAACAGCTAGGCCGTGCCTCCCCGGTAATAGCTTTGCTTTCACTCAAGAGAGGAGGAAGTCTTGTTTCTGAGTGGAGGAGTCTTCTTCATTGAAGGAATTCATGGGAATCAGCACCATTTTGGTGCACAGTAGATTTTTTTGTTGAAAGTCTTCCATTTGCCCCTCCAGATCTACTGTCACGTTTTTTTCACTCTTCTTTCTGAGTTGGGAAGCTGATTTGTATGGTTTACACTAATAGGTTTCCTGGAATTTTGGCTTCTAGTTAGGCTCTGTCATTGGGGATCCATGGAAAGAGGTCAAAGGGAGAAAGAAGACTGAGGTCAAGGTATTTATTCCCCCAGACTTCCTCCCTAAGTAGTCACTTCAGGCTGACTGGGTCCCTCAACCTAAAGTCACTCTTTCTTAAAGGCTGCAAACTCTATACTGTTCTTTAGGGTCCAGTAACCACTTCCTTCTAGCTTAGATAGAGAAACATCCTGATTGCTTCTAAGTCTTTGGTTACTGCATGAACCTTTTCTTCCGCTACACCCCCACCCACACTTTTGTGAGTTTAGAAATTTTTTTTTTCTCCAGTTATCCTTGTTCAGTGTGTCTTCTATTTCCTGTTTGGAATCTGAATGAGTCATAGTCTTAAATAAACATTGATTGAATAAGTCGGTGAATTAATGAATTAATGGAGTATTTTGTATAGTTTTAAAAATAGTGGCAAAGAGCAAAGAGCTTCCGAGTTGGAGATATCTGGGTTTGAATTCTGGTTCTGATACTTACTAGACAAGGAATCTCAGGCAAGTTACTTAAATACTTTAAGCTTGTTTCATTATTAGTGAATTAAGGGTAATACTATCTAATTAATTGGATTGTTTTAAGCATTAATTGAGATAACAGATGAAAAGCACATCTGCACATCACCTAAACCATAGCAGGTACTTAATAAATTCATCAAATGTTTATTTATTGAGTGCCTACTATGTGGCAGGCAATATACTTCTTATTCATTTCTTTTTTTTAAATTTTTTATTTTATTTATTTATTTGACAGAGAGAGATCACAAGTAGGCAGAGAGAGAGAGGGAAGCAGGCCCCCCACTGAGTGGAGAGCCTGATGCGGGGCTCGATCTCAGGACCCTGAGATCATGACCTGAGCTGAAGGCAGAGGCTTTAACCCACTGAGCCACCCAGGCGTCCCACTTCTTACTCATTTCTGATTAAGAATGTGAGCAAAGACAAATGCAGTCCATTCACTCATGTGGTTTTGACTCTGGTAGGAGTAAGAGAACTTAATCTCAGATAATTGTTGTAATGAATATATAACCTCAAACTGAGATAAGTGCTCTGAAAAAAAAAAAAAAGACATGAACTCACAGGAGTATTTAGTGGAGGAACATGAAGAGAAAGAGCAAGTTAATTAAAAGTCACATCGTAGACAAAGACCCTGTAGCGAGACTGAGAATGGTGAGGTAAAAAAAAACCACAAAAACACAACTTAAGGCCAGTGTGGACTATGGAGAACATGAAGGATATAGGTAGACATGTGACTGGAGATGTGGATAGGATCTGGACTATACAGAACCTTGTGGTCTGTGTCCAGAACTTTGGTCTTTATCCTAGGAGCACTGGGAAGCCGTTGTTAAGTTTTTCAAACAGATGGTGTGTGTGTGTGTGTGTGTGTGTGTGTGTGCGTAATCTGAAAAGCTCACTATTGCCCATGGTATTTGTTAGGTTGGTAAATAGAAGGTCCTTGAATGAGTATATCATTGGGGGTTGGGGAGGATAAAAGTATTCATTAAAGTTGGGAGTAGAGTGGATGCAGGGAGACAAAGTTACTAGGCTTTTACCATAGTCCAGTTGAGCGATGATGGTACTTTGGACTAGGGTGGGATTCATGGAGATAGACTTATAGGCCTCTCTCAGCTTTCACAACTGGATGGATGGTGGTGCCATTCACTGACAGAAGGAACCCTGGGGAAAGATCACAAGCTGGGCTGGACCAGGGCTGCTTGAGGAACCTTAGAAGAATCCAAGTGAAGATTCCATAGAGAATTAAATGTGTGGGTTTAGATCTCAAAGGAGCTGTCTGAACTGGAGATTTACATTTGGTCCGTAGATGGTAATTGGAGCTGTGGTCTTAGATGAGCTTTCCCAGGGAAGGTGGATTCAGAAAGAAGAGAAGATGGGCTACACCCGAGTGTTAAGGAGTCCCGGTGTTTAGTGGCTGTGTGGAGAGGGGTGAGCATCATGGAAGACAAGGAGTTAACAAAGAGATAGGAAGAAAAGCAGGAGAACATTGTTATACAGAAGCCAAGGGAAGAGTGTGTTTCAAAAGGATGGAATAGTCAAAAGTGTCAATGGCTGCTGATAGGTCAAAGAAGACACGAAGAGTATTGATGATAACAGTAGATCTGAAACTAGGTTGAGTAATGAGTAGGAACTAAGAAAACAGAGGCTGCTGAGTACAGAAATTCTTTCAAGATCTGAGACTATGAGTGGAAGAAGAGATGTGTCAATCAGCATCTGTAGATATATTTAGACCAATGCTTAAAAACCCTGTAGGTGTATTCTCTGCTGCTCTGTGTGTGTATGTATGCCTAAGAAATGTAAAATTTTAGCACAAAACTGGGGTCTGTCAGTATTTCAGCTTTTACTAATCATAAACGTTATTTGCTCTTCAGGATCTTTACAAGAAATGCTTCCCACCCTCAGTGTCCATATGATTTTAATAAACAATTCTGAGAAAATGTGGGTGGTCTCCTTTACACAGCAGTAGTTGGGAATAGGACAGTGGGGTACAATTTCCAACCTCAGACTGAATTTTATGAGACCCCAATCTTTGCTTCCATTTGTATTTTAAGTAAATGAAAGTCTTCTAAGGATGTGGTCATTCTTCCCTGACTTTTAGGATGGTGTAAAATTTTATGTGTGCCTCTCTTCTTTAATTCTTTCAATTTTCCTCTCTCCTATATTAAATGGCTACATGGATTGATGATAACAATGGGAAGATGATGTGGAGAGAAACAATAGAAGAATCAGATATAATTAAAGCTTAATTGCTTCCATTTAGTGTCTTCCGTGTCTACGTAGAATTTCCTTAGCAATATATTCTAATATTCTCTTTTGTTAATCATCTATTTATCTAACTCTAAGGCAGTTAATAATAATTCTTAGAATTACTTGAGCAAGGGACTTAGTAAATATGAGAGAATGCATTTATCCGAAATAAAGCTAACATAAGATTCAATTCCTGCCCTTACAAAAGTGTATATAATATGCACAATGTGCAACATACAATAAAGGTTTAACTTATTTGCTGATGTAGTTATTGTTAGCATTTATTCTAGTTTCTCCATAAAGGCACCCTAAGTCTTTTTGGGAAACAGATCCAGAATTTGATTGCTGATTTTAACTTTCCATTTTTTATCTCAGTGTTTTGAATTGTGTTTATTACTGCTTTCTTTTTAACATGTCAAATTATTCCTCACTTGGATTGGCCTTGTTATCTTTCACTTCTTCAACTACAAGCACATCCATACACAGCTTTTTGAAAAATAGCATTTCTCAAACCTTTCAGCCACAGGTTCTATCTGGATCTGTCCTATTCTAAGGAGACCAATTCTCTTGCAGTCTCCAGGGGTGTTATTAAGCTACCAGTTGAGAATCTTATACAACTTAAAAATGGCCCATGTTCTTAATAAAAGTTAAATTATTTTGAAAAACATGTTATTCTCCTTTCAGGAACTTTTGACATGATAAGGAATAATAATGATAGTAATACATCATCAAATCATTTTTAAGTTGCTATTTAATTTTTTTTGGCAGGTCCTGACACTAAATTGATGCAGAACAGTGGTAAGACAAAGTTTAAGAGAACAAGCATTGATAGATTGATGAATACTCTAGTACTATGGGTAAGATATTATAACAAAATTAGGGGAAAATCGCTAGTCATTTTTATCTTAATGTATTTCTTATATTTTGCTGCGAATTCTTTCAGAAATCTTTATTCTCTTTGTGGAATTTGTATTTGGCGATTTTGCCTCTGCGGCCCAGTTATATTGCCCTCTACTTTCTAGATTATGATTTCACAACCATTGGTAGAGTTTCTCATGAGAGATAAGATAGTGTTTATGGAGGCTGTCACGGTCTTGCAAGTTCTCCATGTTTCAAGTATTTGTTTTTTTCGAAGAAAACACAAGTTTTAAGGTAGTTTGGTCCCTTTGTTGTTTTGTCTTTGCTCATGTCCTCTCAATATGGAACAGGAACTGGCTTCATGGGTATGTGACCTGAGTAATTATTCAGGTTCCCCACTCAGAAGGGCCTCATACTGGGTTTATTGATCTGCTGTCACCAGGTAGAAATTATCAGTAATTTTTGAACAAGGGATGCTGCATTTTCATTTTTTACTGGGCTCCACAAATTGTGTAGCTGGTTCTACTTAGGAATCTTCTAAGGCCCAGGTCACAGTGTTCCTCCTTTGCAAAACTTCTGAACCTCCTTAACACGAGATTATTTCTTTCCTCTGAAATTTTGTTCTCTTGTGCATTTTTTGAAATGTTTTTTTTTTTTCCTACCATCCATTTACCAAAAACAGTTGAGTACTCCTCGCGTGCTACCCTTTTGTCGGTTCATCTTGTGCTTCCTCATGCTGTGCATCTGATTGTTATCTGACTTTTTGTGTAATACTGCTTTGCCTCCTTATGTTGGAATTAAGTTGGAAGACATTGACTTTAAATATGAGGACAGTGACTTTGAACCAAGCCACCCCCACCCCAATCACAGACTCACAAGCAATTATAAAGAATCTGAGCTCAATATATATATATTTGCATAACTGATATATGATAGTGGGACTCTGAATAAAGAAAGAAGGAAGTGGACTCTTACTGGGCACAAAATAATGGACAGGCTCTGTGCTTTACATCCTCAGATGTAAATCATCTGACTTACATCAGATGTAAATCTGATGTATCATCCTCAGAACTGGGCTTTCCTCCCACTACACCCATCCCCTTGGGGCAGAGTCTCCGGGGCCAGGGGGATATGCTTAGCTTGTGTCCCCTTCTAGAATACCCTATTTAAATGGCCCTAAGCCCACTTCTGGGCTTGCATGGGGATTGTATGTGTATCCACCACAGAGTAAGATTACTGATTGTGAAGGAGAGACTATTCCAGCTTTTCATACTAGAAAATCGAATATTTTTGGAGATATTCATTGGAGAATTAGAAGCAGAGTCCATCCTAATTAGGGCATTTAATGCCTAGTAGCACCGATTTTTAACGCTCTTAAAGTAATTCACTTCAGTTAATTTGTAGTATTAATCATTGAAAGAAAAGAGGATACCATGATACAGGCATCAAATTGATAAGATTTCAGGAATTCACAATTCTACTTTTCTCTAATACATGGTTTTCTAAGGTACTTGTAAATCAGGTTTTCCCATACTTTTTTCTACATAAATGTCTTCTTACATGTATATTTTGCTCATGAATGAGTAAAGAAGAAAGCAGTCCTAGAATGCCTGAATATTCCTTCTTGGAGGAAAAAGGAAGTAAGAATTAAAATATATTCCTGTTCCCTAGCCCCACTCCTCCCTCAATAGTGGCCAAGTCTCAGTATGACACTTGGCAAAACAAAGTCCCCAGAATCCCTTGTTGAGCTCAGGTCTTACCTATTCACTGACTTTGTCTTTCCTTATCAAGGCTGGCATTTAGGCAAACCTTTCTCTCTTTCTAGATGCCTCTAAAATGTCTGCTTTGCTAATCCTGATACTAATCACAGTATTAAGAGTTGGCTAACAGTTTTCAGGTTACTTTCCACTATTTTTTAATCTCAAAAGAAAAACATATATGCCATGCCATAATTAATTGTTCTTTTTCTTGTGGACCTTAAGTAAGGATTGTGCAGCTAGATCTGTAGCCAAGAGACTTGACTAGTCTCAGATTATTCTTTATCACTGACATTTTCTTCGTTTTGCTTTTATGCCCTCGGTGACCATATAATTTATTATTCAAACAGGGCACTTTTGAAGGGGAAAGGAGGAAGCATAATTAGTATTACATCTGGACAACAGATATAAACTGGGGCTGACTAGGGCATATCAGGACATAAGACCTTCTTTACTTAAGCCACTTAAGTATATGCACTCATCACAAATCAAGGGTGTGAATTTATTGGCTTTATGACCATGGATAAGTTACAAATCTTTCTGTGCTTCTATTTTATTTTGTTCTGTTTTTGATTCTTAACCTGTGAATAATGATTGTACCTATCTCAGACAATCAGTGGGAGAATTAAGTGAGAAAATGCATGTAAAATATTTAGTTAAGTTCCAACATAAAAATATTAAATTTTACCTGTATGAATAATGATAAGAAGAGCTTTGCATGTCTTTTCAAATGATCATTTCTTAGAGTTAGGAGTGTAACTGGATTGTGTTGGGATGATGAGTTTTGGGTTCAAATTAACCTTAACCAGACTTCTATTCTCATTTC
The DNA here is from genome assembly GCA_028534135.1 of Potos flavus. NCBI lineage: Eukaryota > Metazoa > Chordata > Mammalia > Carnivora > Procyonidae > Potos > Potos flavus. The sequence continues at coordinate 45,997,390 of CM052896.1, forward strand.
AGATTTTTGGGTTTCTGGTATGCTTGGGAATTATTCTTGCAATAGGAAATTCCATCTGGGAGAATCAAGTTGGAGACCAATTCAGGACTTTCCTCTTTTGGAATAAAGGAGAGAAGAACTCTCTCTTCTCAGGATTCTTAACATTCTGGTCATATATTATTATCCTCAATACAGTTGTACCCATTTCATTATATGTGAGGTAAGATGAGAGTTTATACTTCAGATAAGCCACTTTGTCAAAAGACTGTCGTGCATGATCATGTTCTGTAATCATTTTTGTTTTAAAATTATGACAGTGAGGTAGATGTCTTGCTCTAACTGCTTATGATCTGCTACATCTGTTACAAATCAGGCAACTAAATTGCTTAATTTGCTTAACTTCTACATTTTCAAATTATAGTAAATGCATTTTATTTTCTCCTTGATTTGATTTGGTTTCTTAGGGATCTTATTCTTTGGAAAAATGGACTCCAGTATCTCATGCAACCTGATCAGTTAGAATTGGGTTGATATTGGGTAAGAAATGGAAGAATACTTGGGGACATCTATTGTAATGGTGACTCCCTGCTACTAGTCTGGCTCCAGATACTCAGATTTGTATTCTATTCCACCACTTTAGCAGCTCCATAACCTTGGGCAAGTTATTTCACCTTCCAGTCCTCAGTTTCCTGATTTTAAAAGAAAAGAAGTATTTTACTTAATAGGATTGTCTGAGGAGTAAACAGATTGTAAAGCTCTTAAAAGAATGACGTGTCGTAAGAGCTTAAGGAATGTTAATTTTTCCTATTATTGTAACTATAACATAAAGACGTTGAAATATAGTTGGTGGTACTTGTCCATTGTTTAGTAAGTATGAGTCCTAACCCCTACTGCAGTGCCATCTGTCATTTCTAGATTTGGTCTCACAAAAAAGGGCTAAAATGATCTTTTTCTCTTTCTGTCTCTCCATACACACACACACACACACACACACACACACACACTTTGTATGCACATATGTATGTATATTCGTGTATGTATTTGATAAGGCTTAGAAGTTGGCCCTAGAGTGTATACCTGACATACTCTTGATACTAATCCTACCAAGATTGTGCCAGACTATCTCAAAGACATTGGAGCCAGGATGAGACTTGGTTGTTTGACATTCCTCATCACCAGTACTTTAACAATACAAAAAAATTACTGGCTCTAAATCCCTGCTAATTTTTACAAGCTTCTTTTTCTCTCTTTCCAAAATCCTAGCTATGATGAAGCAAAGAAGTTCAATGCACAAAATCCACCCTTGTTTTGGATACCAGTCAGGAAACTGAAATGTCAACTTGTGGGAAATTTACTTGAAGTAGTGGCATGTGGCCACAACACCACAAATTGCTCTGGGCCTTCTGGAGCTGTGGTCAGAGCAGGCTCTATTTAAACTGTATCCTACTGGCTCATCTTTGATTCTGAGGACCTCTCATGCTTGTATCCAATTATAAAGTCTGTAGTAAATCCTGCTCTTTGCCAGAAGAGCTATGGTCAGCTTTTATAGCTTTCCTTTTATGTCCTAAATGAACCATAAATGCTCATAGTGGCTTACCATCTGCATATGTGCAGTTTCATATATCCTCACAAAGGAAGTATGTTCTGTGTATGTTCTTTCTTTGAAGTGCGTTGGCATTTTGCACTTAATGATTTGAAAGATTGGTGTTGTGGAGGTCAAGTCTAGATTCCCAGGTTAGCCTTCCTTTTCCTTCTAATGTGTCTCTTGCAGTAGTGAAAACAAAACCTAAGTGGAATAGTTCAAACCCAGGTTCTGGTTTTGGCACGACCGCAAATAGCTGCGTGACCTTTGAAGAAAGCACTTGGCTTCTCTGTGCCTTAGTTTGTCTATGAACTATGTGCTGCTCAGTGAAATGGCAGGATTAAAGTAATTGATTTCTGAGTCCCTGTCTGCTCCAAATAATAGCACCTTACCCCAGATAACATTTTATACTTTATATAAAGTGCTTTCATGTACTTTACCTTACTTATGTCTCCCAACAACCTTATAAAGTAGTTATTGCCCAACTTCTTTCAGAAATGAGATTATTTGTTCAGGGTCATGGGGCTGCTTAGGGATAGAACCAAGATCCAAACCCAAGTCTTCTGACACTTGGTACGGTGTTTTTCCTCTCTCCCTAAGCTGTGTCTGGTTTATTACTCAGTGAAGACATCAAGAGAAGGAAAAGAGTCTAGAGTTCTGTGCCTGTTGTAAGGCATAGTAATGATGAGGGTAAATGTGAGCCTTCCTCTCAACAAACAAGAGCAGTGATTCTGATCTGAACACGAGGGGAGGAACAGTCCAAAGAAGTTCAGGTTGCTCAATCCTAAAGACTGAGACCTACAAAAAGAGAACCCTCAGGTTTTTCTCTTTGGAGAGAAGTCCTATAAAATCTTCCTCTAGGCTTTTGGATAGATACAAAGAATAAATTAGGACTGTATGTCACTTGAGGATAAAAGTGTTGAATTTACTTTGAATAGTTAGCAATTCCACATGAACAGAGGATGTCGATGTTAGTAAAATATTTCTATGCCGTCAGTTTGTTTATCTGTAGTATTAAAGCATACCCAGCTACAGTTTTTAATACATCATCTTAAGAAATGCAGCCATGTACTCCCAAGGAATTAGATTTTGGGTGTTTTCTTTCCCAAAGCAACAGGAATTTGTTTCGACTTTGCTTGTTTAGCCACAAAATGGGCAGAATCATAAGCCTTGCTCTTTGAGCATTCAGGCAGAAAACACTGAGCTCTTGATTATGCTAACTCTGAACATTTGTCTCCTTTTTTCTGCTATTATAAGATAGAGCTGAATGTTCCACTATGACTCTCTTAAATCCTTTCCCAAACAAAAAGGATACCCTTCCTCTCTACAGTCTATTTTAAGATCTAAGAATTCAAATTAATTTGCAATACTGCCATTGGTTTGAAGTGTAACACAGAAGGATCAAATGTTATTGCATTCATTTTGCTTTGAGTTTTCAGGGAGCTCTCTCACTTCTGATAGATGAAACCTTCAAATTGTATAGCTACCTGCATAATGCCATTCTTTTGTGTGTGTGTGTGTGTGTGTGTGTGTGTGTGTAATGCCATTCTTAAGGTCAGGTCTGCATTGGCTTTACCAAATGCCTGAATTCTTAACTTGGCTCTGTGGCTAATTATTTGTGTGACCTTGGGTTAGTCACTTAAATTCTCGGTCTTAATCTCCTTTCTGGTGAAATTAGAGAATAGGAGGTCAGGATTCATTCATTCAACATTATTGGACTGCTTATGACAGATAAAGCACTGTGCTTGGTCTACTATAAGTGCTAATGTTTTGGTTTTTTTTTTTAGTGAGTGGGATAAGGAAAACAAAGCTGAAATAGAAAAGCTAGCAAGGAATTTACAAGGAAGTATGTGTGGGGAGAAGTGGGGGACACAGATGGGTAAACTATAATAGCAAAATGTATAAACAAATTCAGAATGACTTATTTATTTTTATATTGTAGGATTCTACAGAGTCATAGTGTGATTTTTAGTTTAGGTGAAAAAAAAGTGTAACCATTTAAATAGTTCAAAAATGAACTGGCACCATACCACTTTTGGAGAGGGAAATATTAGGAGCATAGAATGTAATGCCTAGAAAGGATTTTGATTTCATCTTTTGTCTTCAAGGAGACAAATGTTCAGAGTTAGCATAATCAGGCCACTATAAATGTTCTCACTTTACAGATGAGAAAACCAAGGATTAATTCCCATTAAGATCAGAAGTGGGTCCTTGCTTCCTTTTTTTCCTCCCTACCCCCGAGGACCCCCTGCCCTGCCTCTCAAATTCCTCATACCGGAGAGATCATGTGATAATTGTCTTTCTCTGATTGACTTCTTTCACTTAGCATAATATCCTCTAGTTCCATTCATGTTGTTGCAAATGGCAAGATTTCGTGGGGTTTTTTATGGCTGCATAGTATTCCATTATATATATATATCCCCCACATCTTCTTTATCCATTCATCTGTTGATGGACATGTGGCTCTTTCCATAGTTTGGCTATTGTGGACATTGCTGCTATAAACATTCGGGTGCACATGCCCCTTCAGATCACTGCATTTGTATCTTTAGGGTAAATACCCAGTAGTGCAATTGCTGAGTAGTAGGGTATCTCTCTTTTTAATTTTTTGAGGAACCTCCACACTGTTTTCCAAAGTGGCTGTAACAACTTGCATTCCCACCAACAGTGAGGATTCCCCTTTCTCCACATCCTCTCCAACATTTGTTGTTTCTTGCCTTGTCAATTTTAGCCATTCTAACTGGTGTATGGTGGTATCTCAATGTGGTTTTGATTTGAATTTCCCTGATGGCTAATGATGATGAACATTTTTTTCATGTATCTGTTAGCCATTTGTATGTCTTCTTTGGAGAAATGTCTGTTCATGTCTTCTGCCCATTTTTTTACTTCATTATTTGTTTTTTGCGTGTTGAGTTTGAGAAGTTCTTTTTAGATCTTGGATATCAGCCCTTTGTCTGTAGTGTCATTTGCAAATATCTTCTCTCATTCTGTGGGTTGCCTTGTTGTTTTGTTGACTGTTTCCTTTGCTGTGTAGAAGTTTTCTATCTTGATGAAGTCCCAAAAGTTCATTTTCACTTTTGTTTTCCTTGCCTTTGGAGACATGTCTTGAAAGGAGCTGCTGTGGCTGATGTTGAAGAGGTTACTGTCTATATTCTCCTCTAGGATTTTGATAGATTCCTGTCTCATATTGAAGTCTTTCATCCATTTTGAGTTTATCTTTGTGTATGATGTAAGAGAATGGTCGAGTTTCATTCTTCTGTATATAGCTGTCCAATTTTCCTGGCACCATTTATTGAAGAGACTGTCTTTTTTCCATTGGATATTTTTTCCCTGCTTTGTTGAAAATTATTTAACCATAGAGTTGAAGGTCCATATCTGGGCTCTCTATTCTGTTCCATTGGTCTGCGTGTCTGTTTTTGTGCCAGTACCATGTTGTCTTGGTGATCACAGCTTTGTGATATAGCTTGAAATCAGGCAACATGATGCCCCCAGCTTTGCTTTTCTTTTTCAACACTTCCTTGGCGATTCAGAGTCTTCTCTGGTTCCATACAAATTTTAGCTTGCTTTGTTCCAGCACTTTGAAAAATGCCATTGGTATTTTGATCAGGATGACGTTGAAAGTATAGATTGCTCTGGGCGGGATAGACATTTTAACAATGTTTATTCTTCCAATCCATGGGAATGGAATGTTTTTCTATCTTTTTGTGTCTTCTTCAATTTCTTTCATGTGTGTGCTGTAGTTCCTTGAGTATAGATCCTTTTCCTCTTTGTTAGGTTTATTCCAAAGTATGTTATGGTTTTTGTTGCTATCGTAAATGGAATTGATTCTCTAATTTCTCTTTCTACAGTTACATTGGTAGTGTATAAGAAAGCAACCGATTTCTGTGCATTGATTTTGTATCCTGCCACATTACTGAATTGCTGTATGAGTTCTAGTAATTTGGGGGTGGAGTCTTTCGGGTTTTCCACATAAAGTATCAGGTCATCTGTGAAAAGAGAGAATGTGACTAGTTCTTTGCTAATTTGAATATCTTTTATTTCTTTTTGTTGTCTGATTGCTGTCGCTAGGACTTCTAGTACTATGTTGAACAATAGTGGTGAGAGTGGGCATCCTTGTCATGTTCCTAATCTTAAGGGAAAGGCTCTCAGCTTTTCCCTGTTGATAATGATATTTGCTGTGGGTTTTTCATAGATGGATTTTATGAAATTGAGGAATTTTCTCTCTATCCTATACTCTGAAGAGTTTTAATCAGGAAAGGATGCTGAATTTTGTCAAATGCTTTTTCTCTATCAATTGAGAGGACCATGTGGTTCTTCTCTATTCTCTTATTGATTTGTTCTATCACATCGATTGATTTGCGAATGTTGAACCACTCTTGCATCCCAGGGATAAATCCCGCTTGGTCATGGTGGATAATCCTTTTAATGTACTTTTGGATCCTGTTAGTTAGGATCTTGTTGAGAATCTTGGCATCCATATTCATCAGGGATATTGGTCTGAAATTCTCCTTCTTGATGGTGTCTTTGCCTGGTTTTGGGATCAAGGTAGTACTGGCCTCATAGATTGAGTCTGGATGTTTTCCTTCTGTTTCTATTTTTTGAAACAGCTTCAAGAGAGTAGGTATTATTTCTTCTTTGAATGTTTGATAGAATTCCCCAGGGAATCCAGCAGGTCCTGGATTCTTGTTTTTTGGGAGGTTTTTGATCACTGCTTCAATCTTGTGACTGGTTATTGGTCTACTCAGGTTGTCAATTTCTTCCTGTTTCAGTCTTGGTAGTTTATAGGTTTCTAGGAATGCATCCATTTCTTCCACGTTGCTTAATTTATTGGCATGTAGTTGTTATAATAATTTCTGATTGTTTCTATTTCCTTGGTATTAGTCACGATCTCTCCCCTTTCACTCATAATTTTATTAATTTGGGTCCCTTCTCTTTTCTTTTGGATAAGTCTAGCTAGTGGTTTATCGATCTTATTAATTCTTTCAAAGAACCAGCTTCTAGTTTTGTTGATGTGTTCTACTGTATTTCCGGTTTCTAATTCATTGATGTCTGCTCTGATCTTAATTATTTCCCTTCTCATGCAATGGTTAAGCTTGATTTGTTGTTGATTCGCCAGTTCTTTAAGGTGTAAAGATAGCTTGTGTATTTGGGATTTTTCTTTTTTCTTTTTTGACTGAGGCTTACATGGCTATGTATTTCCCCATTAGGACTGCCTTTGCAGTGTCCTGTAGGTTTTGGACGGATGTGTTTTCATTCTCATTAGTGTCTATGAATTGTTTAAGTTCTTCTTTGATTTCCTGGTTGACCCAAACATGAGCCCAATGGTCTTTAGCTTCCAAGTGTTTGAATTTCTTCCAAACTTTTTCTTGTGACTGAGTTCCAGTTTGAAAGCATTATGGTCTGAGAATATGCAGGGAATAATCTCAGTCTTTTGGTATCAGTTGAGACCTGATTTGTGACCCAATATGTGGTCTATTCTGGAGAAAGTTTCAAAGTTCCATTTGCACTCAAGAAGAATGAATATTCTGTTGTTTTAGGGTGAAATGTTCTGTATATATCTATGAGGTCCATCTGGTCCAGTGTGTCATTGAAAGTTCTTGTTTCTTTGTTGATTTTCTGCTTAGATGATCTGTCTATTGCTGAGTGGAGTGTTGAGGTCTCCTACTATTAACGTATTATTATCAGTATGTTTCTTTATTTTGGTTAATAGTTGGCTTACGTAGTTGGCTGCTCCCATTTTGGAGGCATAGCTATTTACAATTGTTAGATCTTCTTGTTGGATAGACCTTTTAAGAATGATATAGTGTCCTTCTATATCTCTAACAACAGTCTTTAGCCTTAAAATCTTATTTGTCTGATATGAGAATTGCTACCCCAGCTTTCTTTTGAGGTCTGTTGGCATGAAAGATGGTTCTTCATCCCTTCACTTTCAGTCTGGATGTATCTTTAGGTTCAAAATGAGTCTCTGGTAGACAGCCTATGGATGGGTCCTGTCTTTTTATCCAATCTGCAACCCTGTGCCATTTTATGGGAGTATTTAGGCCATTCACCCTGAGAGTGATTATTGAAAGATACGATTTCATTGTCATCATGTTGCTTGTGAAGTCCTTGTTTCTATAGATTGTCTCTGTAAATTTCTGTTCTATATCACTCTTGGGGTCTTTCTCTTTTTATACAGACCTCCTTAATATTTCTTGCAGGGCCAGCTTAGTGGTCACATATTCTTTCAGTTTCTCCTGGTCCTGGAAGCTCTTTATCTCTCCATCCATTCTGAATGTCAGCCTTGCTGGATAAAGTATTCTTGGCTGCATGTTCTTCTTATTTGGTACCCTGAATGTGTCTTGCCAGCCTTTTCTGGATTGCCAGGTCTCTGTGGAGAGGTCTGGTGTTATTCTGATGGTCCTCCCTCTGTACATAAGGAATTTCTTCCCCCAACTGCCCTTAAGATGGTTTCCTTGGTTCTAAGATTTGTGAGTTTTATTATTATATGCTGGAGCATTGGTCTGTTCTCCTTGATTTTAGGAGGGGTCCTCTCTGCCTCTAGGACATGAATGCTTGTTTCATTCCCCATATTAGGGAAGTTCTCAGCTACAGTTTGCTGAAATATATCTTCTAGTCCTCTCTCTCTCTCCACCCCCTCAGGGATCCCAGTAATTCTGACATTGGAATGTTTCATAGCATTATTTATTTCTCTAATTATGTTTACATGGATTTTAAACTGTTTGTTCCAGGCCTCCTCCTGTTCCTTCTTTTCCATCAGTTTGTCTTCTAGATCACTAATTCATTCTTCTGTTTTGTTTACTCTAGCTGTTAGAGTATTTGGATTAGATCGGATCTCATTGATAGCATTTTTAAATTCTGCCAGATTAGCTCAGAGAATCTATGTTGTCATTAATGTTTTTCTCCATCCTAGCTATTGTCTTCATAACTGTTACCCTGAAGTCTATTTCTGACATCTTGCTTATATCCACATCCATTAGTTCTGTGGCAGAGGTCACAGTCTCTGAGTCTTTCCTATGTTGGGGGTTCTTTCTCTTAGTCATTCTGTTGAGGGGTGGTTGAGGGAATGTACAGTCCAAATTATTGACCACAAACTGAGCAAGATGCACCTGTTTTGTAGGGACCTTAAGGTTGTTGGTTTCTTGTTCTTCCAGCCTGTCTTCTGGGTGAGGGGACTGCCTCACTGTTACTCAGGCAACCCAGTTTAGGTAGAGTTGCCCTGCCCCCTATGGGGGGATGGGCTCAGTGAAAACTGGTATTTTGGGGCTTTTGTTCTCTGGCAGCTTTCCATATCTCTTCTGAGAGTCAGAGCAGAAGTGACTGTATCCAAACCTCTGTCCCAGAACAGAGAGATTGCAGTCTGTTCTCCACTGAGCTCTCTAGGCCACACTGTCTCCATTTCTGTCTGTGCTGCCAAAAACTGCAGCATCCTGGGTTGTGTGTCCCACAGGATCATTTCCAGCCCTTGCTTCCAGGTCCAGGCAAGTCTCTGCCCTTTGTGTTTCTAAAACCACTAGCCACCCCCAGTTTGGATGCATGCCCCTGCAACTCCAGGTTTCAGTCTGGGGGCTGCCCTAAAGTCCTTTACATGCTGCTGCTAGTCTGTGAGTCTGTGCCCGGTCCCCAGCATGGGAGGCTTTTGCGCTACAGTGGTGCAGGATCCCAGAGGCTCCCTTCCCCTTCTGTTTATCTTCTGATATCTTCCAACAGAATCAGGGCTCTCCACTTCATACCTTGAAACCAACTGCCAGAGATAGTCTGTTTGTAGAGATCTGGATATATCTTCTTACATCTCAGGCTGATTTCGTGGGTGATCAGAATGGTCAGATAGATATCCAGCTCAATTCAGGGGACTGGTTGAAATAGGGTCCCCTACTCCTCTGCTATCTTTTTCTCTCCCCTACCCAGTGACGTATTAAGTAATAAAACTGAAATCCCTAGAGTAGATTCTAGTGAGGAATATAATTTTTAGGTGGCATGGAAGCATCCCAACACAATAAGGATAAATGATGATGAAAAAACTTCATAAAAATTGAAATTGGCACCTCATAAGTACATCATACTTAAAAAAAAATTCCAGCTGTGACAAAGAATTAAATGTGGAAAATTCTGTCAAGAACCAGGAGAAAAATAAAGATGTTTGTACACATAATCTTGGCATAGGGAAAGCCTATTCAAGCAAAACCCCCAAAAGAGAAACTATAAACTATTGACAAATTTGATCAATTAAAAAGAAAACTTCTTCATGTCAAAAATAGTGGAAACAAAATTAAAAGACAAGTGATAAATTGGTAACATTTTTATGATGTGTATGTATATACATTATAGATAGTAAATGATAATTTTCAGTAATCTAATTGCACAAATTTACAATGTTAACATTTTTGGAAATTGATTTAGTCTTACATATGACAAAAATTTTAAAAGTTCGTACCTTTGGCCATAGAAATTCCACTTCTACAGTTGGAAAGTCATAAATTACCACTAGATCCTGAGGCAATGCTCTTTTCCTGGCAAAGGGGCAAAGTAGTATAACAACAATGATTACAATATTGAGATTAACTCAGTATCTATTATGGTTTGCTTAATGCTTTACAGAGATACTGCCTCTATCTCTTTTGACAAGGTGAAGCGCATCAAATGACGTATTAGAAAGTCCTCAACAACACATTTCTTTAGATCTTCTTTCTGACCAATATCTTTAATCATAGTCAGTTTCTCTTAAGATATAAAAGAAATGGCAACTTAGGTTACCCAAGAAATCTCTACTGGGCCTGTTTAATATAAATGGTGACCCATAGAACATTCTCCAAGGTTTTATGCAAAGTCAGTCTATTTTCTCATGGTGTTATAGGGAAATAACTTCAGCAGGTTCATCATCAGACTCTGCTGGCATGCTTCCGAAGGTCACTAGGACCTGCGGACGGAGCATCCATATTTTCTCCTACATTCTGAAGACTTTGATGGACTTCTTATTTTGGCAAAGCTTTGTGTGTTCTGAAATTGATGGAGCATTTCTTTTTCTCCATTTTAATGGATGAAGTATGGAAGTAATTCGTCTGGGACACAGTTATTTTATAAACTGGGATCGGAAGATGTATTACTCTAGAAAATCCACACCTGCTGAAGCTCGGACGACCACTCTCAATGAGGAACTGGGCCAGATTGAATACGTTTTCTCCGACAAAACAGGCACCCTCACTGAAAACATCATGACTTTTAAAAAATGTTCCATTAATGGGAAAATCTATGGTAAGGGAAACAGTTCTTCTTTCTTACTGATACTGTTAACAATCCTTAAAAACATAAGCAACTAACTCTATTTTTTAAGACAAACCATTTATTGCTGGCTTTCTTATTAATATGGGTACCACCAGCATCTAACATAGTGCTCAGCATATAATAAACACTCACTAAATATTTGTTCAATGAATGTTGAATAATTGAGATGAAATTTTGCATTTGTTACTATTTAGGAGTAGAGATAGGGGTTAGAAATGATACTGTCTGAGATTCCTTTTGGTGCTCTAACTGTGTGATTATGCTCTGTGGTGCTTAATATGCCCATATCCCAGGGAGGAAAAGTTCTTCGCAACTTGATTTGCTCAGTAAAACAGTATTTCATACTTGCTTCCTAACAGCTCTGGAAATGACTTTAGGGCCTGTTTTTGTAAGAATTTACAATTCATTCCTAAGAATTCATACTGCACAGGGCTACTTTGAGTGGCCAGACAGGCTATATCATTAATATTCAATTCCTGTTTGCTTTTGTCAGGACACCTGCTCTGAATTAGGATTTTCAGGCATTCTTTTTACGTGTGACCCTTGTCACCCTGATTTTGGCCAGTTATCAGATAGTTCTTCTGCTGAAAGTGTGGGAGATCAGCAGAAGATTTCTTTTGGGTTTCTCTGGATTCCTGCTCTCTCCTCACTGGACTTTGAGTGCCCAGGTTTCCAGTACAGAAATCTCAAGAAGAAAAATCCTAGAAAGAGAGGGAAAACTTCCCTTTGTGTCCTGATGAGAACTTTACACATTGTCAAATATTTTAAAGTAAGATTTGACCTTGAACAAAATTAAGAAATACAAGAAGTTGATTTTTATACTCTCCTGTCTGTTGACTTCCCTTTGCTACCCCCACCCCTATAACCCATCTCTCCTCTGCTCTATCTCCCCCCTTTCTGGGTAAGAACCAGATAATTCTTAACCTGGACTTCCATATGCCCTCAGTTACAACGTGCATTTCTCATATCACTATTTAAATAACTGGTAGATAAAATAGAGATTTTCCCTAAAAGTTTTCTTTTGACATTATTTTTTAGAGGCTTTCTAAGAATACTGGATAAGCCCAAAGAGTGGTTTAAATGGGAAAATTTTAGAGTAGTAGAGATATTTTTAATTTGGAGAACCTTTTGGATTTTTTTTTGTCATGGAACATATTGATAATAACATAATAATGGTAATATCACTTCTAGGAAATGATGCTAAGTAATTTATCAGACACGTGGACCAGGATTTGTTTGTAGAGATGTTTGTCACAGGTTTATTTTTAGCGAAGGCCCTTGATTTTCACAAAGTATGTATATCTCAAGACCTTTGCAAATTTCCAAATCCCATATTGGCTTGTAATTTCCCTAGTAAAATGCAGAACTGAAATATTTAATCTCTTTATACCCTTAATTTATATACTATTATCATTTATAATGCATTTTTAAAAAAGATTTTATTTGACAGAGAGCAAGATCACAAGTAGGCAGAGAGGCAGGCAGAGAGAGAGGGGGAAGCAGACTCCCCGCTGAGCAGAGAGCCTGATGCGGGGCTGGATCCCAGGACCCTGAGATCATGACCTGAGCCGAAGGCAGAGGCTTAACCCACTGAGCCACCCAAGCACCCCTATAATGCATTTTTGATGTCATTTAAGTACATTCTTACTAAAGTACTCACAGAATGTTCAAGAATCACTTTTTCTTGTTTTCCTATAGATTGGTCTTGTTTATATCACAGATCCAGCCTTGGGAAAATTTGGCATTCTACTCTGATTTATCTAAATCTGTTTTCTAGCTCAGAACTTTTATTTTCTTCAATTTCTCTAACTTTTCTTCACTTTCATCACCACCTTTATAAGCACGCTTCCTTTTGAGGTGTCATTTTACAGGAAGGCACAGCTTTGATTCGTTTTTATCAGTATGAGTTACTGCCTTATGGCACAATGACTGGAGCATAACTGCGGTGAGTTTGAGATTTAAATTCCAGGAACGTGGTGAGTTTCATTCACTGGTTTGGGGACTCCGCCCATGCTGCAGTCACGCAGCAGTCCAGATTTAGACCAGTGCACCAGAAAAACAGCAAATACTGATTCATCAGAAGCTTTTCTCTGTCATAGCATTGTGTAATGAAAAAAGAGAGACTCGGGTTCAAAAACATACAAGGCTTGCTTTTTAGCCTCACTTTAAATCCCATGGATTTCTGTTCTTCAGTTCCCTCACTCATAGAACAGGAGTGAAAATCTTCATCTTGCAAGTTTGTTATGAAGATGAGTGATAGTACAAGTGCCTGGCACAAGATCGATGCAAGGAATTCTTATTATCTTTGCAAGAAATATAGTCTTGGCAAATGGCATTAAATATTCAAATGCTAAGCAAAAATTAGAAAAATCTTAAAACTTCTGAAGAGGGGAAAGCTAAAATAAATTATGCTATATAGCTATTATACAACCATTCAAAATTAGATTCACAAAGAACTTTTAATGACCAAAGAAATTCTCACACTTAGGTTAAAAACAGCAGGAACCAAGCATTTTTGAACTCTATGATAAATATATGTACACAGACAGGCAGACACACACACACACATAATCAATATGAAAGAAACTATAAATACTGGTTATCCCAAGGGGGTGGGACCATTAGTAATTTTTATTTTCTACTGTAAACATCTCGTATTTTCCAATTTGTCTATAATAAGCATATATTGGCTTTGTACTAAGATAGATTATTTTTAAATATTTGGCATATGCTTGTCTATGCTTTCTGACTGCAGGGGGCACGGACACTGTTGAAAATTTACATGCTAATTTGACATTGATATTACTTAGCTGTACCTGGCCTAAACCAAGCTGGAGATGTACTCACCAAGCTCTAACTGTGGTGAGAATTGGTCTGTCTAGGATGTCATTTTGAATGCCCAATAGTGGGGATAAAGTGGAAAACAAAAATTTGCCTCTGGCAAACATCACAGATAATATGATAGCAGAATGATAAAATTTACAGAAGAACATGATTGTGAGCTTTATATTTTGTTTTAATGCATACTGCATTTTAGTTTTATCTTGGGCAAACCTGAGTATTTCTCTGGATTAATCACTATGTGTAGGCTTACAGTTTGAAACCACTCCTAAAAAGTCTACTTTTGAACTCATAATGCCATCAAGTATTGGTGCTTTAATAAGTGTATTCTTTAAAACCAAATGTCTAAATCTAGTTTTAATTTCATTTACTATTCTCAATTTTTGTTTTGGCAGGTGAAGTTCATGAAGACATAGATCAGAAAACAGATACAACTAAGGTATGGAGGTGATAGTTTCATTCTTACTTTTAATTTCAAATTATATGTGTGTTTTTAAAATGACGAGTTCCTGGAGGCCTGACTTCCACTGTGACCAGATGAAATATTTAATATATAACTTTAAAAAAATAGATTCAGATGGCTCAAAGTCCCTTCTATTGAGGTCCCTCAACCAGAGTTCCCTCTGTTTTTTTCTTTTAGAGATATTTCAGTGTATACAAGGAAGTCTTTTTCTCCATTTTTTACATAGGTGGTAGCATACTATCTATGCTATTCTTAACTTTCTTTCTCAATGATATATTTGAGATATTTCTAGAGTAGTGGAATTGGAAATGAAATTGCTAAATCAAAAGGTATGTACATTTGTAATTGATAAATATTGCCATTGTCTTCTTTAAATTTTTTACCAATTTACACTGCCACAAGCAATGTAAAAGAGTACTTTCCCCCACCCTTACCAACACAACATTTTCTCAGAGTTTTTGATATTTGACAAGACTGTGTGAAATGATATGTCAACTATGGTTCTTGTTCTAATTTATTTTATTATGAGTGAGGTTGGACATCCTTTGTTAATGGTTTATCGTATTTCATCTTTACCCATTTTTCTGTTGGTTTGTCATCCATTCATCGTTTCTACAAATAAATGTCACTTGCGTTAAGCTGTTTTCTCTGTGTGCTACTAGATGTTGTTTGCTAATACTTTATTTAGATATGTGCTGGTGGGTTTGTAAGACACATCAGTCCTCAGTGGTTTTGGGTGTGGTGGTGTCTGTTTAGCTACCAATGTTATATTTACTTCAGAAAGAGAATAATTTTTCTTATTTTTCCTTATCTTTGTATTCGGCGTGACAGTTTATATAACATCAGAATGATCTGTGCCTTAAAGTTGAGTAAAGAAGTCTCTTATGATCCTTTTAATTTTCTCTTTGTGGTTATTTAAAAAAATCATTTCTTATTTTTGTCTTTTTCCTTTTCTATCTTGATTATATTAGAAAGTTGCCCTCTTCATGGGGTGCCTGGGTGGCTCAGTGGGTTAAAGCCTCTGCCTTCAGCTCAGGTCATGATCTCAGGGTCCTGGGATCGAGCCCCGCATCGGGCTTTCTGCTCAGCAGGGAGCCTGCTTCCCCCTCTCTCTCTGCCTGCCTCTCTGCTTGCTTGTGATCTCTCTCTGTGTCAAATAAATAAATAAAATCTTTAAAAAAAAAAAAAGTTGCCCTCTTCTTCCACGGAAAAAGTGCAGCTTTGGATCTTGTTTATTATGTGTATATATTTTCCTGTGTTTAAATCGATAGTCTCTGCTTTTCTCCTTATTAATGCCGTCTATCTTCATTCTGGAAGTTTTTTTTTTTTTCTTTTTCTAACTTCATACTTGGATGCTTATTAATTTCATTTTTCCTTTTTTACATACAAATATTTATGTTTCTTAACTTTTCTCTGAATACTTCTTTAATTTTATCACGTAGATTTGGCCTATAGTTTATTAAACTAATTTTATTTTTGTCATATCAATTTGAATATCCACATTGAAACACAGGTTTTTAAGAAAGAGTTTTAAAATTCCCAAGTGATAGAGGTTCCCCTCAACTTTATTGTGCTTTTAATAAAAGAACAGATTTGTATGGTTTCTACTTCTTGGAATTTATTGGGGTTCTCTTTGTGACTTAATATAGTCAATTGTTGTCATTGTTCCAGGCTTTTTAAAAAGAAAGTGTATGTATATTCTGTTTTCGAGGTATAAATTTAGCTAGATGTCAGTTAGTTCTACCTTGTAAATTATATTTTTTAGGTCTGTTTCATTATTATCTTTTATCTATATCACCTCTTAGCATAAAAGAGGACAATTAAAGTATTTTGAAAATCTTTCTATATATAGCTCTTATATAGCTTGAAATCTTTGTTTTACAAGTATTGATGCTACTTGAGGGTAAATTGATACTCATAATGGTACATTTTTATTATGAATTACACAATTTAACATTAAAAGTGCTCTCCTTTGACTCATTTAATTCTTCTTGGCCTGAATTCTATCTTATTTCATGTTAATGTCGTGACTTCTGGTTTCTTTTTCATTTGCATGTGCCCACCTGTTATTTTCTGTGTTTCGTTTTCTGTGTTTCTGAATGACTTTTTTTTTTTTTTTTTTTAAGATTTTATTTACTTATTTGGCAGAGATCACAAGTAGGCAGAGCGGCAGGCAGAGAGAGAGGGAGAAGCAGGCTCCCTGCTGAGCAGAGAGCCTGATGCAGGGCTCTATCCCAGGACCCTGAGATGATGACCTGAGCCGAAGGCAGAGGCTTTAACCCACTGCGCCACCCAGGCGCCCCCTGAATGACTTTATGCGTGTCTTGTGTGTATAGCACAGGACTGGAATTTGCTTTGCATTCTGATCTTTTAATAATTGAATTTAGGCCATCTACATTGGGCTATGTATTGTCTTAGTTATAATATTTTAGGTTATACTTTGTGTCCAACAATAAAATAATTCTTTATATGGATTCTTTATTCTGCATGTTTGCATTTCTTATAATGTCTAGGAATATTAGGAAAGTATTTCATTGTTTTTCTACCATATACTTTTAAGGGATTATGTAATATTCTTAATACTTTTTTAAAGGCAATGTCTATTAATTTCCTAGTATAAACAATGATGAAATTACATTTCTCCTTTCCCTCATATTTTCCTATTTTTATATTTTATATTTTTATATTTTTCTTCGTCCTAAATATATATGGATTTTTATTAGTTGATTTGAAACTTTAAATATCATCATCTTACCTTCAAAAATAAAATGAGAAAATCTGTATTTTCCAATTTTTTAGCTGTCTTTTCATCTTGCATAGTCAAGGTATATAATAGAGACATTTTGTTTTGGCATCTTAATCTATTTCTTTTAGACTTAGTCCTTCAGTTAAAGGCATTTAGTCCTCACCCTTAACTAGTCCTTTACTAATGATTTTTTCCAGTTATCTCTTATTTGGATGAAGTTCATCCTCTAGTTTCAAGAAGGGTTCATAATAATGAACTGTGTGCTGAGTTTATGCTCAAATGAGAGCTTGATTGGTTATAATCTCTTTGAGTCACAGTTTCTTCACTGGGAGTTTCAGGGAAGTCTGAAGTCAGTGTGTATTTTACTCCTTACTAGTGAGTTGATCATTTTTTCTCCAAATGCAGTTTTCAAAATTTCTTACATGAACAAAACAATCTATGATTAAATAAGTCTCTGTGATTCTGGGATACACGACTGAGTGTATCGTATGCAGATCTTATCATATACTTGGATATAGTAGAAAATATTCTATAGTTTCCAAAACAAAGTATATATTAAAAGTAGTTTCCCATCAACTGTTTTTTGCAAAGACGCTATCATAAGATTAGTGCTTTGAGTAATAAACTTTTAGAAGTACATTCTGTGCTTTCCAGAAGTTACTGAATTAACAGGGATCTTTACTATTGAATCATCCTCCACTATTTTATTCTACCCTATTTCTTTTGTCATGTTTTTCTTTTTCTTAACACATTTTTAAGTGTACAGTAAACTGTTATTAAAAATACTCACGATGTTGCACGGCGGATTTCTAGAATTTTCTCATCTTGCGTGATGGAAACTATACTCATTCAGCAGTAACCCCATTTCCCCATTCCTCCAGCCCCTGGAAACAGCCATTCTACTTTCTGTTTCTATGAGTTTTACTATTTTGGTACCTGATATAAGTGGAATCATTCAGTAATTATTCTTTGGCAACTAACTTATTTCACTTAAACATGTGCCTTCAAGGTTCATTCATGTTGTGGCATAAAGACAGGATTCTCTTCTTTCTTTATGGCTGGATAATATTCCATTGTTTTTTTGTTTTTTTTTTTAACATATAACGTATTATTTGCCCCAGGGTACATGTCTGTGAATCAATAATATTCCATTGTATCTGTATACCACATATTCTTTATTCATTCATTTGTTGATGGATATTTACATTGTTTCTACCTCTTAGCTATTGTAAATAATGCTGCAATGAACATGTGAGTGCAAATATCTCTTCAAGATCCCAATTTTAATTCTATCATTATTTTATGCAGTACCTCCAGAGAGATCTGAGAAAGTACACTCCAGTAAAACACATTAATATTTTTGCATTGGAAAATATTAATTCATACTAAGTGAACTAAAGTATAATTAGGCACATATCATTTTAGGTCAGATATTGCTGATATTGCTGCCAATATGAATTCAAATCAGGTCAGGTTTTGCCACCGAGTAGGTTTTGAAAAAAAAATCACTTTTAGGGCTTCTTTGTATAGAGTTGCAATAAGTATTTGAGGATCTGTATAGGCATTGCATTTTTTTTTTTACTTATGGTTTTGGAAGGGTCACTGCTTTGGTGCTTGGCTCTGAAATGAGAAGATAATATTTAACAGTAATGGGGAAACAGAAAGCCAGTGTAGTGCCAGGTGTTTGAGGCTGAAAAATCGTACAAGCACTAAAAATACATAGAGGAAGTGTTTTTGAATTTTAAAAGATTATTGTTGGATTGAAATGTATAGTAATTTTTTTTTCCCCTATTTTTCTCCTACAGAAAAATGAGCCTGTGGAATTCTCAGTCAGTCCCCAAGCAGATAGAACATTTCATTTCTTTGACCACCGTCTGATGGAATCTGTTAAACTGGGGGATTCCAAAGTGTATGAATTTCTTAGGTTACTTGCCCTTTGCCACACCGTAATGTCGGAGGAAAATAGTGCAGGTAAGTACAAAGCGTGTCTCAGTGGTGAGCCTTTTTAAATCAGAAATGATACTTTATTTAAAATATTTGGAATTAGAAGGATGTTCAACTAAAAATATACATTGCATAAGGGGTTTACCTATCACTAGCTTTTTTTTGTATTTATTTACATCCTGAGTATTTTCAAAAAGTTATGGAGAGACTGAAAAGGAGGAGAGAAAAAGAAGAGAAATAGGAGTAATGGAAAGATGAAGGCCCAAATGTGCAAGTACAAGGGATGAAATCTAACGATCAAGCACCGTATTTAACTGTGAGCTTCCTGGTAGCCAGGATGAGTAGGAAAATAACAGCTCAGGTGTTTAGCTCTCATCATTAACACAAAAAACTAATAGGTGCAGATGATGATCAGGCATATGCATAGAATGAATGAGTTTTCCCGGTAGTGGGGAATAGATGCACACAGATAGTAGGATACTCTTAGTCCCCATTATGAACAAGTCCTCACACTATTAAGATGGTTGTTTAGGGCTCAGAATTCATAGAATAGAACAAAATCAGCTGGGCCACTTTAATATTGAAGCAAAGTGAATCAGCTGCTTGTTCCAATTGAGTCCAATCTATTCCATTTACAAGTTTTATTTCTTTCTGCTACCAGTGAGTGAGTAAATATTACCACCAAAATAATTTCAACTTCAAAGTGAAATATATACTGTTGATTGTATGTATGTATGTCATATATATGTGTGTATGTATATGTACATATATATATACCTGTATGTCTTTTCGCTCTCTATTTTTTCTTTATTTTTTTCGTTCTTGCAATTACATTCAAGCCATAGTTTTGTCCTCCATAATGCTGGACTAACACATTCCCCCAGTTTTAATTGCTTTGAGGATTTACATATTTATATTTATGACTCAAACTGATCTATATAATTCTAAGGCCAATGATTAATTATATTTTTATCTGCCTTTAAGTAAGGCATTTTTTATCTTTGCCCTTTAAGGTTATTTCATTTCCAAAACTGCTTTTATTTTAATAGCAATCTATTTTTATTTTAATGTTATACACCTTCTTAGAGCTCTTTGAGGATCTTAACTTATTCCTAATTTGAAATTTTCTTTTGTTTCCTCTATGATTTTTTATTTTATGGAATGTTGTTTTTTGAAATCTGTGTCTAATTTTCATATTGTTCTCAAAGGTTTGATGACTTGTGGTTGCTTTTTCTTTGTTTACAGTTACTTATTTAGAGATGCCTGTTCTTATTTGTATTTGAGAATCCCTATTTGTCCCTTGGTGAATGTAGATTCTGACTACAGTGCCAATCTCCCCAAAATGTGGGGGAGAGAGAGAATACATAGCTCATCTTCTGGGTGTGGAGTTCCTCCCTCCAGGAATTCATATGATATCCGGGCTTAGCTATCTTACTTTTTCAGATCTAGTTCTGGGAGTCTGTGTCAAAAGTCCCACTTGAGGGAGAGTTGTCCTTAACGTCTGGTCTGGAAGAAAATGTCAATCATCGGGTTCCTTTCCCTCATTTTCTCTCTCTTATCCTTGTGGAATTCTGAAGCAATTCAGGCTCTTATCAGTTTTGGTCTGCAGCTATAGCACTCAGATCTTTGAGGTTTTTTAAGTGGATTGTACAATTTCTTCAGAAGAACATTTTCAGGGTTTTGTTCTGGCAGCAACTGTCACTGAAACCAGTTCAGAGAAAGCTGGCAGAAGGAACTCAAATGGGCTGGAGTGCTGAGTGGAATTCTTCAGCTAATTTTACTAATGATGTCCCCAAGAGCACTACTCTTCTCATTTGTTGACTCTAAGTTTGGAGAGTCTTTGGGGGATTTCTCTTACCTCTGTATTCATTTCCTTTTGCAAATGCTTTGAGCTGTGTTTTTCTCTTACTTCTTCAGTGGTCAAATCTACTTTTTATCTTGCAGACATTTCTCAAACTTCTAGTTTACTAATAATATTCATTCTTCTTTTCTAGTATCTCTTAAACATTTTTTATGACGTAATTAAATGCAATAAAACACGCAGATCTTATGTGTATTGTTCAATGAGTTTTGACAATTATATACACCCATGTAACCCCTGTCCCTAACCCCATAGGATATAAACCCTTTCTATCGCTCCAGAGAGATTACTCCTGTCCCTTTTCTGTCCACAACCCCAACCCCTGCCCAGCCAACCACTGCTGTGATTTCTATCATCAGAGATGAATTTTGACTATTCTTGTACTTCATGTAAATGGAATCATACAATATGTATTCTTTTGTGTCTGGCTTGTTTCACACAATGTAATTTTTTTTTTTTAAGATTGATTTATTCCTTTTTTTGAGAGAGAGAGTGCATGGGGGGTTGGGCAGAGGGAAAGGAGAGAGAGAATTTCAAGCAGTCTCTACTATGAGCACAGAGTCTGATGGCAGGGCTCAGTCTCATGACCCTGACCAAGATCATGACCTGAGCCGAAACTAAAAGTTGGATGTTTAACCGACTGAGCCACCCAGGCATCCCTCACATAATGTAATGTTTTTGTCATTCATCCGTGTTGTATCAATCAATAGTTCATTCTTTTTTTATTGCTGAGTAATATTACATTGTGCAAGTGTACCATAATTTTATAGTCCTCATGCACATTTGGGGTGTTTCCAACTTTGGGCTATTAGGAGTAAAGCTGCCATAAATGTTTTTATGTCTTTAAAAATATTTAACAAATTTGTTTTTGGTAAACACTTAGGAATAGAAATTGCCAGATCATAGTATATGTTTAATTTTATATGAAACTGCCCAGCTATTTTTCAAAAGTGGTTGTATCATTTTACAAATCCCACCATCAGTGTATGAGAGTTCTAGTACCTTGACCTTCTTGCCACCATTTAGTATTATCACTCTTAAATTTTACCCATTCTAGTGGGTATTGGGTAATACCCTGCCATATAAAGGTATTTTGAAGTGAAGAGATGTAGATGTATATATCCTTTAAACTATTTCTATCTCTTGCTTTAAGATACCAAATTCTAGTGAAGGTTTACATCACTGAGTGGGGGAAATTATTTTGCTCTCCTAGTAAACCTTTAATTACAGGATAGCTTAAATCCATATGTTAAAGTACCTTGAAAAACAAAGTTTTCTTATATAAATGTTAGTTATGGAAAAGACTAGAACCCAAATCTAATAAACTTAAAATTTATAATTGTAAAATTAATAGTTGAAGCTATCGTTTTTATTTTAAAGGTGTGCTGTTTCTAAAATCTTTAAAAAAAAAAATGGGGCGCCTGGGTGCTCAGTGGGTTAAGCCTCTGCCTTCGGCTCGGGTCATGATCTCAGGGTCCTGGGATCGAGCCCCGCATCAGGCTCTCTGCTCAGCAGGGAGCCTGCTTCCCCCTCTCTCTCTGCCTGCCTCTCTGCCTACTTGTGATCTCTCTCTGTCAAATAAATAAAATCTTTAAAAAAAAAAAAAAAAGTGTGCTGTTTCATGGAGAAGTCATTTGGGGAAGTTGATGTTCTTATTTCATTCACCAGGATGAAATTTTAGAAGCAGGAAAGTGGAAAGTACGAGAGTTTTTGATAGGATTTTTTTTTTTTTTTTAGTGTATTGCAATTAAAGAGATAAAAAATTTAGAATTTTTTTTCTTACTGCCCCATTATATCAGTCCTTTAAAATTCGTTGAGGCTTGCTTTACGGCCTGGTATGTATTCAGTTTCCATAAATGTTTCATGTGTGCTTGAAATGAGTATACATTCTATGGTTATTATGTTCTGGGTTCTAAATATATCCATGAGATAATATTTGTTAATTGTTCAGTCTTCTACCTCTCTGTGGATTGTTTTAAGTACTTGATTTCATGATTAGTGAGTATGTTAAAATCATCAACTATTGTGGTGCATTTGTCTATTTTATTTGTAGCTATGTCAATGTTTGCTTTTTATGTTTTAAGGTCATGTTATTAGTTAGACACTTATTTGGACTTATGTCTCTTTAAATTAAACTTGTATCAATATACATTGATTCTCTTAATCTCCAGTAGTATTTTTGCCTTAAAGTTTATTTTGGCTGATATGAATATAGTTATAGATGTTTTGCTTTTCTTAGTATTTGCATTGTTAATCTTTTCCCACTATTTCTTGCCAACCTACCTGTCAATCTTTTCTTTGTGTTTTAGAAATCTTTGGGTCCTAAGGCGAAGACTGGTTCCTCCAGAGAGGACTTGCTTTGCTTCAGTCAGTGTTCTAACACAGGAACATATTAAACTAAGTTTTCAGTTTGCTTTTTTTTTTTTTCCCAAGCCACTTAGATATTATGAATTTAGGGTGCAAATATGCATGAACCCTCAGAGGCTAGAAACCAATGATCAAGTTCTCCTGGTTCAGAAAATGCCCTCAAGGCAAAAGATGGCTACAGTCTTCTTTTACTTATTTTATTTTTTTCCTCAGTCACTGACCTGAACAATTCTTCATTTCTTGGCAGTACATCTTTCATGAATGTATTTAAAAAATTAAAACGTTTTATACAGAATTCGTAGTTGTTTGTAGCAGGGAAGTTGGTCCTAGCACCTAGTTTACCATGTTGCTGGAAGTGGAGGTTGTATCATTTCATAGGTAAATCAAGTAATTGTTTTAATTCTTTTCACTTTTTGAATTTCAAAATTAATTTATGCCTACTATAGAAGGGAAAACCACATAGTACCAAGTTAATAAAGGCAAAGCTAATAATTCTTTCCATGAACTCCTTCAGTCTCACCCCTACAGTGATAACCAATGAAAACAATTGGTGTGCATCATTTCACCCTTTCCACTTGTGCATATATATGTGAATATATGTAATAAGTAGGTGGTTTGTTTTTGATGAAAAGGAATTATAGAATACACATTAATATGCAATTCATTTTTAAAGAATTTATCTTGGGCATTACTATAACTCAGTAAATATGGATATAACTCTGCCTACTTTTTCTGATGTATTTTTACAAAGATAATACAATTTTATATAGAAAGTTTTACCTTATACATGCTGTATTTTTATGTATTGTTTTGTTTTGTTTTGTTTCCTCATTTCATTCTTTTTCTTCTCCCCTCTTATTCTCAGCCTAATACTTTCACAATATCAGGCACCAAGAATGAACACACCAGTTTGATTTCCTACATTTCAAGGGTTTCTTTTATGCATTTTCATGAAATGGTCATTAGTAGCAGACTGAAGTGGAATTTGGAATATATGCTTCATTTCTCTTTGGCTGTATGATCTCACCCAAATCATATAACCTCTATAGTCATAGATCAGTGGTATAAAATGGAAATAATAATTTTAATAATTCCTACCCCAAGGCTGTCTGTGATGATTATGTGAGTTAATACATATTCAGTGTTTTAGTTTGTGAAACTTCCACTGCACATCTCTAATCACTGAAAATACAGATTCAGCCTCTGACCTGAGAAACTTCCAGCATTGTGGAAAGGGAGATGTAGAAAGGGGCATTTTTGTATAAGAAGACAAGGGCCGTAGTAGTGGTGTGCGTGGTGTCCTATAGTATCCCGCAGGACAGGCACTTGGTCCAGCTGGTTGGCAAATAGAAAAGTTCTGATTTCTGGAGCTAACACTTGAGTTCGGTGTTACAGAATGAGTTGATATTAGTATTGGCATTCTGTGAATTTTAGCGATTCTCAGTATTAACGCATTTGTTTCTTTTCCTTTTTTGTTTAAGCAGATTTTTTTTTTCTTTGCTATTGTTTAACATGATAGTTTCTTTTCCTTTTAGGACAGCTGACTTACCAAGTTCAGTCACCTGATGAGGGGGCTTTAGTGACTGCTGCAAGGAATTTTGGGTTCATTTTTAAGTCTCGAACCCCAGACACAATAACAGTAGAAGAATTGGGAACACTGGTTACTTACCAACTGCTTGCCTTCTTGGACTTCAACAATATCAGAAAAAGGATGTCTGTCATAGGTATGGCTGGTAGCTGAGATTATGTTTGATCTTTTGAAGTACTTGTTACACTGCTGCTTCTCAAGAATGATTTCACTATTGGTTATGTACTGAGAGTTACGATTTTTTTTGTGTGTGACTTTATAAACGCCTTTCATTTTCAGCTTAGCCTTAACACTGCAATAATAAGTATAAGTAATATATAACAAGAGCTTATTAAGTCCAGCACTGTTATAGATGCGCCTCATGAATTAACTGATTTAACTGTCACAACAACCCTATAAGGTAAGTACTATTATTTTTATGCCCATTTTAAAGATAACAGAACTGAGACACAGAATTAATAGATCCTCAGATACTACTCCTTGTGTTTCCTAGAGATGTTTCCTGGTATAACTGCTTTAGTTAAGGCTCTGATCACCACTTCCTTGTATTATTGCAGTATCTTCAAAACCATTTCCCTTTAAAATAATACTCTGTTGATATGAGGGTATTCTTTCAACAGAAACATTGGCCTGATTTTGCCATCACCTACGTAAAATCCTTGATGGCTTCCTAGAACTTAGAGGGTAATATTCTTAGCAGAACATTCAAGATTATTTGTACTCTGACCTCGATCTACTTTTCTTCTACTTCCCCAAACTTCCCAAGCCTCACGAGATCTTGCCATTCCAGACATGCATTGTGTACTTTTACCCTTTGCGTGTGCTATTTCCTCTACTAGGACTTTCCTCTTCCCTACTTCGTTTGGAAAACTTGTACTCACCAGAAATGTCCAACTTAAATGTCCCCTACTCTCTCAATTCTTTCTCTGCTCTCCAAATAACAGCACTCTCTTCTTCCTCAGAGCACCTTGTTCATAAACCAGTGTGATACAAGCCCTGTGATACTCATCATCTTCTCAGTTGTTAGCGTATGTGCTACCTGAAGGCAGTACTGTGTTTTAGTCATCTTAAAATGCCCAAGGCCCAGCACAGAGCTTGGCACGTAGTAGATTTTCTATAAATGTTTTTTAAATAAGATTTAACCCAATACTTTGTAACTCATGAATATCTTGATCATCATATTAAATTGGTTTCTACTATAGAAAACATGTGTATACATGGTCAGGCTTTTGGCCTCTCACTACTGGAAACTAGCTGCGGGAGATTGCTCTCAGCAGGTAAAAGCCAAACATCATCTGAGGATGTTTATGGTTGTTTTTTTTTTAATAGGCTATAGGCAGACCTCATTGGTGCTGCTGAAGAGCACATATGCTGCTCTAGGCGTTGGCCTAATGATGTATTAGCAGAAGTAATCTATTTACAGCTTCAGGGGAGGTGTTACTAATGTTGGGTTGGCTTAGAACCGGCTTCTCTTCGCTATGAGGGTGTTGACAAAAACCTAAAATTGCTACACAGGGAAACTTTTGGCTTTTCCCCAGCATCAGTCATCACTACGGGCTGTGGAGAAATCACAGCCTAACCACAAACTTCAGATGTTTGACTTAATGGATCCCATATGAAGAAAGGTAATGTTCCACCACAGAATGCATGGAAGCTTGTGGGCTTTATTTTGGTTCTGTTTGGTTTTTAATCAGGAGGAATTTGAAAGAGGGGCTCCACTAGGGTAGAAAACTCTTTGTTTGATAATAAGGCACAAAAAACAGTGCTAGTCTCATGATTGTCACGTGGCTTGGTCTGTGTGGACAACACCCTGGTGTGAGGACTCAGATATTTGCTGCTGTTGCTGCTGCTCCTCCTCCTCCTCCTTATGCTCCTCCTCCTCCTCTTCCTTCTCCCCCTCCTTCTCTGCTTCCCCCTCCTCCTCTTTTTCTTTTTCCTCCTCTTCCTCCTTCTTTTCCTCCTCCTTTTTCTCCACCTCTGTTTCCTCTTTCTCCTCCTTCCTTTTTTTTTTTTTTTTTTTGAGGGGGAACTATCATTCATTGATATCATTCATGAATGTATAGTTTTGATACTCGTGCTACTTTCCTTCCAGGGCAAGAGCCCTGATTTAATTCAGTTACTTAAATAAAAATAGATTTCTATAAAGAATTTTGTCAGAGGGTGTAGAATCTACTATATTGATAAACATATAGATCTTGTTATACAGTTTTAAAAGGACCAATTCTCATTGTGTAAATAAAAATACAGAGATAAAATTCAAAGATACTTGTTAATAGAGGCAAGTGGCACATAAACATTAAGGAAGAATAAATTAGGCTAGCTTCTTGAAAAACCCTTGCAAGATCTTTAGTAAGAGTTTCTCAACTCTAAACTTTTTAGAGATGATCAAAATACAGATCACACTGCCGTATGACAGGCATTTCTCTGTGTGGATATATGAACAGCCATCCAACTGAGATATGGCAAAATAGAATTATTCATCACCCTTCACAGTGTTGCTATTGCATTTACTCTTATAGCATACACCTGGAAACCATTTCTGACTTTTGATGTCACAAAGGCATAGCTGCTGCTTTCAATGAATTTTGTATAATTCAGCGCAATTAAGCAAATATTTAGCGAGTGCCTACCATGCCCCAGGGACTTGACGCTAAGGGAGAATGTGGAATTGAAGTGTTCTGTGTGAGAGAATGGTAAAGTAGGGTAGGAAATAGACTGGAGAAGGACAGCTCTTGGTGATTCCTGTTTATGCCGTGTTAAGAGCGTCCAAACTTGATCTAAGTGCATAGGGAGGCAATCACAGGATTCTAAGCAGTAGTGTGAAGACGTGTGAAGATGACTCTGGCAGGATTACAGTAGAGTTTGAAGAGAAGCAGGGTTGAAATGAGTAAAACCATTTGGGTTAATGTGGAAATACAGGCAAGAGAAGAGAAGTTCATGGCTGCAGTTGGATATATGGATGGTGGAGGGGGAGGAGCTTTGATTATGGCTGGATATCTGATTTGGGAGACTGAGTGAATGGTGAAGCTGGTTATTGAGATGGAGACATAAGAGAAATACCTAGTTATTAGAGGAAGATAATGTGTCCAGTTTGAGTCTGGTGTGCCTCAGCACATCCAAAAGGAGATATCTAGTTGGTGGTTGGATGTACAGATTGGAAGGGAGTGCTGGAGATAGATTTGGGCAGGAGATATACACTTAAAATCAGTCATTCTGTCATTGGAACCTGAAGCCATAGAAATGAATGTGACTACATGGAGAGTGGAAGGGGAATTAGATCCTAGGAAAATCTTTGAAGAACATCAGTATATAAAGCACCAGCAATGGTCCTTTATAAGATCTACGATCTTTGATTTTTGTCCAGACTCTGCCCACATGTTATCTTGACCATTTAACACTGTTCTTTTTAACTTAATTTTTTTTTGAGAGAGAGAGAGAGAGAGAATGTGTGTGTGTGACAGGGGGAGGGGCAGAGGGAGAGCGAGAATCTGAAGCAGACTTCCTTCCCACTGAGCATGGAGCCCACCACGGGGCTCTATCCTGTGACTCTGAGATCATGACTTGAGCCAAAATCAGGAGTCAGATGCTTAACTGACTGAGCCACCCAGACACTTCTCTTTTTATTTTAAAAAGGCTAATTTCTGAAATGAGTGAGATTTGATTAGCCTTGAAATTTCCTAGCAGAAATGACTAGAAGCCTTGAATAAAGAGACGCAAAACTTGCCAAACTGCAAATGGAAAGGTTTAGTGAGAAAATTTAAGCAAAATTCCATGAAATTGGGTTTACACAAACTCAAATTTAAAGGGGCTAATGCTAGGTTAAGAAAAAAACATGGAAGAAATGGAAAATCTTTACTGAATGAGAAAAATGTAGATCGAAAAGGACCTTAGAAGTTAGAGTGTTTAAATATCTCCTTTTTTCATATGTAGAAACTGAGATGAAGAGATGGTAAGGGATTTGCACAAATCATAATTGGTTTGTGATTTCCTAGACCAGTGATTCTCCATGTGTGGTCTAGGGAACCCTAAGAAAACTTGGGAGCTGTTCAGAGGATGTACAAGGACAAAAACATTTTCATAATAATACTAATGTTATTTGTCTTTTTCCTTCTTTTTCTCATGAGTATACTGCAGAGTTTTATAAAAGCCACATGATATGTGATATCACAACAGATTGAACTGCAGAAGCAGATATGAGAATCCAAACACCTTTTAAGCCAGACCTTAAAGAGAACTGTCATCATGTAAAACAATGCCACTCCACAAACTAAATTTTTTTTGTTGTGGAAATTATTGTTATTATGTTAATATGTAAAATGTTTATTATCATAATTATTAATAGTCATTATTATAGTAATGTAATTATTGTCATAAGACCATTGATGTAATAAAATTTCTCAACTTTAATTTCTAATACGGTAATTATTGATAAATATAACCCACTTTAAAAAAGCCCTGGAGTTCTCACAAAGTTTTAACAGTGTATAAGGGTTCTGAGACCAAAAAGTTTGAGAACTGATGTCCTAACCCAGACTGTAAACAGTAGTCACAGAGAAGTCACACTGGTAAAAGTAGGATGCACATCCTTGGCCTTTTTCGCTCCAGTGATGGAAGGGAGAAAATATGGGGAAAATTATTAAATTGGATTACTGTAGAAGAAAAGCAAAAGAAAACTAGGATTAAATGTTCCCACCCTCTCCAGCTTGAACAATTAGATAAATTATATATGCTTTTTTCTTTTTCCCCAACATGGGCAATTAGAGCCAGAGTACAAGAAGAACTGCATGAGTTCTGGGAACTAGGAGAGCTGACCAAGGGTTTTAGGAGAGAAGACAAGCCCTAGACAAGTCCCGATACAAAAAAGTTTCCAGGGTGTGTTGAATATATTCAAAGGCAGGAGGAAACTAGAATAGATGAAGTCTTAAGTAAGAGTAGTTAAAGGTAAGAATGGAAATTAATTTGTTGTACTTTGGTATTTATATTCCTTTAAGTCAAGCTCTAAATTTTAAATTCTGTTAAATTAATAGTAGTCAATATTTATGTTCATTTGTTTTGAGGCATTCTGTTTTAGAAAAAAGACATAATTGATTGGAAAGCAGGTAACAATCTTTGATACGATGAAGCTTGTGAGGGTCATTGTTCAGACCATCACGTCGTGACCCAGAAAGTTGTCTTAACTTGTAGGTGGTTCCTGGAAAGAAATATATTGCTATGTCATGTCATGTCATGTATTCATTCATTCATTCATTCATTCATTCAACGAATAATTAAGTGCCTACTATGTGCCAAGCTGTAAAGCCAAGCCTACAAATGTAGGCCAAGCATTCTGTAGTTTAAAAAAAGATTTGACAGCAATATGTGGGACAGCCAGGGGAAGGCTTAAAGACTGGAAATGAAGAGGATCTTCCTCAGGGCTGTCATTCCCAAACCTGGGGAAGAGGGACAGATGAAAAACATAGCCCTAACTGATACAGACTTCCAGTTAAAAGAAGGTAGAAACTAGTTTTGAAAGCCCCCTGTGAGGTATGCTGGCAAGCCAGGATTGTGACTGAAGAATCAACCACCAAGAATGAAAGAAAGGGCTTGTCCAATGAGTAAAGAGGGTAAAGAAAAACATCAGCAAAGACCGTGAACTAGTGCATAAACCATGGCTTTGAATGCCAAGAATTCCATGTGGAGATTATTTGGCATAACAATGATAGCCGATTCCGATAATAGGACTTGAGTTTCACACCAGGAAACCAGCAAGCAAAGCTTTCAATTCTGTTCAATCCAGAAGACTTAATTTGAATTTATCAACCTTTCAAAGTAGTAGGCAAGGAAAATGGTAAGGTCATACACATCTGAATAAAAACACTTGTTTCCGAGTTTGGGAAATCAAAGGATTCTAGTAGATGGAATATTTCTAAGTTAATAGAACAGGAGGAGTAAGGCCAAGTGACTTAGATAGTGACCTTCTAATTAAAGGCACTGAGTATTTTACTACTGGCTAAAACGTTATGCCCATTTCCAAATTTCCTGGCTGGAGCCCTAGGAAAGTCTAGTTTTGACGGATTTCATTGATTATCTACTATGCAAAATTTTTCTTTTCAGTTCGAAACCCAGAAGGCCAGATAAAGCTTTATTCCAAAGGAGCAGACACTATTCTGTTTGAAAAACTTCATCCATCCAATGAAGACCTTCTGACTTTGACGACAGACCATCTCAGTGTAAGTGCTCCTGTCTGAAGGTTAGCACAATGACCCTTTGGCCGCTTCCTACGATTAGGTCTTATTTTTAAAATATCAGCGAAATGATCTGACTTTTGAAATGGAAAGCACAGGAAACTGCCAGAGAATGTCTGGAAACTGGCACATGGACCCCTGTAGTTGCCCTGCTGAAAGACTGATCAGCCTTACCACGGATGGACTGACACACAGCAGCTGTGAAGTAAGCCTCAGGGTGTAGGCTCCCCGGCCAGGGAAAGGCTCGGGACACCTAGGGAAACCTGCTCGAACTCCCCTGCAGTTTGATGCTTCTTCTCTTGGACATTGGTTCTGGAAAGAGGAGCGGGACAGTTGCTTTCCCTTGGGTTCTAATGTGTCTGACACCAATGGAGTTTTTTATGATTACCCCCAGGGAATAGCTTAGAGGCATGCTTACATGCTGAAGGGAATATAGCAGCCAACTTTCTCCTCAAGGAGTCCTTCTGTTCAGGTCATAAATCACGATGAGTCACTTATATTCTTTATGTTGAAGCTACCAAATGCACACATTCTGAGACTATGCATAATTTCTTTTTTTTTTTTTTAAGATTTTTTTTTTAAGGTTGTATTTATTTATTTGACAGAGATCACAAGTAGGCAGAGAGGCAGGCAGAGAGAGAGGGGGAAGCAGGCTCCCTGCTGAGCAGAGAGCCCGATGCAGGGCTCCATCCCAGGAGCCTGAGATCATGACCTGAGCCGAAGGCAGAGGCTTTAACCCACTGTGCCACCCAGGCGCCCCGTATGCATAATTTCTTTACAAAAGCTTTCTGAAGGGAGCAGGAGTAATCTTTGGCATATATATTTATGCCATATAAATTCGGGACATATATCTTGGCAAAAGAGTAAGAGTCTATGAGTCAATATGATCATTAACCTGGTTTAAACCTGAAGATGCAAGTGTCTCTCTAATATTTATTGGAGGTTCCATTTAACCGACTATGAGCTTTAAGGGCAACTGGTCAAAACTCCCATATCCTCATTGTTTTCGCTCCTTTAAAAAATTATTGCGGATTCGTGTCCTTTGTCAAGCCCTATATTTAATACAAAACATTCCCCGCGTCTTTAAAAAAAACAAACAAACAAATAAAACAAAACAAAATTCTGCCTGACTTTAAGTTTAAAGAATGATGGTTTAGTAATATTGGTTATAAACATAGCTATTGTTTTGTCTTTCCAATAGAGCATTCTTGATTTTCTTTTAATCTTTTCCAGAAGGCCTGCATGGTCTTTTTAATTTGTGTGTGTGTGTGTGTGTGTGTGTGTGTGAAAACAACATTAGAATCATAAGTATCTGATTTTTGCCGTTGCTCAAACACCAAAGGCCTTGGATTTTCATATGTTTTCCTCTAATACTAAAGTGTAGGAAGTCTAATTTGGTCTTTTTACATTTCTGTGCAAAAGAGATTTTTTCCAGGTAATATCAATTTGACTTGCTCTTTGCTTCATTCATTTTATTCGTTTTGGCTTTAAATTCTGAGGTTTTCATTTTATATTTAATAATTGCTTTTGAATTGTTTAATGGTAGGAAACAACCTTGCTCAAATGCTCATTTAGGATTAAACTTGTGATTCATGCGCTAATTAAATAACTTAAATCATCTGTCCCCTTTTGTAATGCCGTCTTAGAGTTGATTCACTGTTTTACAGAACAGGGAGGAAAGCACTGGCCATGCCCAGTGCGGTTGCAAGTTAAAGGCAAAGAAGTACTTCTGTGAATTAAGGAGACAAAAGATCATTACAAGGCAGTAACTAGATTTTCAGATCAGTAGGGGACCCAGCGGTGGTCTTGCAAAATGTGATTACAATGTCCAGAGTGCTACCAGTTGACTACAAGATAAATTTGGATAATTTTTTCATGGTCTCTGTGGGCAAAACCACATCATTGCAGCATGCACTGAGTTTACTTTCCATTTACCGAGTTGGGGTGTGTTGTTTTGTAACTTGTGCCTGATCACAAACCTATGTCTGTTCTATAAGCCAAAACACAACAGAGAAGATATGCTCAGTGGCAATGCCCAAAGGAGCAGGAATGTTCTAAAAACACTTGCAGTGTCGAGGCCCATAAAATGACCACTGGAGGCCTAGACAAAGTGGGAGGTTTTTAACATTTCCCCAAAGCAATCTACACATGTTTCTAGCTATTGTGGCTATGTGAGACACTTTGCAACTACCAGTCTCCCATTTTTATTTATTTTTCCTATTAGAAGGATAAAGCACCAAAGGTATCATTTGAGATGGTCAGTTTACTGAGATACTAAAGGAAAAGTATGACTCTTCGATTAATTTGACCAATTATTAAATACCCCATAGAAATTAGTTTCTCAAAAATAGTAATTTTTAAAAATAATCTGACTTGATGGTGTTTTTTAAATTTCTCAGAATTGTCATTATTAAAATAAAACTTTCCTATAGCAAAAAGTAAGAAAATTTACAGATGATCTAGAATGAAAAGTAAAAGTCAGCCTCTATTTCTTGCTTCCCAGAAGCAAATATTTGTATTAACTTTTCTGCCTCACTCTCCCTTTTGCCCCTAGATGTTATTCTTGTAACCTTAATATGCTTCAACTTCTGTTACCTGACTAATGTTTATTCATCTGTAATTGACTTTAGCTTTTTATTTTGGAAGATTTCAAGCATAAACAGAAGTAAGACTCAACTAATTTTAGACATAGCTATATTATTAGGCGGAACATGATAAGACTGGTGAAATGTCATGCTGCCATCGTCTGAGAGAGTTTCTGCCTTTGATTTGAGAGCTATGGTTCCCCTGAGGATCCTTTCGTCTCCACTGGAAGTCAAGGGCTATGTGCCATGAAACAGGCTGGGTCTCTCTAACTGCTAGGAGTGCTTCCCTTATTCAGGGGATAGGTTGGAACCAATATATATTTTTTCAAATGGATATCTCAAGTCATGGGGGTGGTTGATCACTTCTCACCTGGGGCACTTCAGCAGGCATTGCAGCTGTCTTTAGGGGGAAGGCTAGCTCCCTTGAATGTTTTAACCCCATAGAAATGAAATACCAAATATAAACATATCCCATTTCCAATGGGATTAAAAAGTTGGGTGTCAGGATGGCCAAGTAATAATCTTGGGACAAAATGCATTTGAGTGAACAACTTGTTACCCATTATTGTTGCTGTTATTTCCATGGTTACTACTTTGTGATGGTTCCTAAATCTATGTCTGCTCTGACAGGAATTTGCAGGGGAAGGCCTTCGAACCTTGGCCATTGCATACAGAGATCTGGATGACAAGTACTTTAAAGAGTGGCATAAGATGCTTGAAGATGCAAACACTCTCATGGATGAGAGGGATGAACGGATAGCTGGGCTATATGAAGAAATTGAAAGGGATTTAATGGTATGAGTTGAGAAGCATGATGGTTTGTGTTTACAGAAGGAATAGTATGTGTTTAGAGATCTAGCATAGGAATAATCCATTGCCAAATATTTTTGCACATAGCAGATGTTACCCTTTCAAACTGAGTCATGCCTTACACATTGGCTTCAAGTTTGCCATGTATGGCCCTAGAGAGCCTAGAGGATTATTTCTATTGCAAGCAGATTATACAATTGGAAGATTTCCCCAAAGTAGAAGATAGTGGCATCTCTATTCTTTGTCAGCCTCTGGTATGTCCTTGATTTTATGTATTTTTTCTCTCCCTGCTTTATGATCTACCTTTTTAAGCAGGGAAACTTTGCATGAAGTGTGGCTATAGCTCTAAACCATCCTAGGCCCTGAGGTTCTGATGATTTCTGGGCTGCCCAGAGTATGATCTATTTTATAAACTGCTCTTCCCTGAGGCCCCAGTGGTTAGGATGCTTCATAATTGTGAGGTACTAAGGAGCATATTATATTCATCCCTGGATGAAATATTATGCAAGACCCTTCACGTTTTAGTTTATGGCGTCTGATGGTTTGTTAATTTAGGAAAATGGCTTTACTTTTTCGTGATCCTTACTATGAGATTAGGGCTCTCCTTTGGACCTTTCCATGTTGATATAAGTGGGGTAGAGGCTGGGGAGTTCTTCAGTTCTGAGAAGCCCAAATGGCTTCTGATGGTTTATTCTTATATGTTACCTAAGCATATCAGACCCCTCATAAATTCTAACCTCCAGGATCTCTGCCGTTAATTGGCATGACTATCAGTTGGCTTGACTTGGGAACCTCCTCTTGACGACCTTCTCAACCCATCGCCGCATGTAATGGGTGATGCTATTACCCATTACAGATGCTCGCTGTATCAGTGCTTCATAACTTCCATCTTCAGTTCATGTTCCTTGACCTCTGAACTCTGCGATTTAAAGCCATAGATGTATTGTGGATGTTGTTTGCCTGCATTAACATAAGGTATTCTCTGTTTTTCAATAAAGCTACTAGGTGCCACTGCTGTAGAAGATAAGTTACAAGAGGGCGTTACTGAAACGATTGCAAGTTTATCACTAGCTAATATTAAGATCTGGGTCCTAACAGGAGACAAACAAGGTAAATCGAAAATGGATTCTGATGATGTCTTGAAGGGGGGGACAATAATTTCTCTGGTAAAATTTTAATTAACCAGAAATCTTAATGAATTAGATATCTACATAGCCCTTCATATAGAAAAGAGTTGAAATATAAAAAGGAGAGCTAATATACTACAAAAATTTATTATTTAAAAACAACTAATGAATTATCTTCTATAGTATATTCTTCATTCAGTTGAGTTTCAGCTCAATTGCTTCTTAAAGATAATAGTTTCACCTGTAGGCAACAATGGTATTAAAAAATGTTTGTTGTTTCGTGTGAGCACTGACCCCAATCAGGACAGAGAGAAGCACAGCACTGAAGCAGGACATCGGAGACCTCAGGGACTATTCCTTTAGTTTCTTGATGGTAGGGAGGTTTGGGGATATTAGGGACGGGGTCAGGATGGTAGACAGGCTTTGGAGAGACTCAGGGAAGTGGCTAATTATCAACTGGTGAGGAAATATTCTGGCATTTTAACAATCATCACAGGTGTACCAATGCAACCAGCCTAATTTCCAGGACTGCCCACGTAGTGGTGCAATGAGAGCAGACCCACTTTCAGACATGACGGAATGCCAAGTCAGTAGAGAAAGAGTCATTATGTTCAGGGTACTGTGTTTCCTAAGAAGGAAAAGGGATCGGTACATTTTGGATCCCTTACTAGCAGTAATAGTTAAAACAAAAATGATTTTATGCTTGGTCATCTGTAAACCAGAATATTTAGTAAATTGGCACACGTATGTTTTCAAGATTCTATCTACTTGTTACATATTTTTTAGAACATTGGAGGACTTGTAGATATGATAACTCAGTTCTCCATGTGTTCAGCCAAATCACTGATTACAAAAAATAAACAGTAGAGAGTTGAGCTCTGTGGTACGTTAGTAGAGACTTCCTAGAGTTTGATGTTGATCAGCGGGTACATTCATAACTATTCACTTAGTTATGAATATACACAGGTTTACTCTTATTTAGCTTTCGTTTCTGTGGCTTATACAAAGGATATGCTAAGATTTTATCAATTGCCTGCAGACTTTGGGCAAATCTAATTATCCCACAGAATTGGTAAGAGCCTAATGACTCAATAGCCTGAGAAACAAATAACCCTATTGAGGATGGAAGGGCTACCTAACTATCCAAGTGTCCAGTTCCACAGAAGTGGAGAAAGGACTGCTCAACATTGTGTACTTGTCCACTTATCTAGTAGCAGCAGTCCTGGGTGGTGTTTGAGGAGATAGTCAAATTCCAAACTTTAATTTACTTAATGGAAAAATGGCAATGTTGTATGGGGGAGAACTATAAAGCTATTATAAGAATATTTTTGCTGTTCAACTGAACAATTTGTGAGCATTTTCAATGTG
The DNA here is from genome assembly GCA_028534135.1 of Potos flavus. NCBI lineage: Eukaryota > Metazoa > Chordata > Mammalia > Carnivora > Procyonidae > Potos > Potos flavus. Next base: position 46,034,157 of record CM052896.1, read on the forward strand.
TCTACCACATCAGATTGAATAATAACTAAATTAAGTATTTTAGCTCTCCAAAGGCAGTATTTGGGACTTCATGTAAAAGTTTTTTATTTACACATTTCACTATATCACAGGGCCTTAGGGTATTTTCATAAATACTAATTTTGGAAATCAAGTTTTTAAAAAAACTAGATGAGAAGGCTGAGAATTCATAGATGTTGCTACTTCTCCATGGTTTTAACAAGTGGTAAATTTGATCATAGAATCTGGATCTTTGAATTTAGCTCTGGGTTTCTTAGATTTTATCTCTCGTCATGCTCTCTCTGACATTAAGGGGTAATGCCTCAAAACTTTTATGGGAAAGGTACTAATGTTATTAAGTAATATTCTAACTGAGGTGGGTTTTATTTTTGTATCAGAAACTGCCATCAACATTGGCTATGCCTGCAACATGCTGACTGATGACATGAATGATATGTTCATTATAGCAGGGAACACAGCAGTGGAAGTCAGAGAAGAACTCAGGTAAGTGTTGAAGGAAAGAAGAAAGGAAGAGAGGGAGGGAGGGAGGGATAGTTGAGAAAGTAGAAAGGCCCTTTATAGGTCCTGTGGCCTTATTTTGGAATAGAATTCTTCCCTCATGTTTCCTAAACTCCTGTTCATAAGTTTGACGTCAGTAGTGAAACATTGACTTCAGGCCTCCAACATTTTCCAAGTATTTTTTGAAAAGGATTTCAAATTATTTATGTTGAATTACCCTTTAAAATATGCATTGGTAAAAAAAATATGCATTGGTGAGTAGCTCTTATATGATGAGTGATCAGATTCAGTGAGGGCATTTGTTTAAAATAGCAATTCCCTAGCTTCATTCTGGCCCCCAAATTAAGAATCTTCAGGGGATGGGGACTTGTATTTTCATAAGCACCTAGATGAAATTATTATCAGAGAAATTTGGAAAACACAGCTAGAGGAAATGCTATGTAAAGTTGGAATAGAGTCTTTCAGCATTAAAGAAAATAGATATTTTGACATAGTTACTGTTAAACCCAGCTATATAATGCTTATGAGAAATAGAATACTGTGAAATTTGTGTAACTGCTGCAAATTACCAGAAAGTATATAAGTGCTGAAATTAGGTAAGAGTGGACAAACATTAAATTTTGAGAAATAACATTTCCTAAAATCTGCCAATTTTATCCTTTATTTTTTTCTATTTCATTTTAAGAATATTTTAAAAGTCTGCATAATTATTTTCCCAGACCTTTAGAACAATGCTGTCTTATAACAATATTTGCTTGCTAATGCTTGCAGTAGCATCTCTAAGGTCAATCCATTTTGGGTCTGGCCAAGCAGATTATTGTATTAGAGGCAAACTGCGTATATCTTGCTACATTCTAGATGGGGCTAACCTCCTCTCAACACAACAGTAGAACACTATGGGCTTCCTTAATGTGTCTCTATCATTACACTTTTGATCGTGAACCTTGAAAAGAAAGGAAGTCTTAACTGTTGGCACTACCAGTTGCTACTTGTAGATCAAATTTCCCAACTTCCATGCTATTTTACTCCCAGTAGAAAACTGCTGTACATGCTGGTTAGAAGCTATGACAGACTGCAAGTTTTTGCCAGATACATTGGGAAATTGGGGAAATATTAATAATTTGTTTAATAATTAAAAACAAATATTTTAAGAAAATCTCTTTAGTGTACTGTTGGATCCTATTAGCTAGTATCTCGTTGAGAATCTTGGCATCCATATTCATCAGGGATACTGGTCTGAAATTCTCCTTTTTGATGGGATCTTTGTCTGGTTTTGGGATCAAGGTAAAGCTGGCCTTATAGAAAGAGTCTGGAAGTTTTCCTTCTGTTTCTATTTTTTGAAACAGCTTCAGGAGAGTAGGTATTATCTATTCTTTGAATGTTTGGTAGAATTCCCCAGGGAATCCATCAGGTCCTGTACTCTTGTTTTTTGGGAGGTTTTTGATCACTGCTTCAATCTTGTTACTGGTTATTGGTCTATTCAGGTTGTCAATTTCCTCCTGTGTCAGTCTTGGAAGTTCATAGGCTTCCAGGAATGCATCCATTTCTTCTAGCTTACTTAACTTATTGCCAAATAGCTGTTGATAATAATTTCTGATGATTGTTTCTATTTTCTTGGTGTTAGTCATGATCTCTTCCCTTTCATTCATAATTTTATTAATTTGGGTCCTTTCTCTTTTCTTTTGAATAACTCTGGCCAGTGGTTTATCAATCTTATTAATTCTTTCAAAGAACCAGCTTCTAGTTTTGTTGATGTGTTCCACCATATTTCTGGTTTCTAATTCATTGATCTCTGCTCTGATCTTAATTATTTCCCTTCTTGTGCATGGGTTAGGCTTAATCTGTTGTTGATTCTCCAGGTCTTTAAGGTGTAAAGATAGTTTGTATATTCGGGATTTTTCTATTTTTTTTGACTGAGGCTTAGATGGCTTTGTAGTATCCCATAGGTTTTGGGCTGATGTGTTTTCATTCTCATTGGTCTCCATGAATTGTTTAAGACAGCATGGTACTGGCACAAAAACAGACACATAGACCAATGGAACAGAATAAAGAGCCTAGATATGGACCCTCAACTCTATAGTTAAATAATCTTTGACAAAGCAGGAAAAAATATCCAAAGGGAAAAAGACAGTCTCTTCAATAAATGGTGCCAGGAAAATTGGACAGCAATACACAGAAGAATGAAACTCAACCATTCTCTTACATCATACACAAAGATAAACTCAAAATGGATAAAAGACCTCAGTGTGAGACAGGAATCCAACAAAATCCTAGAGGAGAACATAGGCAGTAAACCTCTTCGACATCGGCCACAGCAACTCCTTATAAGACATGTCTCCAAAGGCAAAGGAAACAAAAGCAAAAATGAACTTTTGGGACTTCATCAAGATAAAAAGCTTCTGCAAGGCAAAGGAAACAGTCAACAAAACAACAAGGCAACCCATGGAATGAGAGAAGATATTCGCAAATGACAGTACAGATAAAGGGCTGGTATCCAAGATCTAAAAAGAACTTCTCAAACTCAACACCCCAAAAACAAATAATGAAGTCAAGAAATGGGCAGAAGACATGAACAGACACTTCTCTAAAGAGGACATACAAATGGCTAACGGATACAAGAAAAAATGTTCATCCTTATTCGCCATCAGGGAAATTCAAATCAAAACCACATTGAGATACCACCTTACACCAGTTAGAATGGCTAAAATTGACAAGGCAAGAAACAACAAATGTTGGAGAGGATGTGGAGAAAGGGGAACCCTCTTACACTGTTGGTGGGAATGCAAGTTGGTATAGCCACTTTGGAAAAGAGTGTGGAGGTTCCTCAAAAAATTAAAAAGAGAGCTACCCTATCACCCAGCAATTGCACTACTGAGTATTTATCCCAAAGATACAGATGTAGTGAAAAGAAGGGCCATAGCATCCCAACATTTATAGCAGCAATGTCCACAATAGCCAAACTGTGGGAAGAGATAAGATGCCCTTCAACAGACGAATGGATAAAGAAGATGTGGTCCATATATACGATGGAATATTACTCCGCCATCGGAAAAGATGAATATCCAGCTTTTGCATCAACATGGGTGGGACTGGAGGAGACTATGCTGAGTGAAATAAGTCAAGCAAAGAAAGTCAATTATCATATGGTTTTACTTATTTGTAGAACATAAGGAATATCATGGAGGATGTTAGGAGAATGAAGGGAGAAATGAAGGGGGGAGTCAGAGGGGGCAACAAACCATGAGAGACTATGGACTCCGAGAAACAAATTGAGGGTTTTAGAGGGGAAGAAGGTGGGGGAATGAGTTAGCCTGGTGATGGGTATTAAGGAGGGCACGTATTGTATGGAGCACTGGGTGTTATATGTAAACAATGAATCTCGGAACACTACATAAAAAACTAATGATGTATTGTATGGTGACTAATATAATAATAAAAAAAAGGAAATCTCTTTAAATGACCTTTTCTGGGGGGGGGGGGATTTAACTCTTGCTGAAAGAAGATGAATGTGAGCAGATCTAGATTGTATTGTGCCTAGTGCTAAATGCCTTGACACAGTACCTATGGAACTGTTATAAGAAGGATACATGTATACCTTTCATTCCCAAAGCAACCCAGTGGTAAGCATTATCATTTTCCTTATTTTACAGATCAGGAATTTGAGGCATGGATAAGGTAAATAACATGCCTGAAGTTTGATAACTGGCTAGTGGTTCAGCTGGTATTTGAAAATAGCGTGGTCCCTCAGAGCCTGTGCACCAAATCACTTGCCACATGTCTCTCTAAACATACTTTGATGTGTTCTTACTCCCTTTCAATGATTGATATATTTTATGGTGACTAACATAACACAATAAAAAAATAAATTTTTGAGGCATCTTACTGCTCTCCTTGAGGTCACCACACACAGGAGTAGTGATGAGAGCAGAATAAATTCCAGGGAGAGACAGCAGATGTAAGAGGAAGGATATGGATCTCGTGTTAGCGGACCCGAGCTGGAATCTCAGCTTCATACTCACTGGCAGGCTGAATTACTATAAATATTCTATTCAGCCTCTCTTTGATTTGTTTCCTCATCTGTAAATGGGAAAATATACAAATACCTCTCTGTAGATTATTTTATTCAGGAGTTTAAAAGAGGTAGGAATGTAAACATTTGTGGCTATTCAGTTAGTACCCTTCTTGCCTTCCCCCTCTCTTTTCACTTCCTCCCTTCCCCTTTATCTCTTTTCTTCAGCTATTGTTCCCACAACAGGGACTACTTTTATTAACATTTCCCCAATAGACTCTATGGAGTCTATGTTCAAATTATATAAATAATAAAATTATATCAGTCATAATTAGATTTCCCAATATGTATTGTGCAAAAGACATTGGCAATCAGCTGCTAACTAGCATGATACAGCAGCTTTCTATACCCAGTTGATGTAATATAGCTAAAAATAACACAAAAGTTAAGAAAAAGTGGTGAGTGTATACATTCTTATTATAGAGCAATCTGTATTTTTTATTAACCTTCTTAAGATACTGAAAACAACACTCTGACCTCTATTAAACCTTTATGGATCCCTTCCTCAATTGGTTACATTGGATAAGGTTATTGCAGGTTGATGGAACAGCACACATGAAGGTGAAACAGGAAGGAAATCATGTTCTATTGTAGAAGCAATATTCCATGTTGTAGCTAGAGTGTATGATAGAACTAAGTGTGAGGACCATTTTTTCAGAGACAGATTGGTGATTGATTGGCAAGTGAAAGTGGTTATACTTCATACTAAAGTTATTGGGTGGATGTGAATGGCTTCTAAGCAGATGAGTAACAAACCCAATTCTACATTTATGAAATAACACTCCAGTGATAGGATAGATGGAGTATGTTTGATGGGAAAATTAATGGTATGGGGAGATGCATCAGGAAGCTGTTGGCATACCCAAGTTTAGAGATGATGAGGTTGAACTAAGGCAGTGAGGCCAAAAGAGTGGAATGAAACTGACAACTCTTTTGGAGGTAGAATGGATAGGACTCAGAATTTGATTGGATGTGAAGAGAAGTAGGAGGCTATCATTTCTAGCTTGTCTGACTTTCACAGCCCAGAATACACTCAACATATATGTATGTATGTATAAAACACTATACATGTATATCCATATCTGTCCTTTACCTACCCATCAAGTTCTGTAGGACATATACAGTGGTTCTCTCTGAGTGTTAGAATTATGGATCATGTTTGCTTTGTTCTTTATGGCTCTTCACATTATTTGAAATTGTAATAGTGTTCGTGCAATACTTTCATAATTGGGAAAAAAAAGCCAAAAGTTTTTAAGGAGAAGAAAAAGAGTCACAGGGGAAAATAAGGAATTTCTGTCTAGACTAATTATTTCAGGACCCTTGAGGTCATCTTATTTAACTGACTACCAACAATGTTTATTTTAACCCAGACCTGAAGGTAACACCATTCTCTGAGTCTAAGACAGGGAGGCAATGCATGGTAGAAAATTCTGTATAAGAGGAATGAATATATTTGTAGTATGCATTTCCTTAATGTTAGGATTGGGGGAAACAGAACATCTAAGAAAAGTTATTGCCAAAGGTGCTCTTTCCCATCCTCATCTGGGCTACTTATATCTAAACCTATAGTTTGGAGAATGAAATACTAAAATCACAAATTGCACCATTCAGTTTTCTTGTGATATGTTTTTGGGTTTAGTGGAAGTTTATGCAAAAACAACCCAAAAAAGTGTATCAAAAAAAACAGGATCCAACTGACAGTAGCTATTAAAAGGAAATGATCTAAATCATTATATTTAAACTTAACAAACGTGTTTAGATTATTTTATAAACATGGATATATAATTTTTATGCATATCATGCATATGGCTTGTTTCAAATTTAATGTCATGTAACTGTTTTAGCCACTTTGAGTCCTGGGTTAATTTTGCCACCATAACTGTTTTAGTATTAAAGGCATGCCCAGAAATCTGCAATTAAATCCTGCTATGGTTTCTCAGAAGATTACCGCACTGATTACATTTCACCAGTCCATATGTCTTCTGCCCAAAGGAGGATAGACTGGGAATGTAATTTTGCTTGGGCTGACAGGCAAACTCACTCCATCTTTCATTTTTGTTATATTGGTCACATGTTTTGTTGGAAAAATTCAGGTCCTATAACTAATTAAACCATGATGTGACTGTATTGCTTCTGAGAAATATTCTGGAGATCTACCTAGGAATTGATATTTCTTCTTTAATCAGCAGAATACATGTTGCACTTTTTTGAGGACCACTTGGTAGAAAGTTACTTGTTTGAATAAGCAGAGTTCTCAAATGCAAATGGCTCCTGAACCAGGCAGGTTCTGTGATCTGGGCTATACAGGAGACATGAGGGCATGGTGGAACCTTTGGTGAAGGTGAACATCTTGATGTCCATAAACGCACACAGGTTTTTAAAAACGCTGTGCAGGTCAAACAAAATGCATCTCGTTCCTCATTTCCAGCTTCTAGTCACCCAGGCAAAATATTTTAGTAGGTTAGGTTTCTATCATAAACCATAACATTTTAGAGTACTAAGAAATCTTGGCAGTGTTTTAATCCATACTGGTGCAGCTGCCCACGTTTTCCTAGCTGGTGTCAACCAGTCTGATGGGAAAGTCTCATTCTCCTAATTTCTAATAAAACACAGGTTTAGGGGGTTGAGTGTCTTATAGATCACATGGGTAGTAAGGGATGGAACTGGGGCTTAAAATAAAAATGTCATGGACTTCCTCCCTTTATCTGCTGTTGGCAGTGTGATGCTGTCCCATAAGTGCTCCTCTGGCAGCCTGGGGCTGACTCTGTGTATAAACCGGTTCAGTGCAGTAGACTGCGAACTAGGAATGTGAAGACCTGGGTTCTCTGCTGGATCTGTAACTGACTTGTCAAGTGGCTGGAGATATCACCCAGCTGTGGGCAAACGAGATGGCAGAGGCAAGACCTCGGGCCTGAGCCCAGCTCTCCAGGTTCCAAGCTCCGTGCTCTTAGATCAAAGTCAGGATTGTCTTCTTTTAAACATGATGCCATGGTTTCAGTCCATTTCCTAACAGGTCCATGTCATGTTTGAACACAGAGTGCCTTACGAGCATGCCATCTCTTTTCTTTATAGAGTGCATGCACGCCAATGTGCGCTCAACTGTGCCCTGCTGTGTTTGTGGTGACACGAGACGCTGAATGCCATGGTCGCCTCAGCCGCTAATGCATTTCTGCACGCCGGCATTTGAATGGACTGCCCTTCATTACACAGCTTGAGAAAACACAGGCCTTCTTTTGTTTTAGCATTTGTTACTTGCGTTCTGTGGTTAAGCATAACAAACAAGTTATGCCTGCAGAAACGTATAGTTCCTGTTCAATAAAGGGAGTCACGTGTAGTTTTTCCCTTCCTAATAAATTGTTCTTTTTTCGAGAACCAGCTAGTGTTTTAAGAGCTAAGTTCCAGGAAGAGAAAGAAATGATAGCTACAGAGCATGGGCAGAGGTCTGACAATGCGTGAGCTCTGTCTGGGGTTGGTCTCTGGAGGCAACGCAGTGGGAATGTAAGGCAAGCTTGAAAAACCGTTCCCTTTTCTGCCTGGAGATGGTAGGAAGACAATTTAAGGGGGGAAAAATCCTAAGTAAATAGAGTTTCAGCCAATACTTTCATGAACTTCACCCTTCTTTGGAATGTTTTTATTCTCTGGGGGGAAAACAGAGATTGAGTCATTTATACAGCGAGTGAGAACTTTACTAAAAAGGAAACCTCGGGAGATGTTTGCCCTTCGGTGCTTTCCTAAGACGCAATTTATGAGCTCTGCAACATTGTCAGAGAAATGCTCGCTTCCGAGGAGCTTGTTTCTCTAGCTTTCTTCATTATATGGGACAGTAAATTTTCATGACTGTTAGGAGGACTCCTTGACATGGTTATCTGATGTAGAAGTCTGGTTCTCCACCTACACAGTGATTTTTCATGTCTGTTCTTCACCCCTTCCCCCACCTTAACTCCCTAAATTTCACACTTAACACTCTGACTTTGTAAATCTTTTTCTTCGATTCTGCAGACTGATTGCTAAGTGCATGATGTCATTCTTGGAGCCAGGGTCATGTCATCTCTGGGTTCCTTGGGTTCTTAAATGCAGGCTGTGCTTTTGGTCCTGGACAGCAGAAGGAGATGTTGAGCCAGAAGATAAGGGTGGTGTGTGTGTGTGTGTGTGTGTTGTGGGTTTTTTTTAGACTTCACATAGAAACAATCAGTGTTAAATTTTCAAATAATTAGAAAGCTAAGGGCTAAAATAGTTGTTTTTGTACAGTAAACATTCTCTTCTTTTTACATCATAAAACCATTTTAAGAGATGTTTTCTATATAGGATGAGGCTTTGGGGAACCATTTGGTTTTGCTGTAGGCCACAACCTCCATTTTCTGGCCTCCCACTCCCCATTTGCTCCAGGGCACTCATTTAGTGGATGCAAGTTGTGGCCTACCGTATTGGTGGCTGGCTTTGGCACTCATCTTCGGGGAGCATTTGCCATTAGCTCTCTGGTTGTGGTTGAAAGTTCTGGGGTCGTGTTAGCTTGCCCTTATGTTACTTCAAAACCCGTCATCTGAGGGTCCTCAGAGAGGACATTTCCCTTCCATTAAAGGCATTATCTCTCTGTTTTGAAGAGAAGAGTAAAATGCCTCTTTCTAAGCATGTTAAGTGACCATACGGTCTTCCTCTTAAGTAGAAGAGATGGATGAGTGTGGGGAGGACTTTTCTACTGCTAATTAGATCTGGGGCATAGGAAGGAGCTTCCATTTGGAAAGACCCTTTACTCCTGGTGTCTGTATTTTCTTTCCCAGAAGATTTATTCTATTGTTGGAGCTGATGAGTGCAATTTTCACTTAAAACTGTCCATTATATTCTAATGACTATGCCAATTCAGTAAATGCCATCATTTAGTTTTATTGTCACATTTTTAGAAAATGTGCTTCTTAAAAGACTGCTGTTTTAAGCCAGATCATATGACATTGTTCTGCAAATTAATGAATTTATTTTATATATTGATGTTCTGGAATTCCCAGATGATTTCATCAATTGTCTTCAGTCTTTCCCTTTTCAATATTTAACAATAATGCACACCAGACCAGTGGTTTTAAAGTCCCTGAAGCTCAGACACCCTTATATGCCAAATGTATCGAGAGCACCTAGCTTCAGCCCAACTCAAGATGGTAATTTAGATTTAAGGTAATTGTAAATGTTCCAAACGATTCTGTTTTCATTATGTTTACTTTCCTACTTCCTGCAATTTGCAAATTTGCTATGGTCTCCCCATCACAAAGAACCATCCAGCTTGCTTTATTGTAACCAAATCTTCTGCCATAGTCTATCTGAATAGTGACGAAACGAATTCACCTCTAGGCCAGTCTCTTGTTAGTGTAATAGGTATGCTGTGTACTTGTTATGATTTGTTTCCTCCCTCCTCCCCCCCCCCCCCTTTCAAGAAAAGCAAAGGAAAATTTGTTTGGACAAAACAGAAGTTCTTCCAACGGCCATGTAGTTTTTGAAAAACAGCAGCTGGAGCTGGACCCAGTTGTAGAAGAAACCATAACAGGAGATTATGCCTTAATCATAAATGGCCACAGTTTGGTGAGTTTGCTTAAGGCTTTTGTTCTTTTTCTTTATCCCAATAATTGTCTCTTTTGTGCTGTCATAATGAGATCTCCTTTTTTGTTTTCCAAACAAATGATACCACTAGAAACAGGGTAAACACAATGATTTCCTGTTTGCAAGAGGAAACTTCTGATATATATTTCATACATTATTGCTTGAACCACCACAGTGAAAGGGAGGATCCAAAGAAATACTGTGTTCACAAAATATCAATCTTGTCTAAATGACTGTAGACCATTTAGCAGTATTGTTTAAACGCTTTTGTAAGGGAGAGTGTCACAGCTCCCTGTTATTTAATTAAAATAATGCAACTGTTGCAATTATTGCTCTTGCTGATGTTTGTGATTTGGCAGAGCACAACCTGATCTTCGTATAATGACCACACCAAATTATTGCCATTAAGATACCTCTGGTGGTTTTTCTAAATAGCAGTATTTTACAGCGATGCCAAACAATTTGCTTTGATTAGGAAATCTGGTTCTTGTCGTAATAGAATAAACTTGCATTGTGCTTTTAATGTAGTTCAGGTTCCAAATCTTGAACAAGTATCAAAACACTCTTCTGAGTTTCTAATTTAAAAAACAAAAGCTCTGATTGCACTCCAGTGAAATTATCATTTATATGCACAAAGAGCTAATCTCACATCTTTCCCTAGCTTTGATGATCATTTTTCACTTTTGGAGTTTGGAAAATAAATGTATCTTCTTATAGATAGTTTCTTAGAGGACAAAAGAAGTTGGATATGAGTATATTGTATTTTCCCCCTTGTGATCAGCTGTCTGTTAGCTCTTAGTGCTCAGAGCATTATCCAGCTGGATTCCAGACCTAATGATGTGTTGCCTTCTACACCATGGAAAGTTACAGAGCTCAGCTGCAGGCCAAGCTCAGTCGAAAGTTTGTCCAGATGACACGAACTTCTCCTTTGCACAAATGAGCAGCAACTGAAAATTATAAGCCTGTCAACTGGGACTTAAAGCTGGTGGCCTCCAAGCTGAATTGCCCAGGGACTAGAAGACTAGAATATGGAAAGGTTCCCAATGAGTTGTGCTTTGACTTGCCCTAAGGCTCAAAGAAGCCAGTGTGTGGTGAGTTAGAGTACTCAGGTGATAACTGTATACTACTTTTTCTTTCTCTCTAAATCTGTTGAAAAAAAGAGCTAAGATTGATGGTCTTCAAGACCCCTTTTGGCTTCAAAGCCTGCAGCTTATGAAACCATGAAATGTCATTTTCCATTTAAGGAGAATTGACCACATTTCTGCTGGTATGGTCAGAAGCTTTTTTTTTTTTTTTAAATCAAGTCATGATTCCAGTTTGCTTCAAATCTCAATGCTTTGCAGAATGTAACTGGGTCCTTTACCAGAGTCTGAGTCTAGACTTCACTTGATAATAAGAAAAAGAGAGAAAAGGGGACCATTGTAAGCAAGACAACCAGTTGCATGCTTTCTCTTTCAGAAAGGGCAATTCTATTGGAGAAAGCTAACTCACTGTTTCCCCCAGGCATCATAGGCCTCGACATAAGAATTTTCTGCATCGGGACGCCTGGGTGGCTCAGTTGGTTAAGCGGCTGCCTTCGGCTCAGGTCATGATCCCAGGGTCCTGGGATCGAGTCCCACATCAGGCTCCTTGCTCGGTAGGGAGCCTGCTTCTCCCTCTGCCTCTGCCTGCCTCTCTGCCTACTTGTGATCTCTCTCTCACTCTCTCTCTGACAAATAAATAAATAAATTCTAAAAAAAAAAAAAAAAAAAAAAAAAAAAAAAGAATTTTCTGCATCAGAGTCATGTTTTACATTCATTCGCCCATCCTTTCATTGATACCATTAACATTTATTACATGCCCAGGTCAAGATGCTGGAGCCTGAGAATAAGGATATAACTAGAACATGGCTCTTGTTTTAGGGATCGTGGGCTAGTGGGAAAGCTAATCTCACAGTGGTAGGACAAATACTGTATAGAGGAATGAACACAGAGCTTTGAGAGTATAGAGGCAGACACATCTAGTTTCTTGTGTGAAAGTCAGGGAAGACTTCCTGGAGGAATTGATGTTTCCAGGCAAAGAAGCAGCAAGTACAAAGGCATAGAGTCAAGAAAGAACCTATCACATTATGGAAACAAGCAATTTGGCACGATGAGAGTACAAAGTAAACTTAAAGGTGGTTGTAGAAGACAGAACTCAAAAGGAATACAGGGGTCAGATTATGATGGGCCATGAGTATCTTGCTAGAGATTCATTCAGAGACACTGATGTCTCAAAGTTTAGGTGGATTCCTGTTGCCTTTTAATGTGTTTATTAAATAATGTACAGTGAGATGTCTTTTAGAAAACAAATGGCACAGTTAACTGCAAAGGATTATGCTCTCTTTTTCAGTCATTTCTTGGCATCTGTAAAGGTTGTGTGTATTTGGAGAGGAGCAAGGTTGGAATTGGTTGGGAACCCTGACTGAGATGCAGGTTGCATGCAAGCCCCCCTTTTGCACAGGCGTCTCTCGATTTCAGTTACTTTGTTTTTCAAGGGCTAATCTCCAGATCATCTGCTTTTCATTTGCCCCACCAACCACAACAGTAAACACTAAACATACAGAACAACAATGCAAAGGAAACAAAATTCCATCACGTGGAACAAAGAAGTCCCCATCATTTTGTAGTTCAGTCTGAACTTGGTGAAATGGTGGATAAGTTCTGCCTTTTGCTTTTCTTTATTTTAGCGGATTCTGGATCTTTTCTGGCATTGAGTTGTATCTTACCCGCACGGTATGATAATGTGTCATAGAGAACACAAAAGGGCCCTCTGTCGTTTTATTTTTATTCTAAAATTCCTTGGCACTTAGTAGGAGTTTAGTGCTCATTTCTTTAGTGAGTTGTTTATGTGACTCTGGGTCAACGATGACTTGTTGAAATGAATTAAACTGTTTAGAAAAGAAATCAGTTGAGAAATAAGAATTCTGTTTCCCAAATGACATCTCTCGTTGATTAGGTCTTGTTGTAATCTGGATTTTTTTTCTTTTTAATAACATAGGCCCATGCCCTAGAAAGTGATTGCAAGAACGATCTCCTAGAACTCGCCTGCATGTGTAAGACTGTGGTTTGCTGCCGAGTCACTCCGCTCCAGAAAGCCCAAGTAGTAGAGCTGGTGAAGAACTATAGGAATGCTGTCACTTTGGCCATAGGCGATGGAGCCAATGATGTCAGCATGATCAAAAGTAAGAGGATATTCACCCAGTGGGGTCTGCGGTAGACCGGAAGTCCTGGGGTTCAGCATTTGGCAAGATGCAATGGAGATTACACTGTAATTTAATTTTACCACTGGTTCTAAAATGAATACTTCCTGGGTCTAATACATTTGGCATTTTTAGCATTCATAGAGAAACTTTTGTCTTTATTTAATTCATCTGTGTATTTTTAGGGTAGAAAAGGATATCGATAACCTTATATTATATGGTAATTAGCTATAGCGTAAGGAATGAACACTGGATCCACAGTCCCAACATTTGGGGTTAGTCTCAGCTTTGCCACTTACAAATCATAAACTCTTATATAAATTACTGAAATTCTTGGGCCGGTTTTCTCTTTTGGAAAACTAGGATAAATACCTAACTAACGGTATTTCATAAGATAATATACACAAAAAATTATAAACGCTATAGCTATAAGATTTCTATAGATAAATAATGACTTAAAAAGAGATTGTATCTTTGTTTAGGGAATGAAAGATTCCTCTTTTCCTTTGCAGGTGCTCACATTGGCGTTGGCATCAGCGGCCAGGAAGGACTGCAGGCAGTCTTAGCCAGTGACTACTCATTTGCACAATTTAGATACCTCCAAAGGCTTCTCCTTGTTCATGGAAGGTGGTCCTATTTCCGAATGTGCAAATTCTTACGCTATTTCTTCTATAAGAATTTTGCATTCACACTTGTGCATTTCTGGTTTGGTTTCTTCTGTGGTTTCTCAGCCCAGGTTGGTAAAAAAAAAAAAAAAAGTGCTTTTCTTTCTTTTATTAGATCCCCCTGAATTACAGATGACTATTCTTCATGGTTCTTTATTAATAAGTAGCATTTTTATATGTCTCATAGAGATCACAGTATGATAGTTATGTGACTATAGTGGACTTGATCTTAAAACACAAAAAGAATATACATTTAGCTGGAATTTTATTTATTTACTTTTATTTATATAAATAGGTGTGTTTTATAGGTAACCAACGAATCTCCATCCTGTGTGGTTTAAATTTTTATTGAAATAATTTGGTATGATGACAGATAAGTTTGGTGTGGAGCTTTCATTCAGAACAGAAGCCTAAGAAACACTAACAAGAAATGTTGATGTATCTCTGGGAAGATGATCGCTTACCCAACATACAGACTGCATATGGGCTGAGAGTAAATATGTTTTAAATGAGGGAGAAATAATTGATACCTTGACATCAGGGATGTTTTGACAGCATTTCATCAGATAAAAATTGATAAAATAGATAATGGTGATACAATAGATGATGTTGGTGACAAGGAAGAAAAATTAGCAATTCATAAGTTAGGATTCTATTTTTCTATCCATGGTCATTTTAAAAGATAGTTATTTTACCCATATCTGGATACCAGGAAAGTTTTGACCCTGGGTATCAACTGTGAAATGTCAGGCCAATAGCATCTGAATATACTTATGAGAAAAGAGAGAGAGAGAGAGAGAAAGAATGACATGGTAACCATAACTCTCACGAGAGATTTCTTCAGCTGTTCTTCCTTCCTCTTGGATTTAATCATTGATTTCAATGATATGCATAAAACTATTTTTTCAGTCATTTTATTCCAGAACAAGGGAGTATGAATTAAATTGTAACATTTTGTGTTATTTTAAATGTGTCAAGGGAGATTAGTGAATCATTTTTGTAATGAATATAGATTTTGTGTGTTTTTCCCTTTATCTGAGAGGTCGAGATTTCTTAAAATGAGGCACATCTATATCCATTCCTAATGTTCTCTTTTAAGGATAACGTGCCTAACTAAAAGCAGACTATGTTGGCATTTTTGTTGATATATTTTGTAATCTCCAGACATTGAAGTAAAGCAGAAGTCTTGATTTTAGTTTCTCAGAAAGAAGTATTCTTAGCATTACTTCAGAGAAGGCCGAGGGGGGACTTACCTGCTTATAATCTCACCTTGTCCAATAAAAACAAATGTGAGAATGAGAATGGACTTTTCCTCCACATAAAAATGAAGCAAGGCTATTCACTAAGCAGCCCTTTCAAGAGCCGCAATTTTCATAGTGCAAAGATTTGGGGCCTTTGAAAAATCACAGAACTATGAAGAGAGATACCTATACTCTCATTTAGATCTCTTAGGACACAGAAGAGTGGCCAGTAATTTGTATTTACAGACACACAGAACTTAGATAGCAGGTTTAGTGCCAAAGTTTTCTTTGTTAAACTGTGAAGTTGGAAACTAACGTTCAGTGACTTCTAACCTCTACATTTAGGTGATTTTCTGCTCTGCTTTCAAGATCTGATAAAAGTGGTCAGAGTCAGATGTTAAGCAACTTAGCTTTCCAATCCTCTCACCAGTATTTACGTTTTAAGAGAGAACAGCATGGGAGAACAATGATTGTTCCAAAGACATGAGTACCTAATGCTTAAATCTAGTTGTAAGACATACCACCAGTCTATGATTAGGTTTCTTAAATGTTTGGTTCAACTTAGCTTCCTTCCCGCCTCCCTCCCTCCCTTCATTTATTGCACTGAAATCTCTAGGTTGTTGCACCATCTTTATTAGACTACTGTCAGTCCTAACT
The DNA here is from genome assembly GCA_028534135.1 of Potos flavus. NCBI lineage: Eukaryota > Metazoa > Chordata > Mammalia > Carnivora > Procyonidae > Potos > Potos flavus. The sequence goes on from CM052896.1 coordinate 46,050,108, forward strand.
GGCCCTCTGTGTAAATGTGTACAGCCTGACCAGCACTGTGGGAAAGGGGCTTGTGCCTTAAGATCTCAATGTGATTATGGCATTGATTTCAGAATGCAAAGTGATGTTTTTTGTATGCGTTGTATTGTGTTAATATGGTAGTTAATTGGACCACAAATGATGTACTCCTTAATTTTTCACATATTTCTTCTTTATAGAAAAAATATAGAGTGGATTTCTAGCCCAACTCACCAGCACAGGAAAGAACACAGAGGGCCAGTCAAGCCTGGCAGTAGTCAAGTTTCCAGGTTTATTTTGTTTTACCTGGGTCTTGGTTGATTGAAATAGGGCAGGGAAGATCCTCTTTAGGCAGAAGAGCAATCACCACCTAAAACCAATTGAGCTATGAAGGAAGAGTCCTGGACTGTTATCTTTTTTGCTCTAATTTTTACAATGATTTGATCAAATAGGGATTCAAGCTTACACTTACTGAATAGGATCCCTTAGTTCCACTATTTAAGACTTTGATTCATTGGATGAATATTTATTAAACCCATGGTATGTGTCAGACTATGGTGCCTGCTGGAGCTTGGCATGGTAAAGATGTTTAAGGGATGCATTCTTAATGGACATGATGAAGTGTGATCTCACAAATTTTATGAGCTATCCATACTGTGGAGAAGTTAAGGTTCTATTTCCAGACTTGTTATAGAAGTAGATAAGCTTGTCAGGAACGTGGCAAGTAGTAATTTGTCATCTTCTGTTGGAGAGGAAAAAGCAGTAAGTCAGTGACAATGCCCATGTAGTGGCATTAAGGTTATAGTTTCATCTTCTAGGTGAACCCATTATATTGTTGACACCAACAAGTAGGGATAAAACAAATTGCAATTATAGCTGACACTTACATAGCACTTACTATGTGCCAGGTGTTGTCTAAATGTTTTCCCTGTATTAGCTCAATATTTACAATAACCATATGAAGTAGGTTTTATAATCATGGTCTATATTAGCTATTTTTAAAGTACTTAAAAAATTTAATTGTGGTCAAAGACACATAACATAAAGTTTAATGTCCTAGCCATTTATAAGTGTACACTTCAGTGGTGTTAGGTACATTCACATTGTTGTGCATTGGATCTCCAGAATTTTTTTGTCTTGTAAAACTGACACTCTATACCCATTGAAAAACGACTCCCTCTTTATCCCTTCCTCCAGCCACTGGAAACCACTATTCTACTTTCTGTTTCTATGAATTTGACTCGAAAATTTGAGATGATCCATGTTCTGGTTCACTGATTCTTTCTTCTGCTTGGTTGAGTCTATTATTAATGCCCTCTATTAAATTCTTCAGGTCAGTCTGTACTCTTCAGGCTAGGATTTCTGTTTGTTTCGATGATTTCTATTTCTTTGTTGAACTTCTCATTTTGTTCATACATTGTTTTCCTAATTTCATTTAATTGTGTGTTCTAGTGCACTGACCTTCTTTAAGAGGATTATTCTGAATTTCTGAATTTTTTTGTTAGTCCATAGATCTCCATTTCTTTATATTCAATTATTGCCACTTTATTCATTTCCTTTGGTAGTGTTATTTTACCTGATTCTTCATGACCCTTGACTCTTGGAGTTCATATCTGCACATTTTAGTAAGTGGTGTCTACTTCCAGACTTTGCAGGTTTGCTTCAGCAGGGAAAGACAGCTTAGCTCTGTTGGAGTACTGGATTGGTCAGGTGGCAACATCTGTGGGCAGGTGGGGCTTCCTACAGGATCTCTAGTAGGGTAGAGCCACTGCTTGTGCTCTGAGGTCAGAAGGACTGACCCTGGGTTGGCTCTGTGATTGGGCAGGGCTATGGACTAGGATCTGCAATTGCTCATGGTTGAATAAGGTCTCAGGCTGGGCTCCCTGACCAGATGGTGCTACTGGCTAGACTTTGTGTTCATGCAGGATTGTAGGTAGGGCTTTGTGATTGGGTGGGACCTCAGCCTATGCCTTGTGATCAGGCAGGACCATAGCATATGCCCCTAAAGTTGGGCTGGGTCACTGTCTGTGCTCCCTCATCAGGTAGGACTGCAAGCTTTGCTCCATGATTGGGTGGGGTCACTGGCTGGGCTCCCTGGCAGGATGGGAGTGCAGGCTGTGTTTTACAACTGGCAGTTCTATAGGCTGAACTCTTCTGTAGGGTGGGACTGTAGGCTGGGTTCCCTGGTTGGGTGGTACCACAGACTGGGCTTTGAGTCTGCCCAGGGTCACTGTTCAGGGTACCTGGTTTTATGGGGCCAGAGACTATACTTTAACATAAGGTGGGGCTGTGGTTTGGGTCTCTGCATAACAGGGCTGTAGGATGGGCTCCGTGGATACCTGGGGTCTCTAGTTGGGTGGGGTTGGAGGCTATACTCAGCAGTTGGGTGAAGCAGCTGTGAATTTTCTTCCCTGCCTAGGTGGGATCATAGAATGGGCTCCATGGTAAATACAGCTCTTTGGCTGGTTCCCTAAATCAGGCAGAATTGCCAACCAAGCTCCCGACCAGACATAACCACTGACTTGGCTATGTAGATTGGTAGAACCCCCAGTAGGGATCTCTGCTCCAGTGCTGCTGCCAGTAGGAGTGAGGTCCATTAAGATCTGAGTGCTGGTTGCTGTACCCCTCACCTCTATCTCCATCTCCATCTGATCCTCAGTGGTTGAGCCCTGCAGATTCACCCAGTGATCCCCATGAGACAAGACCTAAGTAGGGCTCCTGGGAAGTGTCCTGCAGTGCTGGAAGAACCAGATGTCTACCTTGGTTTAGTTCTCCTTTTCTCACTAGAGAAACCACAGACCCAATGGGCCATTTTGGTGAGGCACTATGCCAGCCTTGGGGAGGGCGATGTGGTCAGAGTGGAGCTGCTCCTCTTGTCCTTCTGATGTGGTCCTTCTCAGTCTCTGCACTTTAGCTTCAGGAACTTGTTCTGGGATTTTCACAATGGTGTCCAGTCTGTACGTAGTTGCTTGTTGGTATTCTTATGAGGCAGACTGAAGCTGCGGGTGACCTGCATTGCCATCTTGATGACATCACTCCTGAAGTCACTTTTTTTCAGAGAGCATTTGTGTGGCTTCTGCCAGTGTTCTGGGGATACTGCCTACCGGAGACCTTTTTTTTTCCTCTGTTCCAGAGAAACAGAGAAAATTTTTTTTTCAAAAAAAGAAATTTTTGAATTTGAATTGCAAACTCTGGTGAATACCATTTATGGTTCAAATTTTCAGGAGAAATTTTTTGTCTTTTCCTTTGAGCTAGTGCCATGGTTCACATAGGCGTTCCCTCTGAGCACGAAGATTTGTTCTTCCTTTACTTTTACACTAAAGATTCAGCCCTTTGTTGCCTTAGTTTTATGAGAATGTTAGATTCCCCATGCAGTCTAATCTTGGGATCAATAATGATGTCACAATAAATAGTGTGTTAAAGTCAGTGAGATTTGGTATTATTACCCAAACTCATTTGGCATGGAACCCCACTTTTCCAATCAACATGCATAATGTACTTAGAACAGATGCCTTACAGAATCCACTTTGGGAAATTCTGGATTGATGTCTCTACAGCAACTGTTGCAAAACCTGACATCACCCTGCTTCCAGTGTTTTGGAGGCAGGAAGATGTACAAAGGACAAAAATGATGCTAAAAATACTATCCCCATAGGAATAAGCTATTTATATGTTTCTCCCTTTCAGAAAATTCTGTTTTTTAAATTAACTCTAGTTCAGGGGAAAAAATAGCCTTCTTTCATATGCTAAAGTCTTTTCCAGTATCCTCAGTTTTTTCTTGATTATAAAAATAATTATGTGTGAATATGTATCACATTTTATATATTGGAGACCATACTCTTTGTATCTTTCTTGTTTCAAAAAAAACTTACTACATTTTGAGAAACGCCTCTGGCTTTACATTCTTTAAAAAATATCATTTTTCTTAATGGCATTCTGAAATACGGATTTATTATAAATTATTTGACTCTTCTGATTGTATGAACATGTAAGTTGTTGATATTTTAAGTTGATTAATTCATTCCTTGCCCATAGCTGTGAGTCACACAACACTGTCAAATTGCTAATAGGAATACTTGTTTACCATCTTGGGAAGAGAAAACAAAATGATAAATAGGTCAAGTGTCCTACCCACCTGGAACTCATTTTCTCATCCAAGAAGTAAAGAAATGGATAAATAAATCCAATAGAAAACTGTAATGGAAGTTAACGTGAAAACATGGGAAAAGGAGAAATGTGTGAGGATCTGGATGACTTCAGGGGCTCAAAAAATCTTAAGTGAGCCTATGGATATTTTCAAATTTGAGTGGAGGTCTGAAGGTGTGAACTCTCCCTACCCTGCAGGGATTTAGGAGCCAACTTGTGTAAAGGTGTGAGACTGCAGAGGAGCAGGAGGAAGACCCTCTTCCCCTACCTGCACTCTTTCCAGCTGACCTAAAGATTAGCTGAATTTGAAATCTCATTTCAATTTCTATAATTCCATTTAAAACCAACTCATTCAGAACCATATGATCCTCTCAACTGATGCAGAAAATGCATTTGACAAAATACAACATCCATTCTTGATTAAAACTCTTCAAAGTATAGGGATGGAGGGAACATTCCTCAGTATCATAAAAATCATCTATGAAAAGCCCACAGTGAATATCATTATCAATGGGGAAAAGCTGAGAGCTTTCCCTTAAGGTCAGGAACACGACAAGGATGCCCACTTTTACCACTATTGTTCAACATAGTGCTAGAAGTCGTAGCATCAGCAATCAGACAACAAAAAGAAATAAAAGGCATCCAAATTGGCAAAGAAGTAGTCAAACTCTCTCTTTTCACAGATGACATGATACTTTATGTGGAAAACCCTAAAGACTCCAACCCCAAATTACTAGAACTCATACAGCAATTCGGCAATGTGGCAGAATACAAAATCAATGCATAGAAATCAGTTACTTTTCTATACACTAACAATATAACTGTAGAAAGAGAAATTAAGGAATCAGTTCCATTTATAATAGCACCAAGAACCATAAGATACCTAGGAATAAACCTAACCAAAGAGGTAAAGGATCTATAGTCTAGAAACTACAGAATACTTACAAAAGAAATTGAGGAAGATACAAAAAGATGGAAAAGTATTCCATGCTCATGGATTGGAAGAATAAACATTGTTAAAATGTTATCCTGCCCAGAGCAATCTACACTTTCAGTGCCATCCCTATTAAAATACCACTGGCATTTTTCAAGGAGCTAGAACAAACAATCCTAAAACTTATATGAAACCAGAAAAGACACCAAATCGCCAAGGGAATGTTGAAAAAAACAAAGCTGGGAGTGTCACGTTGCCTAACTTCAAGCTGTATTATAAAGCTGTGATCACCAAGACAGCATGGTATTGGCACAAAAACAGACACACAGACCAATGGAACAGAATAGAGAGCCCAGAAATGGACCTTCAGCTCTATGGTCAACTAATCTTTGACAAAGCAGGAAAAAATATCCAATGGTAAAAAGACAGTCTCTTCAATAAGTGGTGCTGGGAAAATTGGACAGCTACATATAGAAGAATGAAACTGGACCATTCTCTTACACCATACACAAAGATAAACTCAAAATGGATGAAAGACCTCAATGTGAGACAGGAATCCATCAAAATCCTAGAGAACATACACAGTAAACTCTTTGACATCAGCCACAGCATCTTCTTTCAAGACATGTCTCCAAAGACAAGGGAAACAAAAACAAAAAGAAGTATTGGGACTTCATCAAGATAGAAAACTTCTGCACAGCAAAGGAAACAGTCAACAAAACTAAGAGGCAACCCACAGAATGGGAGAGAATATTTGCAAATGACATTACAGATAAAGGGCTGGTATCCAAGATCTATAAAGAACTCAAACTCAACGCTCAAAAAACAAATAACCCAATCAAAAAATGGGCAGAAGGCATGAACAGACACTTCTCCAAAGAAGACGTACAAATGGCTGACAGACATATGAAAAAAATGCTCAACATCACTAGCCACCAGAGAAGTGCAATCAAAACCACAATGAGATACCACCTTACACCAGTCAGAATGGCAAAAATTAAAACAGGAAAGAACAGATATTGGCAAGCATGTGCAGAAAGGGAACTCTCTTACACTGTTGGTGAGAATGCAAGCTGGTACAGCCACTCTGGAAAATGATATGGAGGTTCCTCAAGATGTTAAAAATAGAGCTACCCTACGACCCAGCAACTACACTGCTAGATATTTATCCTAAAGATACAGATGTAGTGAATGAAAAGAAGGGGCACATGCACCCCAATGTTCATAGCAGCAACGTCCACAATAGCAAAACTGTGAAAGGAGCAGAGATACCCTTCAACAGATGAATGGATAAAGAAGATGTGGTCCATATATACAATGGAATATTACTCAGCCATCAGAAAGGATGAATACCCACCATTTGCATCGACATGGATGCAACTGGAGAGGATTATCCTAAGTGATGTAAGTCAAGCAGAGAAAGACAATTATATGGTTTCACTCATATATGGAATATAAGCAATAGCACGGAGGACCATAGCAGAAGGGAGGGCAATCTGAAGGGGGAGAAATCAGAGAGGGAGATGAACCATAAGAGACTATGGACCCCAGGAACCAAATGGAGGGTTTCAGAGGGGAGGGCGGTGGGGGATGGGGTAATGGGGTGATGGGTACTAAGGAGGGCCCGTGTCGTGATGAGCACTGGGTGTTATACGCAACTAATGAATCAGTGAACACTACCTCAAAAACTACTGATGTGCTCTATAATGGCTAACTGAACATGATAAAAAATAAAACCAACTCATTCAGAAACCCTTTTTAGAAACTGTGTGGCATTGGCGGTGGGAGGTCTTACTTAGCAGTATTGTGTAGAGCAAGCTGTCTTACAGAACAGGTAAGACAGCTACTGCTCTGAGGACGGAAGCCCCACCCATACATGAGCGCCCCGGTATGCTAGCAGTCCAGGGACTGGCTGTGAGGGTAACATGGGTGTGGGACTGGGAATGATAGGGATTGTTGTCTCTTTTCCATTCCGTCTTTTGCTAGAAGGTCCTGATGAGTAACAAGTGTAACTGAAAAATTCTTTGGCTTTTCTTCTTAACTCTCTTTTTCCAAAGACAGTATGCTATAAGTGAGGCAACTGAAAAGAAAACAGCATATTTGGGAGAGACACTAGTCTACAGATTATGAGAATTTTTGAATAAGGGACATTTTTGCAGGGATGCTTTTTCTTCTCCCCACCCCCCACTGAAATTACTTAGCTGGCCTTGGCCCTCAAAGCCATGTGTTGGGTGACAAGGCTTCCGTAGCTCTTAAAGCCCATTAGATAACCACTTAGTTCCAGTCTGTTAACGAAAGTAGGCCACCTGAGGTCTTTCTACCCCTGCCATCCCTCCTCTAAGTTGCTTCAGTGGAACTGAAAGCTCCATGGGGGAAATGTAGCCAGTAGTAATAAAAACCCCAGAGCCTGGCAGATTGAGGAATAGCAAGCATATGTTTAGAGGCCGTTCCCTGGCAGGTCTGATCCCCAATCACTTGTCTGTCCAATCCTGACAGGGGTGAGATTCACACACACATCCTCTGACACACAACCTAGAGTCTGAATTCTCGTTCATTTAACAAGAATAAATTGAGGGCCAGTTTAGGGCCAAGTGCTCTCCAACGGCGGCAGAATGAACCAGACTAATGCAGTTCCTGCCTTCAGGGAACTTACAGTCTGGAAATGATTTTATTTTCATAAATGTGAAACTGATGTCGAGTAGTCACCTTTGGTAGAAAATAAGGATTTTTCCACCAAGAATTTTTTTTGAATTAAATTTGTCATGGACGAGCCGTGTTTTGGGGCCAATCCTGTCTAATCCCAGCATGATTCATAGCACTCTGGTACTTCTTTCCTGCACCTCTCAACAGATTGCTTTGAAGTAATCCACTCTGCAGCTGAAAACATCTGATCAGATGTGAACAGGTTGTGCTTTCTTAGACACAATGTTGACTTTTAAAAACATCAGTTTAATTTCTTAATAAAGTGACGTGTGCTATTTCTTTACTAGCTTGGCCTGTCTCTGGGAGCCTGGTGAATTTTATGCAGACTCTTATTCTCTGATGATAGCTCCAGGAGATTCCCGCTAACGCCCCATCCTGCTAGGTGGGCTGGGGCCGATGTGCAAGCCAATCCAGCTGTGGCATGTGAGGCTCCAAGGGGCTGGGGGGGAGGGGTGGAACCATTCACTGCCTGTCAGATGGTGGTGGCCTTAGGACATCTCAGATGAAGGATGATGTAATCCAGGCTGGGTTGTACTTGGCTTGTGGACCTTCTCCTGATTAATTTCAGGGTCCTACCTCTGTTATTGTTGCTTTGGGACACATGGGGAAAGAATCTGTTTGGGAGGGACCAGACCCCTTTAGCTTGCTTTGCCGGGTGGACTTTCTTTGGAGAAACAGCTGAGATACAGAACAAAACGTGTATGTTTTGTCGAAATCTGGAATCTTTGCTCTGTCACGGAATGTCAGAGATACTGAGTCCAGCCCCTCCTTTTACGGGGGGGGGAGCCTGAGTCCTGCAAGATCTCAGGATCAGTGGTGTGCAAGGCTAGGACTGGAACTCACGTTTTCTGACTCTCTCTTCAGTGCTTCCACTACTCTGCTTGATAAGTGGCCGCGGCAGTTGTCACAGACTTGGAAGAGAGAATGGCTATATCTTCTTAAACAAACGGTTTTCACCCGACCCCTAATCAGGCAAGTGTTTGCTTTATTTAGTATCTAAAGGAGAAACATCCCACAATACTCAGTACAAAAGGACTATGAGGAGAAAAATCAGCTCTTACTGAGAGAGAGCTAATGTTGTGGTTATGGGGCGGGGGGGTTTCCCACAGATTAGGCGCTTAGAAAGGGCAGACTGCCTCCTGGAATCATCTGGAAGCTTGAAGCCTTTTTTTCCTTTTTTTTTTTTTTTTTTTGCTAGCAAACACTCCTACCAAACTGCCACTGAGAGAGAATTTAAATATAAACTGTCCTGGTAAGATTTCCGGACCTGAGGGGTTTGGAAAAAGGTCAGAGAAGTCTCTGAACTGGATCATAGACCCTTTTTAAGGACATGCCTTATCCCGAGCTGTTATGAAGCCTGCATGATTTTCATGGAATCCACTGTGGGCTTGTGTGCACTATTTATATGAGTAATCTACTTTAAAAGTACCCTATAACCTCAGGATTTTTTAAAAAGAGTATTTATTTGACAGAGAGTCACAGAGAGGGAACACAAGCAGGGAAAGTGGGAGAGGGAGAAGCAGGCACCTCTAACCTCAAGATTTTGAATAAATATGAACTGTCCCCAACCAGGGACAGAACCAAAACAAAAAACAAAACAGAACCCACCATTGATTGAAGCCCTATTTAGGAAATTCACATTTGAAACTATGTAACTACTGGCACTGTGTACTTGTGGTATGATATTATCTGATGACAATTTATCATTGTCAGTGAGATAGAGGACTGTGTATTTTCTTTTCAAATTCTGTTGTGATATGGAAACAATTATCTTGTCAAGTCCAGAAAAACTTTAGTTCTGTCAAACAATATAAGAAAACTCACAATGAAAAATTTGGAAAGTGACATGAAAGAGTGCGACTAATCTCCAGGCTTTGGTGACTTCATGGTTGTGATTACCTGTGAGTCCTTCTCAACCTGGCATGGCAGTTCCTTTCCCCCTTGCCTGCCAGATGTGCTCTATGGAAAACCCAGGGAGGGGTGAGTGCTCAGGCGGAGGCCATTCCTCTTGGCTCGTGCTGGTGGGTTTCTGTTAATTACACAAATCAGGAACAGATGTGCCAAGACATATGAGCACCTCATATTTATCCCGCAATGTGTTTTCTTTAAATGACAAATGTTTTTTAAGGCCAAAAGAAATATCACTATATAATTTTTTTGCTACAACACTCAGGTGGTGTACATGTCTCCAAAGAGGTAGTCCATCCTGTCATTTGAACAAGGAGCTAAGCCAATGATCTCAGAGAGTAGAAAGCCCTTTGTTACTGTTTAAGAGTCTTAAGATCTATTTAAACATGGTATTTTATAAATCATAGATTGTGTGTTCCTCAAGCTGTTAGATTGTAATTTGTAGCTGGAGTATTTTTATCTAAAATGGTTGATAAAGTTGATAAATTGCTCCCACAGAGAAGTGAGTGAGGAGGAGCTTTCCTTAAATGGTAAAACAGTAAAGTTGGAAAAATGGGAAACTCTTCCTTTTTTTCTGATCTGTGAAGAGACACTTACACGGTTCCAAACAGACTAGTGGTATGTTGCAGGAGCATGGCTTTTCTCTTATTCAGAATATTGGAGATGGGAAAAGAAAATTTGGAAGGGGGGGGGGCAGGTATGGCTGCCCCTAGGAGTACAAGGGCTGTAGGACAAATACTTTTTTGCAGAGCTTTTGTTTATATAAACCATTTGAGTTACCCAAAGTCAGAGTGCTGCCAACATTTGACTGGTCTAGTCTCAGGCCAGAATGCTTTCTACACGAGAGGCTCCAGAGGGATCGTTTTCCTTTCGTCCTCTGCCCATCCAATCTCTTTGGGGCATCTGGTCAACCTACATGTGGGTGCATGTGTGTTTGAAATGGAGATGGTGGAGGTAGGCGGTAGAGGGCTTGAGCATGCCAGGAAGGGGAGAAGCTGGGATAGGTTCCTTGTGGGTCATCATCTGGACTAGTGTGCCCCACCCAGCTGGTCCTAGTCACCAGAGGGGGCCTTAAAAACTTTCTAAGGGTGTGTATGGGCCTTAAGGAGAAGTAGGATAACTATTTGAGTAGTTAGAGACCTCTTACAAGGGGAGGAAGAAGTCTGTTGTAGAAGAAATACTGCCTGTGACATTAATTTTGTGGAAGTCCCTAAAGCCTTTAAACTATGTTAAACCAATATACATAACCCAGGAATGTGTTTTTTTAATTCTTAATGTGTTAACTCAGGTTAACACATTTTGGTAGAGTGTGAGGCAAAACTAGAGCTAAAGAGTGATTAAGTTTATAAGAGGAAAATGCTTAACTATATCAAGATATTCAGTTTTCTTTAAATCTTGTTCTCTAGTTTTATATTTATTTCATTAATATAGTAGCTTATTATAAAAATAAATAGTTGTAGCAATAAAGAATTATATTTTCATAAAAATTATCATTAGTGGAGAAATATACCTTTTTCTTTACCCATTAAACTACATTATTGCAGTGGGATTTGGGAATTAATTTGATGTGGGATGTTGGAGAGAGGGCGAAATAGCAGATTTCTGGCTTGGGTTCTGGGACAAGTGTAGCAGTCAGAAACTGATATAGGGAACATAGGAAAAGGGCCTGGTTAAAGGGGCGTGAGAAGGAGTTCAGGTCTGGACATAGCGAGTTTGAGGAATGGTGGCACATCCTGAAGGGAACATTTTGTAGCAAGTTAAATATGTGTAAAATGATTAATTCAACAAATATTTATAGAGCACCTCCCGTTGGCTGACACTGCTCTAGGCACTGGAGTTACGGGTGTGAGTAAGTCTGTTTCATGGAGATTATATCCTAGTGGGATAAAGGCAGATAAAAAAGAAGTAAATCAGTAAGGTAATTTCAGAATTGTTATTAAGAAAGAATGGGGTAATGTTAAAAAAAGGCTCCTTGAGCAGGTAACATTGGAGCTGAGAGCTGAGTGTTCAGAGGAAACTTTCATATGGGTTAAAGTATTCCAGGTGAAGGGCATAGCAAGTGCAAATCTCCTGAGGTAGGAATGAGCCTGGACCTAGAGAAAGATAATCAGTGCACCAAAGAGAGGAAGGGAGGGCAGTGAGTGAAGCTGAAGAGTTGGGCAGGTGTGGGATCAGGAAAGGCTATAGGCTGGGGTGGAGTGTGGATTTCATCCCATGTCCATTGGAGGCTTTGGGCCCGGGTCAATGTTAATGGTATAATTTTAAATGAAATGTCCAGCGTACAAATTGTATATGTTGTATACTCTCAACTATATAAAGTGATGTGAGAAAACAGCCTTTAAGGAAACTTGCCAAATGATGCCGCTGGTTGAGAGAGGCAGTTTCGGGTTGCTGGAGTGGAGGGTGTAGGAGGGACGGGGTGGCTGGGTGATGGACATTGGGGAGGGTATGTGCTATGGTGAGTGCTGTGAATCGTGTAAGACTGATGAATCACAAACCTGTACCCCTGAAACAAATAATACATTATATATTAATAAAAAAAAAGAGAGGGGCAGTTTCATGCAGTGGTCAGTGTTGTGAATGCTGATATCAGGGTACCAGGCTGGAACTGGGTCCTGATACTTGCTCAGCCAGCGCTTCTCAAACTTTTGTGACCTTAGGACCCTATCTACCAATATTTATCATATCAAAAATTAAAATGGAGAAAACATTGAAACATTTCCTTTATTGATTCATTAAAAAATAATGAACCCGTGACACGTTTACCTAAATGGCATATTTTAATGAGAAAGACATTGTATTTTCCAAAACAAAAACTAGATTAGTGAGAAGAGTGGCATTTTTTTTTTTTAAAGATTTTATTTATTTATTTGAGAGAGAGAGAGAATGAGCAGTGGGGAGGGGCACAGGGAGAGAGAGAGCAGACTCCTTGGTGAGCAGAGTGCCCGATGCAAGGCTTGATCCCAGGACCCCGAGATCATGACCTGGGCTGCAGATGCTTAACCGCCTGAGCCAGCCAGGCGTCTCCAAGGGTGGCACTTTTTTATACTTAATCTCTTACTATTTGGCACAGTAGGAGGCAGCTGGGTTCTCATATCTGCTTCTGTATCCAGTTGGGTTATGACATCCCAAGTCATAGACACTCATGGGAGAGCAAGAGTAAAAAGGGAATATAAGTAACTACTTAGTATCATTGTGAAAATAGTCTCGATGTGCAGATCCCCTGAAAGTTGCTTAGGCCACACTTGGAAAACCTTTGTGTTACAGGTATAACATTGGGCAATCTCCTAACAGGTTGGATGGGCCTCAGTTTCCCCATCTTTATATTGAGGGCTGCTAGTAGTACCAACCCTGGAAGGTTGTTGTGAGGGTGTGAGGAGTCAGTATATGGTAAGCCCTTAAAATAGTGCCTGGTACATAGCAGGTGCTCAGTAAGGATCAGCTAGTTTTCTTTTTGTTATTGTGATTCCAAGTGGCAGTAAAAACTCTTCCAAGAAATTGCAGAAACTCATTTAAACTTTATTTTCACTTCCTGTCCTCTCTTGTTCCAGTTGCAAAGTGAGTTTTCAAATCTGAGCAACTTGCAGATGCTGCTGCCAAGTAACTGTAGGTTTTAATGCTAATTTGTTTGTGGTGTTGATGGTACTTCGTGCCAGACCATTAGCTCCTCGCACCATAGTTTCCCAGATTCTTTCTTTCTTCCTAATACTTGAAATCATCTCTTCTCAGTGAGTGGCAGCCGAATGGTGGAGGAGATGGAGGAAGAAGTGATTTGATAGCATCAGGTTTTGCTTGGGGCTACAAGACTTCAGTTGGATGGCTTCTCCCCTAGAAAATTTTCCAAGCTGTAATTGTGACATGAATTGATATACTGGAGGAATGAAAGTCAGATGTCATCATCAAATTGTTGAAGATTTGTGTCAGCTTTTTTTTTTTTTTCTTTTTGGATAGGGGCAAGTGAAACAGTCAATTTTGGCTTTACAGTGGAATTACCTGAAAAAAAATTTTAAACTATCAATGCTGGATCATCCTAACCCCAAAAGATACTGACTAACTGGTCTGGGGTGTCTTACGGGCATCAGGATTTTAAAAATCCTTCCAGTGTCCTAAGTCTCACCAGGTGATGACTAAAACAGAAGGCCACATATTTCCCTTTTTTATTATAAAATATAATGAATCTACAGGGTACATAATATATAAATGTCAGCTTAACCAATTGTTGTAAAATGAGCACCTATGTAGCCATAATCGACTGCAAGAAACAGATCATTGCCAGACCCCCAAAGCTCTTCTTGCCTTTTCTCTTCTTGCCAATTCTCTCCCTGATCTTAACGGGCAATTTTCCACGGGACTGTTCGTTCATTGATGCTTTGATAAAGATGTGCTCTCCTTTGTTTTTTCTCAACTTTTTTCATTATCTTCAGTGGGCAGTTGGTATAAATCAATTGGCACATGCCCCCATCCTATATGAATACCATAAATGCAGGCTTGTTTCAGATACCTCTGCTAAAGTGCCCTGGGGGCTCCCAAGGAATGCTGACAAGCTCTTCTAGTCTCTTCATGGTTGCCTGACATTCTGGGACACTACTCTGCCCTTCTGCAGGTTCTCTCTTGCCACAGTAAGTCTGTGATCCTTCAGGTGGTTGTGACTGTTTTCTATTACTTTGCACCAAGCATGGGCATAGGCTGTAGTATGCTAGAGCTGGCCCATATTGGTTCATAAGAGCTGATTGTTTAATTTTGAGAAATATTGTGAGCTAGTGTTTAAACACAACCATTATTGAAAATTGAATTATATCAACTTACAACTTAAATTACATTAGAAATAAAGTTTATAAGTAATCAAAACATATCACTTCTTAATTATTTTACCATGTTTTACTATTTATGCACTTGAGATTATTTGTATCTATTGAATATATGTGGTGGAAATACTATGTAATTGTGTACTATGGCACATCTCTTCTCAACTCCACATTTAGTGATATCACTGCATAAACAGCCTTGGGAGAAATATTTACACCATGGAAATTGGCAAAAGCTACATATAGGGGCTTTTTTTTTTTTTTAAGAGCCAATTGTTGAATACCTAGCATATCACTGGATGTAGGGTGTCTTTTCAAACCCTTACAGCAGAGTTCAAATGGACTGAAAGAATACCATTTAATAGGACTCAAAGAATTATAAAATGGAATTATCAATTAGAGAACTTTAAAATTGATTATTAGAAGTGGTTATTTTGAGTCATAAGCCTACTCCTCTTGACAGTATGGTCCCTAATGATGCTGCCTTGTCTAAATCCTAGCTCGGCTATTTATTGGTGGTCGAATTTAACTTTTCTGCTTAGCTTTGACCTACCCTCAAAGAGAATGATGTTGAACAGATCTTTCTTACATGGATTCCAGACCTCAATTCTGAGACACACAAGAGTAAAACAATTTCTTTCCCTCTCTCATCTACCCTACTCTTCCTTTTCCCTTTTCTGTTCTCATTTTGTTTTTCCTGCCCTAAGATTGAACTCCCCCCAACATGACTGACAGCAGGAATGTCCTTACTTCCTTACTTCTTCCCATAGGGCTAACCTTGCTCAGAATACAATAATCAGTATATTTCACAGTGCCTGGTTTATTCAGTGTTGAATAAAGCCACCTGTGGAACTTCAACAGAACAGTCCAGGTTGAGATTTGGCCTTAGAAAACTGGCCTTCATTTCCCCTTTCCTTGAACAAATATACACCCATTTTAAGAATAAACAATGAAGTGAAGACAGGGTAATCCAAATCCAGATTTAGCAATAAAGACACCAAAGTATTTTTTCTTTGATATAACCTACATGCACAGGACATAATTTAATGGATTACCTTAATTATATATATGGAATCTACCTTTAGCTTCTCTGTTTGGAACATTTGCATTTAACATTCCTCATTGCTTTCAGAACTTCCCCAAGAATAATATGTACTTCAGAATATATTCAGAATTCAGCATGCCTGCCTGCTGGTCACCTGACCCAGCCACCTCTCTCTTCTATCTGGCCACTGTGTTAGCCTCCTAAGTGGTTTCTCAGCTTCCACCATGGCCCCTCTTCAGTCTTGTTCTCAGCACAAGAATCCAGAGTGATTCTGCTAAAATATAAATCAGATCAGGTTGTTCTTTGCTCAAAGTTCTCTAGTGTCTTCTCATTTCACTTAGGGAATAAGCCATGGTTACCTACATAGGATCCAACTCCTTATTCCTTTGACATCCATTATTCTTCCTATAAGTCATTCTTCTGTAGCCAATTGGGCTGCCTTGCTATCCTCTGAACACATGCTTTCTTTCCTCAGGGTTTTCTCATGGGATCATCTTGCAGTATGGAATGCTTCTGTCCCAGAAAGCTGCATAATTTAATAATTTGATCCCTTATTTCCTTTAGAACTTTTCCAAATGTCACTTCTTAGATTTTTCTCCAGTCATCTTACTATAATTACGACCCTCTCATATTTCCTATCTACCTTTCCTCCCTAATATTTATTATCTACTCGCTTTCTCATATATATATATATATATATATATATATATATATATATATATATATATTTATTGCCTGTTTTTTGTCACCACCAGAATGCAAATTTTATGAAGAGTTTGGATGTGATTATAGCATGTTGAATTACCATTGCCTAAAACCTAGTACCTGGCACATCATGGATTTTTGACAAATATTGAATGAATGAATGGATGATAGAGTGGTAGAATAGACCATTGGTTAGGAGCTAGAGACCTAGGTTTTAGTTTTTGCCTTTGCATGTGATCAGCTCTATAATATTTATTACATTTTGTTTCTACATCTCTATGTACTTAGCAAAATGGGAATATAACAACTGTTTCACATGCCTCATTGACTTTTATTGAGGCTCATGCAAGGAAGTACTCATATATAAGTGTTAGGGGATATTTAATTGTCTAACTTGTTTATACCCAGTATATTGAGTGACTAGCTCCATGCCCACTTTGCTTTAAACCATTCCCAAGAAAAAAAACTCCATTTGAACAAAGGCTTGGGCTGACAGGTTCATTTCTGCATCTCCCTCTGAAGATTTTAGTGGATCCTTTGTTTGTCACTTAGATCAGATCATTGGCTTTACTATACAAGCCATTGAAAACCTGAAGAATGAAATAGCCCACCACGGGGTTTCGGGCCTTCCATGTGTCTAGTGTTGTGTTGGGTGTTCTGCATATGTGATCTCCTTTCATCCCACTGCAACCGTGCAAGGAGAGCATGGCTTATTTTAGAGATGAAGAATTTGAAGTTTCGAGGGATCTGATAAGAGACAGAGCCTAGGGGAGAACTCATGTTTGTCTCTAATATCAAATTCTCACCCATCTCAGGAAATTGAGATATTTAACCTAAAAACCTAAAAAGGAATATTCTTCTGTGGATAGTGTTTCTCACTGATATATTATTTCTTTTCAGACTGTTTATGACCAGTGGTTCATTACCCTTTTTAATATTGTCTACACATCATTGCCTGTTTTAGCCATGGGCATTTTTGACCAGGTATGTATTTTTTTTCTGTCTTTATAACTTATTTTGCTCTGTTGATGCTTTTTAGTTGCTTCTAGCTTCTAAGTAGAAAACACAAATCATGAAGAGTCCTAGAAGTACAGTTGTTTTAATAGGTATCTCATGGATCTAAAACCCTTCCAGATCCTTCCCCCACCAAACAGTTCTCTGATCAAAGTTTGGCTACCCTCCTCTTTGAGTTTCACACCCCAGATTATTTCCCTAAAGCCTCTGAGATGTCCTACATGAAATGGTCTCTAATTTCATTTCGGTCCAGCATTTCCCAGGCTTATACGACTATACTTCTACTTCTGTATTTTTTATATAACACCTATTAATATGCCTCAGAACTAGTGCCTTGTGGTTCACACACTGGGAAATGATGCATTAGCCCCTGAATACAGAGAACCATGCAGTTATAGATAGAAAATGATGGAACTTGTCGTTGGAAGGCAGAGGGCCAGCATTTGTGGTGAGATTTCCTTGGCCAGCACAGCCCAGAATAGGAACTAGAGGCCAGTAGAATACCCTGCCAATGGCAGAGGAAGATATGATGCCCCCGGCCATGGAGAGAAGGGGCACAGTGTTTTGTCTAGCTCGGAGTGCTTGGGAAGAGAGAAGGGAGGGAATCAGTTACAAAAATGTTGGATCCTTGGCATACTTATTGCCTTGGAAGTTCCTTCCTGGAAGGGGGAAGAAGTCTGGCTGCCTGTGAGGAAGTGAAAGGATAGCCCGAGGAGTTTCCATGGCACAATTAGAGTGTATTATTAAAAAAAAAAGTTTTTTTTGGAAGTATATTTGAGGAGACCAGATTTTCTCCAGGCTGTTGTTAGACCTGTTAGCTAGGCCTCATTTTTCTGGCCCAAAGTTAGCTGTCTATTGCAAAATATAAATCTTCACATTATGAGCTCATTCCACTCTCCCATTCTGTGCCTTTGTTAGTTGTCTCACTTCTCGTATGTAAAAAGGGCAGTTTGTGAACGACATATTTTGTGGAATTCTATAAAAAAAGTAATCAACTCCTGAAGACCTTAGATGTAAAGGATTAAGCACATTCATTTCCAAGTACCCATGTTTATAAGTGTTTCTTTTCTTGGTGCTTCGTAGCTGCCCAGAATGTGGAATAAAATAATAAAAATAAGGCAGTTTCTGGGAAAAGATGGTTATTGTGCAATTCGGAAAAAAAAATATAATAAGGCCCCTTATTGCCATCTAGTTGAGTGTCTGCCTCTGTCGTTTTCCACTTTGTCAACTTTGGCCCCTAAACTGATCACAGGGTCATGGAATATGATGCTGCAAGGCCTCCACGACCATCTGTGATCCACTCATTTGATAAGGAGGAAACCAAGGCCCAAGTCATTGCCGTAAAGCCAGCCAGCCAGTGTGTGACAGAACTCAGCCTAGTAACAGGACATTGACTCTGAGATTGCTCTGCTATTACTATTATTATTATTTACTATCATCATTATTTTATGTATTATTATTTATAGAAGCATCTGTTATCTATTACTTATGGTGTGGCAAGAACTCTCCTGAATACATGAACTTAATCATGACAGTGGTCCTGTGAGAGAGGGGCTGTTGTTTGCATGTCTGGAAATAAGGAAACTGAGGTTCAGACAGGTTACATGACAGGTTTAAGACCATTTACCTGCTAAGCAGTGGAACTGGGGTTTGAACTCAGGGTATGTCAGTGTTCTTCATGGGGCCCCATTCAACAAGACCAAGGTCATTCCACGAGGAGGAAGTGGAACTTGGTCTGTCCCCAGAGTTGATGCCTGTGTTGCTCCTTTTTTAGCTTCTTCCCCTCTACTCCTGGTCCTCTGATGTCCTCAGTGGTCAGGCCTTGCCTCCTTTTGGTTTGGGCATTTGGCTTTGGTGCTCACAGTGTGGTCATCAGCATTACTTTGGATCTGGTTGGAAATGTTGAGTTTCAG
Source organism: Potos flavus (assembly GCA_028534135.1). Classification (NCBI taxonomy): domain Eukaryota; kingdom Metazoa; phylum Chordata; class Mammalia; order Carnivora; family Procyonidae; genus Potos; species Potos flavus. The sequence goes on from CM052896.1 coordinate 46,069,278, forward strand.
GCCCTAACCCCCACCTTTTGAATCATCATTTGCTCCCCAAGTGATTTGTATGCCCATTAAGCTTGAGAAGCACTATTTTAGTTTCTCCCAGGACCCTGTTGGGGCCAAACCTACCTTCTCATTCTGTTTAAATTTTTTGTCTTGAACAGCTGGTATCAGAATTCTCACTGGGTAGAACACGAAGCTCTTCAGGCTCAGCTTCCTTCCCACTGGAATCCCACTTGCAATGTTTTCTTTTCCCTTTCCCCTTCCCTAACTCTCAGTCCTCTGGCAGGAACTCAGACTGGCCAAGTCCTACTCTGCAGCTCTCTGCTGCCATCTTCTGGCCACTACCCTCACTGCCTTGGCAATTAATCCCTGGGCCCCATTGGCTGCATGTGATGTACTAGAATCCTGCGAGCATGAGGGTAAAGAAACTTCATTCTGAAGCCAAGGATCTGGGTGCAAATTCCGATTCTGTTGTAAGAGCTATATGATTTTTCATGAGTCTCTCTTGGAGACTCAAGTTCTTCTTCAATAAAATTGGGATCATTCGATTATCTTCTCGGTTATCATGGGAATGAAAACAAGCTAATGAATAGTGTTTATAGGGTATGCTTAGACATGCAGTTGCTATTTTTCGAGATGGGAAATTCAGGGCCTTTCCAATTTCTCAAGCCTCCTCCACTGAAGTAACTTTGTTGATAGGATGTGAGTGACCAGAGCAGCATGGACTATCCCCAGCTCTACGAACCTGGACAGATGAAGCTACTGTTTAACAAGCGTAAATTTTTCGTCTGCATGGCGCATAGCATCTACACCTCGCTGGCCCTTTTCTTCATCCCCTACGGAGCCTTTTACGATGCGGCTGGAGAGGACGGGCAGCACGTAGCCGACTACCAGTCTTTTGCAGTTACCATGGCTACATCTTTGGTCATTGTGGTCAGTGTGCAGGTAATCCTGTTGCTGAAAATGTCTTAACTTGATGGCTTTACAACTTTTAAAATTCGTTTTCATTGTTGACTGATTTTGTCTACTTGTTGGGGCAAAAAAAAAAAATAATAATAACCCTAAAGGAATCTTGGAGTTTTCTTTCTAACTACACATTTTAAGATGAAAACAGAAAGCTTTAATGTAAATGACCAGATGTGGGAAATTAGCATTCAGTGTCTATAACCTCTGTGTTAGTAGAAACCTCACAATTAATTACTTCTTGGGGTGGAGTGTAGTATGTAAAGAGAAATGATTACATTACTGCTTCTTTCTTGGGTTTGGAAAAGAAAAGTTTTCCAATGATAGCAGAAACTTTCTCATGATTTCTATCACTTAATAATTTCCAGGCTTTAAAGTAAGATTTAAAATTTATTTGATAATACATGTCTGTGAAATTATTCAAGAAGTTCAGTGTTATATTTTGACATATCTGAACCTTAGATTCAGAGAAGCTCTTCTGGTGGGGATATTTTTGATGATCATTGACCTCACTGGGCTTCTTGAGTGTTCTATTTCCTTTTTAATGCAAATGGTAGGCAAAACCATTCAATATTGAGTTTAGAGTTCACAAAAGCTTTCTTATTCATTAAAATCTGTACTCTGGATGGATACAGTAGGCAATGTGACCTGTTTTTTTCTTTTTCTTTCTTATCTTTCTTTCTTTCTTTCTTTCTTTCTTTCTTTCTTTCTTTTGAAGGAGCACGTATCAGTCAAGGACTTGATTTTTAGAGTTCAAATTGCCTTTGGTCAGTCCTTTTTCTATCCTTTAAACAATCTTTTTTTTACAAATATTAGCTGCTCATTTCCAACGAAGAATCTCATTAAACTCCAGACTTTCTCTTCATGACTCAAAAATAAACGTTGCATTAAATGAACCAAATGTAAACATATTGCTTTTAAAGGACATTTCTGCCATTCCTTGGTCCATCTAAGTGAGTGTTATTAAATCTATACCAAAGCCATCTAACACTTGACATCTTGGGATTTGGTAATTCAGAATCAGACAGGTAGCATCTAAAAACAGAACCAGATCTCTCCACTCAGAAAGTTCTGTTTGTCTCTCTTATAACTAAATAAAGCATGCTATTGCTTTGCAAACCCTCCATGTCTAGCTCCCCTATGTTAATTTTCTGGCAGAGAGGGAAATAATGGAGTGACTTGAAAGCATCTTATATAGCCAAGACATTCATTATGATAGTCTATTACTGGGACAGGGTGTATATCAACTCACAAGAAGCTATTGTTCCATTGCTTCTTTTAGTTCTTGCCGTTGTACTAGACACTCCAGCCTGTTTTGTTTTTTTGCCTTTGATCCCTGAGCAGACTGTGTATACTGTTATATTTCTAGCCTAGAGAATTAGGTGATCTACTCTTTGCCATGAGGGCACATTTCCTGTTCTCTGGATTCTCCTCCCGATGGGGAGGACAGCTGTGGGACATCTCTTTAGTGATGAAAAGCTTTTAGGTGAAAAGCTTATTCACCAGGTCAGGCTTGTTAATTGGAACTCCAAAAGATCATTTGAAAGGTAGTAACTGAAATAAGAAGCTAATATTTAAAGTAAAAAGCAAATGGGAAATATTCTTCAAGCTGTCATTAACATCATATACTATATAAGTAAGGATAAAAAAACTATCTGGAAAAGATATGAGGGACATTGCCTATTTAGTGAAACTGTTTCTCATAATCAATTCTACAATTTTTGGTTAACGTTATCTTTTTAATTAAAAAAAAGCTTGTTGATATTCCTATATATCTTTTCCTCTTTTTTCCTTGTCCACAATTCATTTTCGTATATACTGTCATAGCAAGGCCAGTCCTGTGTTTTTATACTGATTTTAGATTTAGAAGCTCTTTTCCCCATAAAGTACACAGTTCCTGTTGGATGTCATAGTTACGTTTCTCCATTTTCACAAACTGAGAGACCACAGAAACAATCTATTTTAAAAACGTTTATTCACACAAAGAGACAGAATTTTACATTCTCTCTTTTGGAGTTTTCAAAATAAACCATTCAAAATTTCTTACCTTTGATATCAGGTTTTTATAAGAATGATACCCATACTTCCTCAGAGGGGATTCTTCCTTAGGACCCAAAGTAACCATTGGTCCCTCATTCGAGATGTTATGGGTAGGCTTATCTGGGCCTATTTGATTCAGGCCTAATTGGCCATGTGTCTCACCAAGATCTATTCTCTGCCTTCTGTCTCCTCAAGGGTAACCATGGTCCTGCCCACCTAGCTTTTCTCTAATGTTAGCATTACCATCTTATATAACACTGTTCAATTGTCGAAACTAGGAAATTGGCATTGGTATAATACTATTAACTGAACTACGGACTTGATTGAGATTTCCTCAGTTTCTCCTTTACTGACCTTTTTTTGTTCCAGGATCCTACATTGCATTTAGTTGTAATGCCTCCTTAGTCTCCTACAGTCGACTTTCTACAATCTTTCCTTGTCTTTCATGGCCTTGACACTTTTGAATAACAGTGGTCAGGTATTATGTAGAATATTTCTGGATTTGTCTGATGTTTTCTTAGGAACAGACTGAGATTGGGGATTCGGGGGAAGAATCACAAAGAGATGATATACCTTCTTGTCACAGCCTGTCAGGGATCGTGTGATAATCAGCATGACTTTATTACTGTGACAGTGACCTCGGTTACTTGTTAAGATGATGATTTTCAGGTTTCTCTATTATAAACTACGTTTCCCTTTTTTGGTACTCTATTCATTAGAAGTGAGTCACTAAATCCAGCCCAGTCCATTTAAGGGGAGAATAAGCTCCATCTCTTAGCAGAATTTCGAACAATTGGCTGTCATATGTTAAAACCATAACAATATAATTTAAAGTTGATATATCAAACTGGGGGCCAAGATTTGCCCAAGATCACACAGTGACTGCATTGCAAGTTTAGGACTAGGACCCAGTAGTCTTATTTTCTGAGTCAGTGATTTTTAATAAAGGCATTTATGAGTGTTCCATGAAAAACGTGGGGCAAGCATTTCCTACAACACAATTATTACTGGGCCACAGGGTAGTTAGGCACACTTGGGAAGCAGTAATGCACACACAGAGTTGTACTTGTAAAGATGAGCTGCTGGGTCTCACCACTGGGTGGCTTTGCCCTTTTCGCCATGTACAAGCTGATGACCTCTAGATCTTATCCACATACTCCTGTCCCTGAGATTTCTACTCCACCTGATTTCTCCCTCCCCTCACCCGTACCTTCTGCCATTAATTCTGAGTGCTGGAGGGTCCTGAATCAGCCGGGAGACTGAGGACATTTTCGGCAAGAGGAGAGATCCAGGCTGGAGATGGAGGTCTGGAAGCAGAATAGATGTGAGTGCTCATGGACACCAGTTTCCAAGTTGTGGCCTGCTTTGTTTACTGCTGTACTCAAACTTAAACTGCAGTGTCAGACACAAATCCACTTTTGTTGAATGCATGTAAAGGCAGAAAGATATGAAGAGAGAGATGAAAGCTGAGCAAAGGAAGTGAGAAGAATTCGGTTGAGGTACACAACTATCCCTCCTTAGTTCCACGCCTATCTTACCCCTTACCAAAGCAGGCCTGTCCTTGGTGGGAGCCTTCAGAAAACTGTGTCATCACCACTACTACGAATGATATCATGAATTATGCTTAATCCTCTCAATGCCACTATTCAGTAGGTATTGTCCCCTTTTACAGATGAAGCTCAAAGAGGTAAAGTGACTTGCCTCAGGTCACAAAATGAGTCCCCGATCCAGGGTTGGAACTCAGACCCCTCTGACTCCAGTGTTGTCTGGGGCAAAGTCTTTTATTCTACAGTAAGACTGGTTAAAATGCAAATTTGCAGGATGTATGAGAACAAAGACTAGACTGAACATAAAGGAAGATATAAGATACTTTCTTGTCTGTATGGAAGGGGAAGGGAGGAAGGAAGGGAGAGAAAGAAAAAAGAAAAGAAAGAAAAAGAAAAGCAAGCAGTCCTAAAGCTAGAAGCACTGGGATTTGGAGAAAAGAGAATCTCTGGGAGAATAAAGAGGAGAGCTCAGAGTTACTGAAAGCAAACTTGGCCCACTTGCCTGTCAGGGCTTCTGATTTTCAGAGTAACAACAGCTCCCATTAATTAATTGCACATTTGCTGTACAAATGAATTATTTCTCAGATAATCTCATTTTCTCATTTAATCCTTTTCCCAATCCCGTGAAACATAAATACTATAGATAAGAAAATAGACTTGTTAGAGTTCAAATCACACCGAAAGTGGCAGGCCAGCATTTAAAAGGTCCCCAACTCCAAGTCTACGTGAACCTCCTTTATAGGGAGAAGTGGGATGCTACAGGGAACTCATGTCCACCTCTGTCTTCCACAAGGGGACACCTACACAGAGGTCTTCTTTCAATGTGAAAACTTCAACTTAAGGAATGTAGATTCCCAGTTGGTGTCGTTTTAGTCTTGCACTTATTTTTGTTTTTCAGAAGCCCTGAAAATGTCTGCTTTACCATAGAATTCTCAGACCTGAGCTCATAAATGTTTATAGCCATGAAAACTCTGCAATTTTGGCTTCAGGCAGAAACTTCTGTCTTTAATATATAGAATAATAAGTTTCAAGAGTTTGTGAATAAGCTCACTTTGACAGCGGCATTAATATCCTTTCCTCGCTGTCTAAGCTTAACTTGTCATTGGTGTAACAACCCCCATAAAATTTCCATGGTCTATAATTACAGTTATAAATCTTATGTGTCCTGCTGATGCTATAGGCCAAACTTTAGCAGTCTCTCTTTTTTTAAAATATCAGGGTGGTTTTTTTTTTTGTTTTTTGCTTTTTTTTTTGTTTTTTTTTTTGGTTATTTGAATTATGTAATGCTCCTTTTAACATTTCAAACACTGTAGAAGTATTTAAAATAAAATGAACCACCTTCTTTTTCTTCCCCATATTCCCCTGGTCAACTACTATTATGATTACTGTAGCTTAACTCCTTCCATATTTTTTCTTTGCTTTGAGACACACACATATGTATTCAAGAAAAAGGCAGTGTAGCTAGCATATTATTCTGTAATATGCTTTTCTTACTTAACAGGATACTCTGAACAGCTTTCCAAACCAACCCAATCAGAGCTATCTTACTCTTTAAGAGCTGCACAGAATTTCACAGTATGGATATATAATAATTTATTCACCAGCCCTCTATTGATAGACATCCAGGGTGTTTCTTTCATTGTTGCTCTTACTGAAACAATGCTACAATGCATATACTAGAATATACATTTTATGCACTGATAGATAAATTCCTAGAAATGAAATTTCTGGAGTCAGAACTAACCTTTACTGACATGATGGCTGAAGAATGGTATTTTGTTCTTTTCATTGCTAGGTCCAAGAGTATGAACATTTTAAGTTTCATTAATATTGCTATATTACTTTCCAAAAAGGATTATAGTTGCAGACAAAAGATTTATTAAAAACTATTAGGTAGCTCCAGAGTCTTCGGGAGGACAAATGAACCAGGGAGAACCACAGCCAAGCATAGCACCTCTGGGAGCAACACCCAGCCATATGGCTGCATTTTTTGTAGTGAAAACATGATTACTACCTCTTAACAGCTTGGCTCTGATCGCACTGGTGACTGGATGCCAGGTTAGCCACAGATTTTCAGAGAACCACCATGCTTGTCAGATACTGAGAGAAGTGTATTGAAATTTTCCCTTGTGATTACGATTCTTACCAAGTTCTTGTACTTTAAGGAGATTTTATCTTATAATTTGAGGCTATGTTATTTGCAATGTAATGTTCTTGATTGTTATTTGTTCTTTATAGCTTTTATCTTTTTTATAAAATGTTAATTAAATTTCATTTTTTTATATTAGTTTTACTTCTGTTGCTTTTCTTAGCCTGAATATACCTGATATATAATCTAGACCTATCCTTTCTTTTCATTGCATTCTTATCTCATTCTTTTGGGTTTTCTCCTTTGATAAGGCAGTTGAACTACTCATTTTTATTGTAGTAACATATATTTTATCTTGTTTCTTTCATGTTATTTTATGATTACTTTAAATTCTTTATTTCCATTTTTTCCTTTTCAAACTCAGATGCATCATGATTTTTAAATATCTCATTTGTCATAAATAATTTACAAGTTTTATTATTATATTCCCATTATACTAGTGATTTCTCCCGTTTTCATAGTCACTTAAATCTCTATTTCCATACTGATATACCAAAATTAAATAATAACTATATCCTTCACCAAATGTTTCACTATCTTGTTCACACCTTCCCTTGTCCACTTCCAAGTTAAATAGTTTTGGAAATATGTCTACTTATTTCTTCCTCCCTGCTCCTACTCCCCTCTTGTACGTTAATAATCTAGAATTATAGTTTCATCGTGTTATTAAATGCTTCTTTAACATATGTTTTAACCATTGCAGATTTTTAATAAGTTAATACTATAGCTCATCTTCACATTATTACTCATTTAGAGCCAACTATAAATTATAACAATCATTGCTCACCACCATTTTTATGCTCTTTGTCTTCCACAGTTTGGAAGTCTTTGTTCTAATTGAATTTTTATTTGCAGCAATTTCCTTGAGTCATTTCTTCAGAAAGGGTACATAGATGTTATACTTTTGAGCTCAAAGCTTTCTTTCTTTTTTTTCTTTATGTTTAAATGATACATTGGATAGCCGTGAGATTCTTGAGTCCAGGCTTTTGCTTTAGGTACTTTGTAAAGATTGTTCCACTATACCCAGTTTCGGTGTAGTGGTTTGATATTAGCTTGATCCTCTTTCCTTTCTAAGTAATATATTCTCTATCTGGAAGTCTGTGTTGTCTTGGGGCTTCACAAATGTCACTAGATGTAACTTCTTTCTTTAATTTTCCTAGGTTTTAGAGTGCCCTTTCAATCTGAAAATCTTGCTATTTCTTCATGATAACAGAGCAGTTTTCTTCTGTCATTTCTTTGGTTGTTACTTCTTTCTTTTTCTCTAAGATGCCATTATTTGTATATTGGGCCCATGGATATGTAATCTATGGATTTGTCATCTATGTCTCATATCTTTTTGCACATGGTTTCCATTTCTTCAAGTTTTTTGCTCTGTGTTGTGAGATATTATTTCCATTTGTTTTTTCCAGAATATTAATTCAGTTCTCATCAGTGACTATTCTTATTTGGTTTCTCTATTGAATTTTTAAATTCGGAAATAATGCTTTTTTATTCCAGAATTTTATTTTTCTGTGATCTAATTGCATCCCCTTAAGAATTCTCATTACTTCTTTTTTTTTTTTTTTTTTGGGTTATAGTGCTTGTCTGTCTTTTCCATTAGTTCTGCCTCAATAGGAGCCACCTGTTCTTTTTTTCTTTCTCTCTCTCTCTTTTTTTTTTCCCCATTTGAGTCCTCTTTAATTGGTTGTGATTTTTCTGCTCATACCCATGCAGGTCAGGCTATTGGTATCTCTTGATGGTGATCAATTGACAGGTGGTGGAAGGTACAGTTGAAGATTTTGGCCTAATGTCTTGGCAGCCAAATGAACTGGAACACCAGCATCTCTTTGCCGAAAATAGATGGCAGGGCTCTCTGTTCTCAGGCCTCATGAGAGAAAAAAGCTGTCCTTTTGTAACTCCTGCAGTTTATATTCAAGGCTGCCAACATTTTTTTTAATGGGGCAAGATTTTAAAAAACACTACACTTTAAATGGGAAGAGGAAGTGTGTCCCCCTATGCAGAGAAGGGTCTATTTACTGTGTAAGTAGGACCCCCTCAGGCAGGTGAGAAATCTGTGGCCTTGAAGAAGACTCTGCTAGAAATGCAAATCTTCACTTGGACCACTTAGGGCCTCAGAGATGCAAATAATGTTTCCAGAACCTACTTGTTTTTCTCTGAAAACTCAGGGTTCATATTTGCCAGTGGCATCCTTGATTCCCCGATAGCAGGCCCTTTTTAGCTGTGTTGCCGCAACAAGTTATTGGAAGAGAGAAAAACTTATGAACGTGCTCCCAGGTCACCATGAATCCTTGCTTCTGAATTCTATGACAAAAGAGGATTAAGGATTTTCTTTGTTATTAAATAATTTAAGAAAAAGCATCAGCAAAATGAGTTAGAATATTGATGTAAAACAGAATATGCCCATGTAAAATAGTCATGTGAAAACTTATGTACAGATTAGAAAATGTGGCACTTGCTCACTACCGAAGATTTTTTTTCTTCCAACAGAAATGCTTTAAGAGCAATTTGGAAAGTCTTGGAAGCTTATAGGTTTCCAGGAAAGTAACTTTGAAATTAGAAATCATTCTGTCTTCTTATTTCTCACGTAAAAGATTAACATTTTATCTCCTGATTCTGATTCAACCTTGGCAGCTGTAATGGCTTGCAAATATAAGTTCTGAAGTCAGTTGTCTACCAGAAATGCCAGGTCAGTTCCCAGTGCAATGCAGAAAGTAGGAGTGCCTGCGGTTGGCTGGAAGATAGGTGCAACCATCTCTTCACAGAGCATTTCTGGGAAAACATCACTCCGTAAAATGGTACTTTTAATCCTCAAGGACTTCCCCTTTGCATTTGACTTCATTTACAGATAGCCTTGGATACCAGTTACTGGACTGTCATTAATCATGTCTTCATCTGGGGCAGCATTGCCACTTATTTCTCCATTTTATTTACAATGCACAGTAATGGCATCTTTGGCATCTTCCCGAACCAGTTTCCATTTGTTGGTAAGTTGAGTCCTATTATCTATGGGGGCCTAGTGTCATGCTTTCATTTATTTGTCTTTGTAATTTATTTTCTGTGTTGGGTGGGACTAGGGATGACTAATTTTTTCTCTAGGAATGGATGGAGCCAGGTATCTGAAGGCTTTCAGGCTTAAGAAGAGTTCCAAAAGATTAGTTTTTGCTGTCCCTGCCAGATGTAGAAGAATCACTGTGATAGCTGCATATAGGTTCCCAGCAGCTCAGATGTAATAGATTGTCCCTTTGCAAACAAGAGGCATAGCATATATATCAGGGCTACCTGAAGGCCTATAAAAAGTGTTCACGTATAATAGAAGGAAGAGAAAGAAATCTTAGGGTCTTCCTTTTATCCCACATTATCACCACTATCACTGCCAAAGTTCACCTGTAGAACTTAATTGCATTTAGGGAGGAAAGAAATGATGTATAATTTCGAGCACTGTAAGAATTGCTGGACATTAGTCCATAAGGGGCACAAAGAGGAGCCTCTGTAGTTAGACAGCCAGGGCTCAGGTGTCAGCTCTGCCACTTAAATGCTGGGTGACCTTGGACAGATTTCTTTTTCTTTTCGTGCCTTGATGTCTTAAATTCTAAACCGGAGATATTAATAATTTCTATTTTCATAGGAAATGTGAGGGTTACATGAGACAATGCATATAAAATGCTTAGCATGTAGGCTGGTACATCGTACTTTTTCAGTAAATGGTAACCATAATGATGATGATGATGAAGATGATGATGATGATTCAAGCAAATGTGACTTGATTACTGGTTGGGAACACTGCAGAGTGATTCGAACAGCAGATGGGGAGCACAGGAACTCCAAAAATTACTTAAAACCCTAAGATTCTATAATACAACAAAGAATGTACATCTGGTCTATCTATGGAGTATACGATCATTGTATTCTACATTTCAAAATGATTCCCAGAGGGCCACTGAGCTTTACTACACGATGAAGCTATTAATATACTTTCTCAGAAGTTTTGAAATCTCTAATGGTGTGAGATAAGTTGTTAACAGTGATATTTCTCAGTTTGTCCCAGCAAACTGGAAAAGAGAGATGCACAGTATCAACCTTCTTGATCTTAATCAGGTGAGAGTGAGATTTGCATCCACTAATTAAGGAATTCAGTCTCAGAAATCCAGAAAAGTAATTCTTAGACAACTGATTCATGTAGAAGGCAAAACAAGAGCAACTACAAGGTTATACATTTCCACAGCTGCAAAGAAACACCTGAAATTATAATTCCAATTAAATGTACACATATACTTGATAATATTGTGCTTCATCTTTTGCCTTGCTTTGCATGTACATGGAAATCTTTAAATTGCACCATTCTTACTTAATATGTAACATTAATACTTTGTTTGCCAAAAGATTGCAGCCATGTAGAAACATGATGGTTATGAATAAGAATAAGCATATTATGAAAGAAAGACCTTTAACTATTTCTAGGTCTTTTTTCCCTTTCTTTTTTCTTTTTATTTTCTTCTTTTTTTTTCTTTTGGTTGCCAAATCTGAAAGTTCAGTGGATTGGCGAGAAGACTTCTAGTCCTAAGAGAGCATTTTAGCACGCATAATGAGCCTGGAATGCCTCAACTGGAGAAAGTAGTTTGTGGGGGACCACTCTCTCCAGCTAAGCACATGCCATTCCAGGAATTAATTACTGAGCTCCAATGAGAATTCTCGAAAGTTAGATCAACATTGGGGTTTAAGAAAAAAAAATTTTTCTTTAGTAGCCAGCAGCAAGCAGGAGTGTGGTTTTAAAGTGAAGCTTGTTTTCCCAGCCATGCCTGGGGGTACTAAGCTTCAAGGAGCTCAAAGAGACATTTAATTTATTGAGTCAAGTTTGTTTCTGCCCAGGCAACTGTAATCTACTGCTCGTGGTGGGCAGATTCTATCCTCCAAAGCCAGAAAATGCAGACATACAATCAGTAGCCAAGCCCTCATACCCAAAACACATTCAAATGGTGTTAACACTTTAACTTTGGGAGAGGGGACCTAGGTAATTGGAGGTATTGTGGCAAATCCCTAGAAAACCAACAGTGACAAAAGTTCATTTTGGTGATATAAACAGGGTTGGCATATTCCTATAGAATTTGTCTGCTTAACTGACCATTATTGTTTTGTTTAAAGAAACATCCCAGTATATGAGGTGTGAGTATAAAGTAAGGAAACTGGCTTCAGGCTTGGGAATGGGTTTCACCACAGTATTGCACTAGCACGTTGGATGGCTGCATTCACAGTCTGCCAGTGAGAGGAATGCTCTTTTCACAAACCACAGAGCATCTCTAATCTCCTTGGACTCTTGAGTTCATCATAACCAAGTGAATGTCAGAGAGATCAGCAAGTCCTTTTGAGGCAGGTTTTCTGAGGCTGCTGCCTGAATTGTAAAGATCGGCCCTCTATTAGGTAAAGCTCTCCAGTCACCAAAGGTATTGAGATTGTGCCTGCTCCCCAGACATATATTGTATAGTTTTGATATGGCAGTTTTATTCGAGAATCTATAAGAGCAAATATGCTTTTTAAAAATAATGGCTGCTTTGTAGTTGAGGGATCTTGAGGCTCCACGAGAGAATTCTACTTCGTGAGGGAAGCTGGACTGAGTCTAGATCAGAGAACACTTGGCTCTGATTGGCTATCTCCAAGTGATTGGGCCGCGAAGCAGTTCCCAAGGGTGGTGATCATACCACTCCTGCCTTCTCATCACCTCTGAACATACTATATACTGGGGAAGACACCTAGTGGTTCTCCCTAGGTAGCCCAAACCTCGCCATTTCAAAAAAGACCTTATGGGAATAGACAAGGAGCCTATTTATTCAACAATTCAGTATATTTTGTATAATTACGTATATTTTTTCTTAATAATAGGAAATGTACGACATTCTTTGAGCCAGAAGTGCATCTGGCTTGTTATTCTCTTAACAACAGTGGCTTCAGTTGTGCCTGTGGTGGTAGTCAGATTTTTGAAGATGGATTTATGCCCAACCCTGAGTGACCAGGTATGTTGCAGTGCTGATAAGTACTTGAAGGGCTGATTCTTGGCTCTTGGAATCATGTCCTTCTCTGCCTGATTTGGAAGCCCAGGAAAGGGTTAATGAACTTCCCAGTGGAAACACCCATAGGTATACAGCATCACTTAACAATAGATGGAACCACCCACATCTCGATGTAGTAGCTTTGTGAATGTTAATGAAGATAAATGTCTAGACTAAATGTGGGTGGGGAGTCATGAATTACAAGTTGGACGTTTCTAAAAGTTGACTTAAAAAAAAGCTGGTAGCATTTTGGACAACTACACTGAGGCAAAGGCAAACTATAAGGAAAGTTATTGACATGGGGGCAAGTAAAGGATAGAGTAAAACAGAGACAAGCAAGGTGTGAGGTGAAGGGACTCAGTTTTTGTAGAAGTGTGGTAGCAGATTTAGAAACATAAGGAGATGCTACCTTCTGAACAGATTAAGAAAGGGAACAGCAACATGATGACTGGATTGAAAGGAAAATAGAACAGATTGTAGAAATTCTTAAGCCAAGGGATTAATAGTACGTATTTCATGAGAAGAGTAGTAGTAGCCAGACAATGTCAAGTTAGGGCAGGACCCAGATAGAGAAAAGGAGAAAGGGGAGACGCACATTTGTGGTCGCATCATGAGAAGGGGCAAACACTGGTGGGGTGAGTGACCAGGCCACTGATACTGAGAGGGACTGAGGCAGAACTTCCCTTACCAGGATAACCTCCACATTCTGAGGCCAGAGCATGCAAAGATTCCTTCTGAAATGATTCATAGATTCCCCTGTTAGATCTGTCCTTTCCTTTTGGCTCTGTGAGCTCATTCTGATGTAAACCTAGAAAATGATGGATGAGCTAAGGGAAGGAAGATGATGCTCATTCCTTCCAGTATGTAGTCAGATCATGATCTGCTTTTAATGGCTTTCTCCTGACATGAAAGTCAGATTCTAAGAGATAAGCTGAATCAGAGAACGAGGCGGCTTGCACCAAACCTTGGATATTTTTCTCCTCATTCTTTACAGGGAAATGAAAGAAATATTGGAAACCCACCCAAGTGATGTTGAGTTCTTCAAAAGGCTACCAAAAAAAAAAAAAATTCCAAAAGAAATCAAAACCCTGAAAATCTCATGATATACTGACCTACCAGAGTTGAGAATTCCTGACTCTCATTTGCTAAATCTTCTCTTAGTCTTATTGGATCTTGAGAATTTCCCTTAAGAGGAAAAAGGCCTATTTTGGGAGAATGGGACTATAGATGGTTATACTGACTGTGTTTGGATGCTGCATGTTAGAAAAGCCTTCTGTACAAAAATATGTTCCTATTCATTTAAGATGGATGTATAAGAAGGACACAGTAATGAAACTTGTCTTAACATTTCTTTCTTATTTAATAGTCTCTTGGTAGTATAAAAACTGACCAGGCTCAGTGTAATCTTTTGGGTGGAAAAATTTTTTTTTCTGTGAAATGCTTCCTTTTACAATGAAGGTGAGTATTTTGTTATTGTTGATGTTTCTACTGAAAGAGCTTTCTCTTCATAAAGTAGCCCGGGACCTGGAATCTATCATTTGGATGTATCATCTCACTCTGTGTCTCTTTCCTCTCCAGATCCGTCAAAGGCAAAAGGCTCAAAAGAAGGCAAGGCCCTTACGTAGCCGAAGGCCTCAGACTCGCAGGTCAAGCTCAAGAAGATCTGGATATGCTTTTGCTCACCAAGAGGGCTACGGAGAGCTTATCACATCTGGAAAAAATATGCGAGCTAAAAATCCACCCCTGACATCAGGGTTGGAAAAGACACTGTATAATAGCACTAGCTGGATTGACAATTTCTGTAAGAAAACCACAGACACAGTGAGCTACTTTAGCCAGGATAAAACAGTGAAACTGTGAGTCAAGATGAATTTGAACCACATAGTGACTTTTTACTTCGGCTGAAGCTGAAATTCAGCTGGCTCCAGAGTTTGGGATCAGGAGCTGGGGTGGGACAGTTGCCTCACTTTATTTAAATCTGTGGCAGACAGCTGCCAGTACCCATGAAATAGGTGTGCGCTTTATGGGAAACCAGGCCAGATGGTCACTAAGTCGTGATTGGCTGGGAAAGGCCTCACAGTACAAACAGAAGTTTTCATCAACCGAGATACCAACTGACCTAAACTTTAGAATCTTATTTATGGAGAAAAACTTATAAATCTGCACATACATTGAATGGATCTTCAAGTGGATAAAAGGGTACATTCAGAAGGTACACATCCCAGCTGTGAAAAGCATGCTTGTTGACGGATTAAACAAATGTAAGATCAATCTTTCCCAAGATATATTTTTAAGATGTACAACGTGTACTATGGTGCTTTCAGACTAAGAGCAGCTTGTGACTCTCTAGTCTTGATATCTACATGCCTGTGTGTTTACCCAGGACAACACATCACCTTCATGGCCTAAAGAATAGAAAAACATGTTGGTGTTCCTCATTTTTTCACTGGTCTAAAGACAAAGTAGATTGGAGCATCTTAACCGTGGGATAAGCTGGGAATTTGGTGAAATGTATTCATAAAGCTCTCAGGGACATGTTCATGAAATGTCCAAGAGAGGCTCTCTATTAAGTATTCCAAACACTTTTCAATGGCTTTTCTAAAAACCTCAGTAGTAACTTACCCTGCACCACCCAGAACCATTAATGAAACCAGCATCGCATTGGAATTTCATATTTTAATGATAATATTCCAAATGTTGTATGGGTAAATATTGTCAATATTTCCAGTTTTAAAAAGTTTAGATTTGAAACCTAACAAATTAATAAACATTTTCAATTACTATTTAAATACTCAGGCTTCGGTCTTTCCTAGAAGTTAGTTGCTTTCGATATTTAGGTGTCATGTTTGTAATTCAAACACAAATACATGTAGATAAGGTTAGTTTTCTGGAGATGTTCCACTGCAGATTTTCAGTTTCCATGTGAGTCACCAGTTTAGTTCCTGTAAAAGAATTCAGGCATATTTGTGTTCAGACTCTAGCTCTATTACTTCTTACCTCTATAACCTTGGGCAGGTAATGTGCCTCCTCTGAGACTCACTTTCTTCCTCAGTAAATGAGGATATACTACCTACCTCATGTGGTTGTTTGAGGATTATCAAAGCACAAATTCTTAAATCATTGAAAACATAATTCTCATATAAAGGGAGTTCCACTTAACTCATCTTCAGAATAACAGCAATTTGAAGAGAATGTGAAAGATGGGAATTTAATCAGTAGGAAAGACCTTGATGAAATGAGATTGCAAAGTAAGATATTAAAACTGGGTAGCATCCTACAGAGAAATAAAACTATCACCCTGGAGGTAGATTTCTCTATCAGAAAATACAAATAAAACATCATCATGCTTTATCAATTTTCTATAAGTCAACCTCCAACTTGACAAGTTCCCTAATCTGGTCTCTGTTGAATTTTTACTCAAAGTTCTCTTTCCCAAGAGAGTCAAATGGCCCTTGGGTGAGTTTGATGGATAACAGGCTAGCACGATGACACAATCTTTTTTCTTTTTGTTGTTTTTGTTTGTTTTCTTTTGTTGGGTTTTTTGGGGTCATACTTTCTTAGTCCAGGATAATTTTTCCTGAATGGGATCAAATAAGATATACATAAAAGACCCTCATACAGTGTTTTAATCATAGTACATACTCAGATGTTCCCTTTCCCCACATGCCTGCATGGACTTACCCAGATACTAGTTTTCACTGTCAAGCTTGTCATTAGTTTCACTGTGTTTGCTTGCTTTTGTAACATGTTTGAAAGATTTGAAAAACTTCAGTAAATGTTTTGGCACTATTGGTGTTTGATGTTGTGTATATTCTTTTTTGGAACTCCTGGGAAAGATTTTTTTGTCACATTGGTCAACTGATTTTTTTTTTCTTCTCCTTTACATGCCTAAGGAAAATGCATATCGTTCTTAGGATCAGAGTCCAGAATCAAATGAACCGATTGGACCTCTGTGTTAGGAATGGGAAAGACTAGGAATGGTCCAAGTTTGGAAGTTCAGTTCAAATTAAATAAGGCTGTTTAAAAACAGATAATGTGGATGATTGTGAGAGAAGCACATAATCAGTTTACTTTGGCCCCATGAGGTCCAAATAAACTGCCACACCCATTACGAGATCATTCAATTCCAAGTGCCAGGGATTACTTCGAACCTGAAGATAAAGAGCCTGAGGAGTGGGAGATGATGGTGATGTACTGGGGAATAATAAAATTTTAATTTTACATAAATGTTATCTGATTATTTGAAAAAAAAAAAAAAAACTTTCTAGATTCAGGACTGAAGTTGGTAATCTTGTGTTTTAAAGTCTCAGTCCCAAGTTTTGAGCTCTCATAGGCCATTGCAAATCATACTTCCTTGACTTAAATCTGCTATCTTTGTGTCTCTCCTCTGCCTACAGGTATACATACCTATGAAGGAAAGAAGAGAGAGGGTTGAAGAAAACAAGAGCCATAAAGCAAGAGAGGAAGAAAGGAGTGAAGGGAAGGAGGAAGGAAGGGAGAATAGGGTCTCCAGTTATTTCCCTCTAAAGGTGATACGACTTCTGAAAAATAAATTTAAAAATTAGATTGTATTTGAGATTGAGAAGTGAATACTGAAACCTCCTTCATAGTTGGTGTGAGACCAAGAAAATTTTATCTGAAAGGGGGCCAGGAACTCTGGCTTCTCCTCACAGTAATACCACTAATTTGTGTGAGGGGGGGCTTCTCCTGACTCCACTTGACTTTTCCAGGCCTTAGTGTCCCAATCCATCAATGGACAAATTGGGTAGTATGGTCACAAAGACCCTTTCTCATTCACCCACTGTGTGAGCTGTTCTTGCCAGTATTGCCTACAGTGTATTTGCAAATATTTTTAATTGGAAAGAGGAGAGAGAGAGATATTGAAAGATTAGGCTGGATGCTCTCTTGAGTGCAAGGCTTGGATCTTGTACTGGTTTGTGTTTCTCTAGAACAGCCCTAGGAGTCCTAATGTCTTCAGGTCTGTCAGTTCACCACAGAGGTGCTAAACACTATAGTTGTGTTTTGCCTGGGTCAATTGAACACACTCAGTTTCTTGCTAAGGATTCACTAAGATCTTATAACCACACTCACTTTTCCTTTCTGCCACTTTAAATATCAAAAATATAGAGAAACACGGTAATCATGGCTAGTAAGAAGAGGGCCATTTGAAAGTCCCCTCTGCCTTGTCCCAGGCTTAAAGGGGATTCTTTGGGCCTCTGCTTCCTTAGGATTCAAGGTAAAACAACAGAGCTCGAGTACTTTCCTTCATAGTTATGTAGAACTTTTCAGTTTATGCACCAGCTGAAATGTTTTACTTTATGTACAGTCTGTATATTTACACAAATTGGATTTTTTGAGCCTTACAACCCTGTGAGGCAGGACATTCTTGGTTCTTTGGGGGGGGGGGGATTTGTTTTGTTTTCCTTATTATTTTAATTGTAGTAGAGTTAACATTCAGTGTTATATTAGTTTCAGGTGTACAATATAGTGATTCAACAATTCTGTACATTACTCAGTGCTCATCATGGTAAGTGTACTCTTAACCCCAATCATCTATTTCACCCATTCCCCCTCCCCCGACCTCCCCGTCTGGTAACCATCAATTTGTCTCTATAGTTAAGCGTCTATTTTATGGTTTGTCTCTTTTTTTCTTTCTTGGTTTCATAAATTCCACATATTAGTGAAATCATATGATGTTTGTCTTTGACTTATTTGACTTGACATTTTACCCTCTAGCTCCATCCATGGTGTTGAGAATGGCAAGATTTCATTCTTTTTTTATGGCTGAATAATATTCCATCGTGTGTGCGTGCGTGTGTGTGTACACACACACACATACACTTATCTATTCATCTATCAATAGACGTGGGCTGATTCCATAGTTTCGTTATTGTAAATAATGTAATAATAATGTAAATAAACATAGGGGTGCATGTATCTTTTCAGATTAGTTTTTCATATACTTTGGGTAAATACCCAGTAGTGGAATTACTGGGTCATATGGTAATTCTATTTATTTTTATTAATTTTTATTTTAATTCTGGTGTAGTTAGCATACAGCATTATATTAGTTTCAAGCATATAATATAGTGATTCAGCAATTTCATGCAATACCCAGTGCTCATCACAAGTGCACTCCTCCATCCCATCACCTATTTCACCCATCCCCCTCCCAGCTCCCCTCCTGTAACCATCGGTTTGTTCTCTATAGTTGAGTTTATTTCTTCCTCCCTTTTTATCCCTTTGCTCACTTGTTTTCTTAGATTCTACATATGAGTGAAATCGTATGGTATTTGTCTTTCTCTGACTTATTGCATTTAGCATTATACTCTCTAGCTCTATCCATGCTGTTGCAAATGGCAAGATTTCATTCTTTTTATAGGTGAGTAATATTCGATTGTAGGGGTGTGTGTGTGTGTGTGTGTGTTTGTGCGTGTGCATGTGTACCACATCTTTTTTATCCATTTATGTACTAATGGACACTTGGGCTGCTTCTTTCATTTGGCTATTATAAATA
This sequence comes from Potos flavus, assembly GCA_028534135.1. Taxonomy (NCBI): domain Eukaryota; kingdom Metazoa; phylum Chordata; class Mammalia; order Carnivora; family Procyonidae; genus Potos; species Potos flavus. Next base: position 46,088,523 of record CM052896.1, read on the forward strand.
AGGATGGTATAAACATAGGAGTGTGTATGACCCTTTGAATTACTGTTTTTATATTTTTCAGGTAAATACCCAGTAGTGCAATTATTGGATTGCAGGGTAGTTTTATTTTTAAATATTTGAGGAAACTCCCTACTGTTTTCCACAGTAGCTGTACCAATTTGCATTCCCACCAACAGTGCAAGAGGGTTGCTTTTCCTCCGCATCCTCACCAACACTTGTTGTTTCTTGTGTTTTTGATTTTAGCCATTCTGATAGGTGTGAGGTGCTATCTTACTGAAGTTTTGATCTGCATTTCCCTGATGATAAGTGGTGTTGAGCATCTTTTCATGTGTCTGCTGGGCATCTATAGGTCTTTGGAGAAATGTCTCTGTATGTCTTCTGCCCATTTGTCAACTGGATTATTTGTTTTTTGGGTGTTGAGTTTTTTAAGTTCTTCATGTATTTTGGATAGTAACCCTTTATCCAGTATGTCATTTGTAGATACCTTCTCCCTTTCAGTAGGCGGTCTTTTAGTTTTGTTAATTGTTTCCTTTGCTGTGCAGAAGCTTTTTATTTTAATATAGTTCCATTAGTTTTATTTTGCTTTTGTTGCAATTATTTCAGTAGACCTAGCAAGAAAAATGTTGTTACAGCTGATGTCAGAGAAATTACTGCCTGTGCCCTCTTATAGGATTTTTATGGTTTCAGGTCTCACATTTAGGTCCTTGATACATTTTGAGTTTATTTTTATGTATGGTGTGAGAAAATGGTCCAGTTTCATTCTTTTGCATGTGACTATCCAGTTTTCCCAAAGCCATTTGTTGAAGAGACTGTACTTCCCCCGTGGCATAATCTTGCCCCCTTTGATTAATTGACCATATAATCATGTGTTTATTTCTGGGTCCTCTATTGTGTTTCATTGATCTGTGGGTCTATATTTGTGCCAGAACCATACTGTTTTTATTACTACAGATTTGTTGTATATCTTAAAATCTGGGATTGTCCTATCTCCTGCTTTGTTTTTTAAGATTGCTTTCGGTATTTGGCGTCTTTTGTGGTTCCATACAAATTTTAGGATTGTTTGTTCTAGTTCTGTGAAAAATGCAGCTGTGTTTTGATAGGGATTGTATAAAATATGTAGATTGCTTTGGGTAGTGTGGCCATTATAACATTATTTGTTCTTCCAACCCATGAGCATGAAATGTCTTTCCATTTCTTTGGGTCTTAATTTCTTTCATCAGCATTTTATAGTTTTCAGGGTACAGGTCTTTGACCTCTTTGGTTAAGTTTATTCCTAGGTACTTTATTATTTTTGGTGAAATTGTAAACAGGACTGTTAATTTCTCTTTCTGTTGCTTAATTTTTAGTACACACCAATGTAACAGATTTCTCTACATTGATTTTCTATCCTATGACTTTACTGAATTCATTTATCAGTTCTAGTAGTTTTTTTTGGCAGAATCTTTAGGATTTTCTATATATAGCATTATGTTAAAGTTTTACTTCCTCTTTACCAATTTTGATGTCTTTTGTTGTCTGACTGCTGTGCCTAGGACTTGCAATACTGTGTTGAAAAAAAATGAGTAGACATCCTTGTCTTGTTTCTGATCTTAGGGCAAAAGCTCAGTTTTTCACCATTGAGTATGATGTTACATGTGAATTTTTCATAGATGGCCTTTATTAGGTTGAGGTATGTTCCTTCTAAACCTACTTTGTTGTTTTTTTTTTTAATCATGTACGGATATTGTGCTTTGTCGATTGTTTTTTCTTCCTCTATTAAAATGATCACATGGTTTTCGTCCTTTCTCTTGTGATGCAATGCATCACATTGATTTGTGAATACTGAACCACCCTTGCATCCCAGGAATAAATCCTACTTGACCAATTATTTTTTAAATGTATTTTTGGATTTGGTTTGCTAATATTTTGAGGATTTTTGCACATATGCTCATCAGAGATATTGTTGTGTAGTTCTCTTTTTTGTAGTATCTTTATCTGGTTTTAGTATCAGGGTAATGCTGGCTTCATAGAATAAAGTTGAAAGTTTACCTTTCCTATTTTCTGGAGAAGTTTGAGAAGAGCAGGTATTAATGTTTCCTTAAATGTTTGATAGAATTCATCTGGGAAGCTGTCTGGTACTGAACTTTTGTGTTATTTTGGAGTTTTTTGATTACGGATTTAATTTCATTGCTAGAAATCAGTCTTCCAATTTTCTATTTCTTCCTGATTCAGGTTTGGGAGCTTATATGTTTCTAGGAATTTATCCATACCTTCTAGGTTGTCTAATTTGTTGGCATATAATTTTTCATAATATTCTTTTATGTATGGTGTCCATTGTTATTTCTCCTCTTTCATTTCTGATTTTATTTAAATTCTCTCTCTCTCTCTCTCTTTTTGAGTCTGGCTAAAAGTTTATCAATTCTGTTGATCTTTTCAAGGAACCACCTCCTGGTTTCACTCATCTATTGATTTGTTTTAGTTTCTATTTCATTTCTTTCTTTTTTTAAGATTTTATTTATTTATTTGAGAGAGAGCAAGAGCATGAGCAGGGGAGGGGCAGAGAGAGGGACAAGCAGATCCCTGCAGAGCAGGGAGCCAGACGTGGGGCTCAATGGGGGGCTCCATCCGAGGACCCCAGGATCCTGACCTAAGCCAAAGGCAGACATTTAACAGACTGAGCCACCCAGGTGCCCCATCTGTTTCATTTGTTTTCTGCTTTAATATTTATTGTTTCCTGCCTTTTACTGGTTTTGGGTTTTGTTTGCTCTTCTTTTACTTGCTCCCTTGGGTTTAAGTTCAGGTTTGAGGTTTTTCTCGCATCTTGGTATTAGGTATACTTGCCTCTTAGGACTACTTTTGCTATATCTGAAAGATTTTGGACCATTGCGTTTTCATTTTCACTTATCTCCATGTATTTTTTTTTTATTTCCTCTTTGATTTCTTGGCTGACCCATTCATTGTTTGGTAGCATGTTATTTAACCTCCATTTGTTTGTGTTTTTTTCCCCAGACTTTTTATTGTGGTTGATTTCTAGTTTCATAGTGTGCAGTCAGAAAAGATTCATGGCATGACTTTGATATTTCTTAGTTTGCTGAGACTTATTTTGTGGCTTAATATGTGATCTGTTTTGGAGAATGTTCCACGTGTACTTGAGAAGAATGTGTATTCTGCTATTTTAGGATAGAATGTTCTGAATATATCTGTTACATCTATCTAGTCCAATGTGTCATGCAAAGTCACTGTTTCCTTGTTGATTTTGTTTGGATGATTTTCCCACTGATGTAAGTGGGGTGTTTCAGTCCCCTACTATTACTGTATTACTATCAATTACTTCCTCTGTGTTTGCTATTAGTGGCTTTATGTATTTGGGTGCTCCTATGTTGGGCACATAAATATTGTTTTATCTTCTTGTTGGATTGTTCCCTTTGTGGTTACAAAGCGTCACTTGTCTCTTGTTACTGTGTTTTTAATGTCTGTTTTGTCCAATAGAAGTACTCCTACCCCAGGTTCCATTCTGCATGTATTTTTAGGTCTGAAATGAGTCTCTCATAGGCAGCATATAGGTGGATCTTGCTTTTTTTTTTTTTTTTTTTTTTAAATCCATTCCGTCACCCTGTGTCTTTATACTGGAGTACTTAGTCCCTTTACATTCAAAGTACTTATTGATAGGTATATACTACTGCTGTTTTGTTACTTGTTTTATGATGGTTTTTGTAGTTCTTCTCTGTTTTCTCTCACAGTTGGCTGGTTTTCTTTAGTGATATAATTGGATTCCTTTCTCTTTATTTTTTGCATGTCAGGTTTTGATTTTTCGTTACCATTCGGTTTATATGGCATCCTATGCCCATAGTAGTTATTAGGTTGATGGTCACTTAAGTTTAAATCCATTCTTTATTCCTCTCATCATGTTTTAGGTATATGGAGTCACATTTTACATCCTTTATTTTATGAATGCCTTGGCTTATTTTTATAGATATAATTAAGTTAACTGCTTTTGTGTTTCCTACTTTTCTTACTCCTACTTATGGTTTCCCTTTCTACTCACCTGTCCCCTTTAACATTTCTGGTAGGGCTGGGTTAGTGGTGACAAATTCCTTTAACTTCTGTTTGTGTGGGAAACTATCTCTCCTTCCACTTTTTTTTTTTTCCCCTCTGATAGCTTTTTATTATTCAATGATAGCCTTGATGGATAGAGTATTCTTGGTTGTAGGTTTTTTCATTCAGCATTTTGAATATATCATTATACTCCCTTCTAACCTTCAAAGTTTCCACTGAAAAATTAGTGGGAAGCTTTATGAAATTTCCCTTGTATGCAATGGTTTTCATTTGCTGCTTTTAAAATTCTCTGCCATTTTAATTACTATGTATCTTGTGTGGATCTCCTTGGATTGATGTTGTTGACAGTTCTTTGTCCCTCATGGATCTATATTTCTATTTCCTTCCCCAGATTCAGGAATTTTCAGCTGTTATTTATTCAAATAAATTTTGTCATTCTAGGATTCCTCTAGCGTGAATGTTGCTGTGCTTGATGGTGTCATGAGTTCCCTAAGGCTACTCATTTTGATTGCTTTCCATTACTCTATCCTCCAGCTCATGATCCAGTCTTCTGCTTGTGCTTCCTGCAGTCTACTGGCCATTCCATCTACTGTATTTTTAATTTCATTTATTGAGTTCTTCATCTCTGATTGGTTCTGTTTGTCATGGATCTCATAGAGGTTGTCCACTCTTTTCTCAAGTCTCATAAGTATCCATATGACCATTACTTTAAACTCTCTACTAGGCATATTATCTCCATTTTGCTTAGGACTCTTGCTCTGATTTTGTCCTTTCATTTGGGATATAGTCCTCTGTCTCCTCATTTTGTCTAACCCTGTCTGTTTCTGTGGGTTAGGAAAGTCAGCTACATTTTCTGCACTTCAAAGTAGTGGCCTTATGAAGAAGAGGTCCTGTAGTGCCCTACAGTGCAATGTCTCCTCTTCACAAGAACCTGGAGCTCCAGGGTTGTCTCCTATATGTATTGTGTGTACCTTAATGTGGCCCGCAGTCCACATTCGCCTGTTGTGGTCAGAGTTTGGTCCCTGGTGCCACCTTGACTCCAGCAGAGTCAACATGTGTTTACCAAAGATGCAGTAGCATTGAACTGCAGGGCATTTTCCCTGTTGTCCCCTGAGAAGCTGTCATTGGTGGGTGGGGCCCGCAGTCAAACGAGGTATTTGCCCCCAGCCCACCCTGGGGCCCCAGTTGGATGGGTGTGTATTGCTATCTTCCCCTCTCCCTGGGGCAGGAGTCACTTTGGAGTGGTGCTGGTCCCTGCCAGGGCTGCTTGCACATTGCCAGTCTTGTGGCAGTACTCTAGGATGGGCTCCAGGCGAGGGCATATTGGAGGGGAAGGTCTACTGGAGAATGTCAGGGTAGAGCATGCAGTGTTAGCAAGGTTTGGACAGGCCTGCTGTAGGAGGGGACCTGGAGACAAGGCCTGGATGGAAGCATTTTGTCTGCAGCATACTGTGGGGGTAGAACATGCTCCTGGCAAGTTAGGTAGCATGTGTTGGTATAGTCTGGGTTTCTGCAGGTGTCTGTGTGTCTAGGCTGGGGGATAGGGGAGAGAAATGGTGCGTGGCAGCGCCTTTGTTCCTGGAGAAGTCTCCCAAGGATCCCTGTCCCTCCAGTACATGCTCTGAGGTTAGTAAACAAATCTTATTCCCTATTTCCCAGATATTCTCCAAACTGCTGCTTCTATGCTGTATCTCCACAGAATATTCATTGCGTTCTCTCTTTAATGGTGGGGACTCATTTTCCTTTTGCCCTCCCAGCTCTCCTAGAGCTGAGCTGGCTAATTTTAAAGTTTGGGATGTTAAGCTCTGCTGATTATAAGAACTGGTAAAATTTGACCCCTCTGGTTTTCAAAGCCAAATGTTTCTTTACCTTTTTGTGCCCATGAGGTCCCTTCCCTTCCACACACTAGTCCTGTGGGTCGGTTTACCTCCTGACTGCATCTCCATCTTTCCTACCCTCTTTGATGTGTCCTCTTCTCTACGTTTATCTGTGAAGAGTCTTATTCTGCTAGCACTGAAGTCATTTTCTGGGTTATTTCCACTGATGTGGGCATTATCTAGTTGTATGCATGGGATGAGGTGAGCTTTGAATCCACCTACTCCAGTCTTCCCCTGAAATCCTCCAGAATGTTCATGTTAAACCCATTTTTAAGAAGAGGAAATTGATGCACAGAGAGGTTAAGTGCTTTGTCCAATACCACACAGAAAATAGAATCCACTCAGATCAGCCACTAAATCCAGAGCTTTTTCGCTATAACTCCTCATTCCACACCAGGATCTTCTCATAGACAAGGGATTTATAAACAGTCCAGCCTCCTTCTAAAGCAGTAATTCAATTTCTTAAGTGTACAGATTCAAGGAAGAAGGGCAAATAAAGGTCAACATGTTTTGAAAGGTATATTTCAGGCGTTATCTTTTCTCTCAATGCAAATAAGCAAGATTTCCTCCCCTTTTCATGAAGCTAGATAGGTGTGGAGTGCAGACAAGGGAAATAATCATGCCTCAAACTATTTTTAAAAATTTCTAGGAAGTACCACAAATCAGGCTATAATTCTGAATTTTATGGTAAGGAGTTGTATTATTCTATTAGTGTGTACACAGAATGCCTCGATATTGATATGATTGAATTATATCTATTAAATCCTCAGAATTATTTCACATTAAAAAAAGTAGATACAAAGTTTAATAGTGGAAGAAACCAGAAACGATGATGGCTTCCAAACTGTGATGGGCTTTAGTGGGTCAGGGGTCAGAAAATCATGTGGGGCCACAATTTTTCAATTTTTACATTAACATCTGGTATTAAATGTCAGAAGTTTGTTTTACTGCGTCACATTTCATTCCTTGGTGAGAAATCATAAACTTTTGCAATTCTTCAGACTAAGCATTTCGCCGAACTGCCTGGAAACCAGAACTAAATGACCCATGTGTTTCAAAATGCTCATTGCAAAAGATTTGGAGGAGCTGGCTGGGTTAATCTGTACGTGTGGAGCTATGACTTAACCAAGAAAGGGGCCTATCTGTTCTCGTGTTTCAAAACTTCCTGGCAGATCTATTCCTGTAACTGGTGCAGAATGCAAATCAGTTTGGAGCTGCGTAAGTAAATGTCCAGAGTTCAAGAAATAATAATGATGATTTGGCCAGAATCTCTGGCTATCTCAGTTTGGATTCCCGTAAGGTTTATAAGGGCAAGTTTAAATTTTAATAAACTGCAGCCCTGGGCTTATACGGAAAAATTTTATTGAACCAGGATGCATGGAGAGATCATTGTTAACTTAATTTGAAAGTAACGATTAAGGAGAAATCTAGTCATTTCATTCTCGTCACAAATTTTTCTATACTCCCTGCCTTCTTCTATGTAAATATGAGCAGTGAGGTTGACGACTTTTCAGTGTGTAGCGTTATGTAAATCTATAAATACAGCTGATGCACAGAGATTGGACAAGAATTACTCTGACTCCACATCCTCAGAAAAAGTTTTGAATAAAACTCCTGTTATTTTCTTGAGATAATGGAAGTGACATTAAGTGATGATTGAAAAATGATTAGTTTGGGATAATTAGGTGATTGGGGAGATATTAAAATTATTAATTGGTTCATAAGGGACAGTGACAATAAGAATGGATGTGGGCCATTAATAACTGTTGCTGCCCCACTGCTAATGGTGGCTGGCACTCATTCCAAGTCACGTATGGAAACAATTCCTATCATTCTTTATAAGGTCCCTACTTGGTCTGAACCAGACAAAAACAAGATTTGTAAGCCAAGTAATCTATAGATACTAGAGGGAAGGTCAAAATATTTTCCTAGTATTGCTTTATACCAGCTAATAGTTTGTTTTCTAGTAGCTGCAAGATGGGTCTTGAACAACAGGAATAGCTTTTACCTGCACAACATTAATGACAAAATACTCTTAAGTATTGCAAATGGTTTCTTATCTATATAAATTACTGATATTATTGATCAAATAGTTTTATAAGTAAAACATTTATAAATTATGGTTCAGGAGTTTGGGAGTTTAAATTTTTGATGATGGAAAAGATTACTGGAAATATCTTTTTGATTGGCAGGATTTTGTTTTATGGTTCTGTTTCTTCCTCAAAGTTCTCACAGTGTGAGGTTTATACATCGCTTACTTCCAGTAATTTCATCATCTCGGATGAAATGTGCTAAAACACTTAGCACCACTGGGCTAAGCATAGAGTGTAGGGAGAAGAAGGGATAAGATACATAAGAAGGAGAAACCGTTTCTCTTCCCTGCCCTTGGAGAGGGCCTAATGTAGAATTTTTCTACTGTCCCTACCTGAACCTCTGCCATAGTTCATTGAATTCAAGATGACTTTGTTTCAGAGATGCATCATTAATTTATATATTACTTGAAAACAAAAACAATATTGCCAATTATTTTTGTAAAGATGCCATTGCTTGTATTCCTCATTTAAGAGCTATCAAAACACAAAATATGGTAATTGGTAGATTGTAGGTAATTGAGAAATGGCTGGTGAAAAACTATAGTGTATGGTACCTACTGTTCTAAGATGTTTTAAGGGGATATTAGTTTCACTGGTTATTTGGGGATAGGAAATGTTTTATCTTTTAGGAAAAAGAAACCCACAATGAAAAGGGAGAGCCTGGTGAGGCAGGAGCAAGAGGGCATTCTCCCAAGGGAACCTAACAGACAGCCTTGTCACAGAGCACTGGTAATGCCTAGAACAAGGAGAGCACTACTACAACTGACCCCACCCCCCCCACTGCAGACTCCCTCTCAGCACCCCATAGGATAAATAACCTATGTGGCAGCTTCACAGGAACTATGGGTTTTGCCCAGTGCTGAGAGAGCATCATTTACTTCTTAGAACCCTGCTATGTAGCCTATGTAGTCCCTAGGATTTAATCTGTATCACTTGGGGAAGTTAATCTGATTAATTTACTTGTATCTTATTTTTTGCTACAGCATCCTCACAAGAATGAAAAGAGGAGATTTGCTTGTTAATTTTAGAGAGGAAGGCAGATGGTGTGATTGGGAGTCTGAGATCTGGAATTAGTAGCTTAGGTTTAGCTTCACTCTAGGCAAGTGTCTTAACTATCACTTCAAGCTTAGCTTTACTTACATATCTGACTAGAATAGTAATCTTACCTACCCCTATAGCTCCTGCGAGGATCAGATGAGACAGTGCTTATTGCAAAACACACTTGTCATAGTGCCTAGCTCACACAAAAAGCTAAATAAATAACTACAAGCTGTCCAGTTTGCCAGAAAGAGCAATTGGAGGTCTGTACTCCAGAAGGCTGCATTTCACTTGCCCAGAGGAGATTTAACATGACTTTGTTTTGAAATTTTTGGCTTATAGAAGCTAGATAGAGCTAGATTGTTGGAGAGAAGGAGGGACTATAGGGGTTGAGGAGAAACCTCAGTGAATGGATGCTGGAAAGATCTGGATTTCTTAAACCTGGGAGATGAGGAGATAGATAGTGCATTCTTTTGAATAGTAGAGATACTAATCCCAATGCCTTGCAGAGACCCAAGAGATGGCAACTAATAGAACACTTCTGTGCCTGGGGTATAGTCATTAAGACCTTCAGAGCAATGACCCCTGTCCTCTGCAGCTTAGTCTGTGCCCAGTATAGAGCTGGGAGTATAGCTATCCCCAGATGTGGAGAGCCAGACATCAGCAGTAGTGACACATGGGCCTTGGAAATAAAGGTTGCTGGGACCAGGTAAGACCTGAAATTCTTCTAAGAGACAAGGAGATGGAGTGGGGAGACTGGAGATTCAGAGCTAGTCCAATTGGATATAGAGAGGTAAAAGAATATGACACTTTTTATATCGTACGTCTATGGAGCAAACCCATATCCATTAAATAATTCTTTGACTTGCTATTTTGTATAATAGTTATCGTTATCTGCTTATTCTGGGAAGGAGTCTAATGAAGTATGTGTGTCTATACAAGCTGCTTGTAGGACTCTTGTGCTGTCCCTTTTACCCACACTGTAAGAGTGGTCCTTCATCTATCTGCCCACTACACTGAAATCAAGGATATCACCTCTAAGCTCCCAAAGTCTATTTCCAATTGGATACTCACTCTTAACTGCCATTTACCCTGAACATGGGTTTTCTACCTGACTTTCTAGCAAATGGCCTGGGGACTTTCTCTAAAATAGTATCATAAAGGACTTCTGGGGGAGATGGTGGAGTAGGAGGATCCTAAGCTCACCTTTTTCCAGGAATACAACTCCATAATTCCAACATCATTGTAAACAGCCCAGAAAACGACGCAGAATGGCAGAACAGAATTTACACAGCTAAATGTAGAGAAGAGGCCATGTCAAAGAGCGTATGAAGGGCTAAGACACTGTTGGGAGCTAAATGAACCCATGGCACTGTCTGCAGTAGGGAGGGACTCGGCAAGCACAGAAAAGGGAGAAGACCAGACCCTCACACCAGAAACTCCAGGCACAGGGAAGACAAATCCCCATAACATTTGTCTTCGAAAACCAGAGAGGCATAATTTCACAAGTTTCTACAATGAGTGGGGCTTACCACCTAGAACTTAAAATCTGCAGGCTCAGCTCTGGAAGATCCTGGAAGGTGAGAGGAGACAATGAACAGCCCCGTGGAGATACAGCATCGAAGCAGTAGTTTGAAAAACACCTGGTAAATAGCAGGTGAGCTTTATATACTAACCTCAGAGCATGTACTGGAGGGACAGGGATCCTTGGGAGACTTCTCCAGGAACAAAGGAGCTGGCAAGTGTCATTTCCTTTACTACCTAACTTGCTAACAGCACACCCTGCCACCGCATTCTCCTACAGCCATACCCCTTCCAGCCAGGCCTTGGTTCCTGGTCTCCCACAGGAGGCCTGTCCAAATCTTGCTAACACTGTGGCCCCACCCCATGTTCTCCTGTGGACGCGGCCCCTTCATCTAGGCCTTGGTCCAGGTCCCTTCCTACAGCAGGCCTGCATAAACCTTGCTAATACCAAGCATTCCACACCTGAGTTCTGTGGACCTGTCCTCCTCCCCACCCCACCCCCCAAATAGTCCTTGGCTGGAGCACACCCAATGTATTTTTACAAGTCTGGCAGTGTACACACAGCCCCTTCAGGGACCAGCACCACTCCAAAGTGGGGTCACCCTGCCCAGGGAAAGGGGGAGATAATCACACACATAATCAGTCCTACCGCCGCCCCAGCAGTAGGGTAGGGGCAGACATCAAGTCTGGCTGCAGCCCCTACCCACCAAAGTTCCTGAGGGGACAACACAGGGGAAGCACCCTGTAGTTCAGTGCTACGACATATTTGCAAACACTTGGTTGCCTCAACTCAAGCCCACGGCAGCCCCAGACTGGCCCAATAACAACACAGGGACTAAACTCTGCCAACAACAGGCAAAGAGCCATTGCAGATGACTGGACTGGAGGCAAGCACAGCTCAGCCACAACAGTAGGGCACATACAACACACATAGGAGACACTCTAACGCACAAGGTTTTGGCCAACAGAGAAACTGCACTCTAGGGTGCTACAGGACCTCTTCTTCATAAGGACACTACTTGCAAGAGCAAGAGATATAATGACTTTGCTAACGCACAGAAACGGACATAGACAGGCAAAACGAGGATTCAGAGCAATATGCACCAAATAAATGAAAGAAAATGACAAAGATCATAGCAAAAGTGCTAAACAAAATAGAGATAATATGCCTGATTGATAGAGAATATAAAGTAGGGTCATAAAGATACTCAATGGACTTGAGAAGAGTGGAGGAACTTGGTGAGAACTTTAAGATAGAAAATGTAAAAACAACTAATAAGGGATGAAGAACTCAATAACTGAAATTAAAAATACACTAGAGGAAGCAGAAGAATGGATCAGTAACCTGGAGAACAGAGTAATGAAAAGCAATCCAGCTGAACAGGAGAGAGAAAAAAAATTAAAAAATGAGAGTAAGTGAACTCAGCAATACCATCAAGCATAATAACATTTGCGTTATAGGGATTCCAGAGGGAGAAGAGAGTGAAAGGGAAGCAGAAAACTTATTTGAAGAAATAATAGCTGGAAACTTCCTGAATCTGGGGAAGGAAACAGAAATCCAGATTCAGGAGGGACTGAAAGGTTAGGATGGCTACACTAAGAGACATAGTAATTAAAAGGCAAAGCATAGTGATAGACAGTTTTAAAAGCAGCAAGAAAAAAGAAAACAGATACATACAAGGGAAATCCCATAAGTCTGTTTTTTCAGCAAAAATTTTGCAGACTAGAAGTATGGTATATTGAAAGTGCTTAAAGAAAAAAACCTACAACCAGGAATACTCTATTCAGCAAGGCTATCATTGAGAGTGGAAGGAGAGTAAAGGGTTTCCCAGACAGACAAAAGTTAAAGAAATTAATCACCACTAAACCAGCCCTACAAGAAATGTTAAAAGGAATACTTTGAGTGGAAAGGAAAGACCATAAGTAGGAATATGACAAGGAGGAATCACAAAAGTGATAAAATTAAGTCTATCTATAAAAATGAAAGAATTCACAAAATATGAGGATATAAAATGTGACACCTAAAAAGTGGGGTAGCAGGGAGGAGAGGGGTAAAGAATGGGTTCAAACTTAAGTGACCAACAACTTTATATAGACTGCTATAAGCATGTCATATATAAACCTAATGGTAACAACAAATAACTGGTAATAGATATGCAAATAGTAGAGAGAAAGGATTCCAAGTATATCACTAAAGAAAGCAAACCCACTGTGAGAGAAGAGAGCAAAAGAAGGAAGATAGAACTATAAAAACCACCATAAAACAAGTAACAAAATGGCAATAAGTATATACCATCAATAGTTACTTTGCATGTAAAGGGATTAAATGCTCCAATGAAAAGACATAGGGTGATGAAATGAATAAAAAAAAAAAGTAAGATCCACCTATATGCTGCCTACAAGAGACTCATTTCGGGCCTAAAGACACATGCAGATTGAAAGTGAAGCGATAAATCAATTATCATGCAAATGGCAGTGAAAAGAAAGCTGTGGTAGGAGTACTATTTAAAATAGACTTTAAAAACAAAGACTGTAACAAGAGACAAAGGATACTATATAATCTTAAAGGGAATAATCTAGCAAGAAGGTATAATGATTATAAATATTTATGCACTCAACGCGGGAGCACTCTAGTACAAGAGGAAGCTAATACCACACGTGAAGCAAGTAATAGTAATATAATAATAGGGGAGTTTAACACCTCACATCAAAGGATAGCCCATCCAAACATGAAATCAACAAGGAAACAGTGGCTTCGAATGACACATTGGACCAGATGGATCTAACAGATATATTCAGAACATTCCATCCTGAAACAGCAAAATACACAATCTTCTCAAGTGCACATGGAACATTCTGCAGAACATATCACATATTAAGACCACAAGTCTCAACAGTTTAAAAAGATTGAAGTCATACCATGCACCTTTTCCAACTATGCCATGAAACTAGAAATCAACCACAATAAAAATCCCGAAAAAACACAAATACGTGGAGATTAAATAACATGCTACTAAACTATAAGAGGGTCAACCAAGAAATCAAAGAAGAAATTAAAAAAAATACATGGAGATAAGATGAAAATGGCCCAAAATCTTTGGGATTCAGCAAAAGCTATTCTAACAGGGAAGTTTATAGCAATACAGGCCTACCTTAAGAAGCAAGAAAAATCTCAAACAACCTAAATTTACACCCAAGGGAGCTAGTAAAAGAGCAAAAAAAACCCCCAAAACCAGAAGGAAGGAAGGAAATAATAAACATTAGAGCAGAAATAAAATAGAAACTAAAAACCAACAACACAATAGATCAATGAAACGAGGAGCTAGTTCCTTGAAAAGATCAGAATTGATAAACCTCTAGCCAGACTCATCAAAAAAAGAAAAAAAGGACTTAAAATCTGAAATGAAAGAGGAGAAATAACTGACACCATAGAAATAGAAAGGATTGCAAGAGAATATTATGAAAAATTATATGTCAACAAATTAGACAACCTAGAAGAAATGGACAAATTCCTGGAAACATATATACTCCCAAACCGGAATCAGGAAGAAATAGAAAATTTGAAAAGACCAATTACCAGCAATGAAATTGAATCAGTAATCAAAACTCCCTTGCTTGTTTCTGCCCTTGGAGAAGAGACTGAATAACTCTGTCCTCATGACAGCACCTCTAATGTTAGAAAATGGGTTCGTCAATTATCATATGATCTCTCTGATATGAAGAATACAAGAGGCAGGGTGGGGGGTTGTGGGGGGTGGGAGAGGGAAATGAAACAAGATCGGATCAGGGAGGAGACAAACCATAAGAGACTCCTAAACTCACGAAACAAACTGAGGGTGGCTGGGGGGTAGGGGCGGGTAGGGATAGGGTGGCTGGGTTATGGACATTGAGGAGGGTATGTGCTATGGTAAGTGCTGTGAAATGTGTAAGCCTGAGGATCCACAGACATGTACCCTGGGGCAAATAATACCTTATGTGTTAATTAAAAAAAAAAAAAAAGAAAATGGGTTCATCCCTCTGTCTTCCTTTCTCCTCTATCATACCACACCTTCCATTGACTGCTTGTAGTCCTAAATGGCCTGCAGAATGATAGTGGAAGTTGGAATCATCTCTGACCTCTAAAATATTTTCATCTTTCCAGGGCACCTTGTCTATATCTGCGAGGGAATACCTTGAGGCTGACAAAATACGAAAAACAGAAAGTAAGGGAAAGACGATATTTGGAGAAGTTTCCAGAGACTGGCAAGCTGATGTCCAAATACTCACAGGGTTTCACCAGTAGCAGTACCGTTGCTTAGTCCTATGTGTCCTTGGCGTAAGAGAGTTGAGGAACAAAAGCCAGCAACAACATGGAAAATGTTCCCCTGGTAAAAAGAGAGACATAAGGATCGTGGGGGAACTCGGAAGGGGGCACTTGCTGGGGAGAAAGCCATGGGACAGCATGGTTTAGGAAAGACATAAAAGACCATCTACACTATGTGCAGTCTGGCTTCCTGGGAAAAGGCAGCGGGGGGAGAAGTCAGGACATGGCTATGACTTAGAAAGTCCCCTGTGGGACCATTTAGCAAAGACACTTATTGTCTCCATGCCCATGTCCCCACTGGGAAAATGAGGATCATTGGACATTCCTTGAAGTGTTGTGAGGATTACATGAGAGAATGATTTTAACACAGCAGCTAGCATTTTTTTTTTTTTTTTTGCCTTTATTAAGTATTGGGTATTGTGCTAAGCCTCACATGCATTATCTCATCCAATTCTCACAACAACCCAGTGAGATAGGTACCATAATTATCCCTGCTTTCAAGGCAGAGGACTAACTAGACCCCAGAGAGGTTAGGTAACAAACCCAGAGGGATGGGGTCCCTGGAGGAGCTGGGAATCAACCCTGGGAGTCTGATTCACTCATGGCCTGTGCTCTTAACCCAATGCCATCTCTCACATACACTTAGACCATGGTTCAGTCCTTCTAGTTCCTGGGTGGCTTACCTTTGGGTCACAAGTGTGCACACTTCTCAGTAAGGCTCTTCATTTTATCTAATTCTTCAGATCCAGTATTTGGCATTCCTTAGCTTTTTCTTTTGAAGTTTTTTTTCCTCCCCAACTTCCAACCTGTGAGTCAATATAAGGAAGAAAAGGGGAAGTTATTTTCTTTAAACATTTATCTACTTTTGTTTCTATAATAGAAAGTCAATACCTACCTTGAGCTAACACCAGCTATGTGTCGATTGGCTATGGAGCCCTGCTCTGG
This sequence comes from Potos flavus, assembly GCA_028534135.1. Classification (NCBI taxonomy): domain Eukaryota; kingdom Metazoa; phylum Chordata; class Mammalia; order Carnivora; family Procyonidae; genus Potos; species Potos flavus. Next base: position 46,104,338 of record CM052896.1, read on the forward strand.
CGTTCTTCCAGACACACAGACTGGAATCAATCACAGTAAATTCCATATGCAGGTTGCTTTTCCCCATTTAGCTTTGTAAATTCTTCTGCACTCATATGAATTTTTTTATGGCTATTAAAGTATTCTTCAGCTAGGTCAGCCAGAAGAGGTTGCTCCAAATTTTTGAGTCAGCACTAGAGCCCTAAAGGGTTAAAATACTTGGCCACTTTTGGCTACTGGCTTCTAGTTTTTAGGCTGATCACTGGCAGGAAAACCTCCCATTTTTCAACTCTCTCAAGATGTTAGATTTCTATTTTATATGTGATCATAGGTGTTTTGAATGGATGCATAATCTGTTAGTAAGTTGATTTTTTTTTTTTTACCCTGAAGGTACTTTTACCATATGAAAGATTGCCAGGAACAAAATGCCTATGCCATACCAAAAAATTAGTCTCACTAACCTGTTTATTATAAAAGATTTGCTATAGCATTTCTTCATATCTCCCCATTCTGTTCCTGTTGGCCACCATTCTTAAGCTAGCATTGCTGCCTTTTCCTTACCGTATTTCTCCACACAATCAAGTCAGAAATATGGAGATATTTAGCAAGATACAAAAGTAAGTCACTTATTCTGTAAATCCTCCCACATTCACTTGAGTAAGGATGGCACTGGAACCCTGATATTCTTCTGACTGAATGAGTGTTGGTTAAAAGATACACCAGCCAACTTCAGTGAAATAGCTGACCCATCTCTGTTTCTGCACCCACTATACATACCTGTAGAATCACACTTATTACAGTTGTGCTGGTTATATATTTTAAGCCTGTCTGTTCCTCTCAACAGGGAAGTCCTATAGGAAAGGCTCCATGTCATATTTGCCTTTGAATTTCCAAGTGCATTGCACAGTTCTTGGCAGATAACTTATTGTCACAATATTTGCTAAATGAATGAATGATCATGATTCAGACTTATTTTTAAAATAAAAATTCTGTTCTGCACAAGGCACTGACGTGGTCTTTTTGGCAACATTAGATTTGGAAAACACATCTCCCATTTAACCATGGAGGCATGAATATTGTGTGTTGACCACATCCTGGGGATAAATTCTATAGTTTCTCTGCTTTAATCATTCTTCTTGGTCAATATCCGGCATAAAGTGAAACCCCACAGGAGTTACTAAGTCCTTAAAAATACCTCATCAACTGAACCCACACACACAATCTATTTCAAATGCACTGCAGTCTTTTGGGCTTTAAAGCAAATGTTTTCTCTCTGACTAATAAAGTATTTTTCCTTTGAATTGACTTTTTTATATTTATATTTCCCCCAGCCTTGGTTGTCTTTACTTGTTTATATTTTACCATTATTTATTGTATCTATTCATATTGCAAGTCACTTTGAATTCTTTGGAAAATGAGATGGGACATGATTAAATAAATTTTAAAAACACTGCTATATCCTAGGTAGGTGAATGGGATTCAAATCAGAGATTTGGGGAGGAGGTGGATGAAAGTTCTTTCTCTCTTCCATAGTCTACTCCCTGATCCGGGATAGGTCACTTAATTCACATTACTCTTTGATTCTGTTAGTTGACGTAAATAGCTAAAAAATCATACCTTCAAAATAGTGACTGGAAGGCTTTTTTTTTTTTTTTTTTTTTTTAAAGAACAGTGACTTAGGGCACTAAAAAGAACCAGTCATGCCTCCTCAGCAGTTCTTTCTAGCCCCAAAAGAATTGTGTTTTGTTCTTCAGATCCTTAGGGACAGAATGCCTCATGTAGACATTCTCGCTACTTCTTGGAGAATCAATTAATAAAACACTAGACTACGTATCCGGTATCTGTAGGGAATACAGGAACAGTGTAAAACAGCCTAGACCCTCAAGGGACTTTAGGTCAACAAGGAACAGAGCTTGGCACTAAGCACAGGAGAGCAGTAGAAATAGCTCTGCACGTGGGATCAGAACACCTGGGTTTGACCATGCTCTGGGATCTTGAGCCTTTTACCTAATTTTTCAGACTTCATTCCCTTGCTTGTCAAATAGGGCTGATAGTGGGGATGTAGTCAGGATTAAATAAGAGAATGAACATCAAGGAAGCTTCAGCTTGTAAAATAATATCAGGAGTACATGTTATAATGAAGAAATAGTGTTTATATTTAATAAAAAAATGATGGGCATCGAAGAGAACTTTGGAAGTATACAGACCTGGATTCATATGTCTTTACTAGTTGTCTGGTTTCAGGCAAGGTACTTGGCACCTATGAGTCTCGGTTTCTTAATCTGTATAATGGGTACAGATGGAGCACAGTAGAGCTCCTAGGAATATCGATGGCAAAGGATGGGAAGCATGAAGCAGAGTAGCTGGCACATAGTATGCACTGAATAAGATTTCATTTTGTGATTAATATAGCTTAACAATAGAAATTGTATATAACTTGGTGCCAAATTTTGTTTGCTTATAGCCTGTGGATAGTGTAGAAGTTCAGAGAAGAGGAATACGAACTGTATTTGGGATCTTGTTAAAAAGACTTCATGGAAGGGTGATTTGAGATAGACCTGGAAAGATGAGTAAGCTTTGCTTAGGTGGAATAAACAGTAGTGTTTACCCAAATTAGTTCTCCGGGTGTAGACAGCATAGTTATGATCACGCTTGAATTTTTCTTGGTCCTTGTATAGCACCTAGCACAGGAGCTTGGAAGTTATTTACATAAATCTGTCACTCTGTGGATTTCTGGAAGAAAGGAAACACATTGATTTCATCTTTCTGTTTCTTAAAGTAGTGGCTTTCAATCCTGATTGCTCTCAGCTCCGTGAATATTACCTGGAGAGCTTTTATTTATTTATTTATTTTCCCCCAAATGCTTTTATTTTTTCGGTGTTACAAGATTCATTGTTTATGTACCACACCCAGTGCCCCATGCAATACGTGCCCTCCTCAATACCCACCACCAGGCTCGCCCATCCCCCCACCCCCTCCCCTCCAAAACCCTCAGTCCCTTGTTCTGAGTTCACAGTCTCTCATGGTTCTTCACCCCTCCGATTTCCTCCAATTCATCCCTCCCCTCCCTCTCACAATGTCCTCCATAAAACTACCCATGCTGAGGCCTCACGCCAGTCCCATTACATAGGAGGACTCTCAGGGTATTAGGCTGGGTATAATGGTGTTTTTGCAAAGCCTCCTAGGCATTTATTACATAAATCCTGGTTGAGAACCATTTCCCCAAGGCATTAACTACATGTGAATAGATGTGTGTTCAATTGTTGAGACGGTTGTGTGGAATGGAATATGCTGGATAACACACTGGACTGGGATTAGGAGTTGCAGGTTCTACCTGTAGCTCTGCCCTGACTTCTGGTGGTCTTCGGCCTCCCTAGGTTCTGTGTCCTCATCCGCTAAATAGGGAGGCTGGACTCTCTCTCTCCCTTCAAGCCCTGATGTCTATGACGTAGCCAAGCGGGCATCATCCCCGTTGTCCCCATTTGGAGAGCCAGGCTCAGTGGTGGAATCATGGGGGTGCTCCTCTTGCTTTCCCCATAAATATACTTCTCTCCTTCCCATACCAGCCCCACCCACAGGCACATGAGAGGAGCTCAACAAGGACATCTGAAAACCGTTTTCCTCTTTTACCGAGAAACGCCATAACATCATCAATCTGTGTTTGTTTTATTTCTAATGAGGGAAATGTGCCCCTCTTATTGGAAACACCTTGTGGAAAGAAGCAAGAGCCTCTCCCTGCAGTCTGGCAGCTGAGAGCAGAGCTGCCGGCGGCACCCCACCTGTCCCCACAGCCAAGACTGACACAGCCCCAAATGCTTTCCATACGGAAACCTTTGTGAAGTTTCCTAGGCACACAGAGCAGACTAGGCCCCAGTTGCTGTTTCTGGCCAAGGTAACACAAACCACATGCCTGGAGAGGAGTCAAGGAGAATATAGTTCCCCCAGAGGCAAAACAGAAGTGGCACCTTCTTGTCTTAGTCGTGGACCCCTCCTTCCACGGGCCAGGCATTGGTCAAACCTGTAGAGTAATTGCAAACGTCTGTCGTGAAAATCACTGTGCACTTGGGCTAGGCCACCTAAAACTCCTTAGAAGGCAGCGATGCATTTTTACTCTTAATAAACAGCAGAAGGGGATGGAAATTAAAAGGAAGGTAGTACATATGTGGGGGATTTCATTTGGCATCCTAGCTTTTTATTATGGATTTACCAGGTAGGAGCTGGAGCACAGACGGCCTGTGCCCTGGTCCTCGAGCTCTTTCCTAGGTCCTGGAGTGAGCTTCAAAGAGCCATGTTGCGTAGAGCTGAGAGCCAGGCTGGCTTGTCCCCCACGCTTGTGAGAGTTTTGAGGAGGGGCCTCTGGCCGGTCAGTGGGAGGTAGCAGCAGCCATTCTGAGAATAGGGCATCCTGCAAGGATGAAAGTAACAGCTCTAGAATCATCTAGAGAATAATCCCTGGATTTCTGATGATTTGTAAATAATATTTCCTGTTAGAGACCCCATTTGAGCTTCAGTTAAGCACAATGTCACAGAAGAAGCTCGGGCTCTGGAAGCAGAATGAAGTCACATTCTTCCTACCCAGTTCATTGCTTCTATATCTAACCCCATCATTTCATGTACTCAGAACCTCAGCCTCCTCATCTATAAAATGAGAAGAATGGTAGCCACTGCAGAGATAAGATTACCTTATAAATAAAAGGGCTCTGACACCACGCTGCCTGGGTTTGAACCCCTCTCTACCACATCGCAGCTCTGTTGGGCACGATGGTTCTTCGTCCCCTGCTTCAGTTTTCTTATTTGTAAAATAAGATTAATAGGGTCTACCTCATAGGGCTATTGCGAGGATTAAATGAGTTAATACTTGTAAAGCTCCTGGAATAGTGACTGGTACAGAGTAAGTACTCAGTAAGAGGAAGAACGTTAATTGTGCATTACAGCCCTTCGCACAGTGGCTGGCATACCGTACATGTCCAGTGACTGCCAGTTATTAGGACTACTAGAACAATTCACTCAGTGGGGGAAGGATCATGTGTCCTCACCTCTCATTTCCTCCCTCAGACTTCCTTGTATGATTCAGATCTGAGTCCACCGAGGTATCATCCTGGCCCTGAGGGAAGAGAAGGAGGAGTTTTGGGACCAAGCCAATAGAGCAGGGATGTCAGGCTAGCAGCCCAGACCCCACGGGAGCCCAGGCCCAGGATCAGCTGACCTTTCCACAGAAAGAGGAGAAACCACAGCAGCGCTCACTTTCCCTGAGCTCTCACTGAGTCATGCTAAGTCATTCTTGGGTTTCACTCCACAGAGAAAGATATTTCTACAGAAGCCAGAGAATTTGTGCCTAGGTCCCCAGGCTCTGTGCTCAGACCAGGATGTTCCAATGGAGGCCTGGGGGAGGGATGGAGTGGGGTCGAGGGGTTCTGGCTTTCTGGGGGCTTTGAAGGCCCTCTGGTAGCTATGGATGAGGCTGGGTATCTGTTTGAAAAAGGAAGTTCTCTTCTGGGGTCAAAAGAGGAGGATAGTAAGCAGTCTCTGGTTGGCTCTTTAGCATAATTGCTATTCTCTTCTCTAAAATTAGTCCATGCCTTATTCCTAGAGAAATGACCTTAATTTACATTTTATTTATTCTACAAATATTAGAGAGGCAATATATGATGGGCACAGTGCTAGGGAATGACCACATAGAGAATTTCATGAAATTTTAAATAATTACTATACAGTATTTTCAGCTTGTAATATAAGTGGGTTCAAAGTCCAATGGGGGCATCGTGGATGGGGAGATCACACAAGGCTTCAAGGAGGAAATGATGTTGGTTTCCAGAGACAGACCCATGTAAGTTAAAATTCCACCTCTGCTACTCTGTGATCTTGGAGAAGTTATCTTAACCTTTCTGAGCCTTGGTTTCTCCACTTGTAAAATAAAGATAATGGTACCATCTTTAAAGATTTTGTATAAAACATAGAATAGTGTGCCAGGAACACTGTAATTAACAACATTTTTAATCAGTGAAAATCTGCATATACCTAAAAATTCCATAGGGGGATTGTTTTTTTCCATAGGGGGAATTTTTTTGCAAAATTATGGCATATTTGGAATTTACTATCCATGTTTTTATTTCATTGACAGTTGAATCTGAGGCTATAACCCTGTGGTCAAGATCATTAAAGACTGTTAGGTTTGCCCAAGATCCATTGAAATTCCAAGTATTCAGGAGTGAGTTCAGGTAGTGGGTCTCTGTGCACTATGGCCAGAGTTCATGAGCCAAACTTCCACATATGCATTCACATACCACTTCTGTCCATGGCAGAAGGCTGCTGCAGTAGCCTAGCCTTATAGGAGGTCTTGTGGGGTCATCCACACAGGCTGGCTGCATCTTGAAGTTAGAGGGAGAGAAGAAAGATATAGGATGTCTCAGCAAGGCTCCAGGACATTCAGCTCATAAACCATGTGATTCCTTCTGTGGAAACCTGTCTCCATAGTGAATGAAGGGTCTCCTGTATAATATGATAAGAGAAGAGCAAAGCTAACCCCATTTTGTGTTACACCCGCCACCTTATCTGAACATATTGTCCCGCCCTTGCGTTAGGCAAAAGGAATGCGGAACCCCCACCTCTAACCCATCGAACCCGCGCACCATATAGGGTAAAAAGTAACTCAAATTGGTCATCTGCGTATGGCCTGATATCACCCTACAACTCCCTATTGTGTGTTACAAGGCCATTAGCCCCTATAAAACTGTTGCACCTTCTAAAACTAGGGCTCTCCTTCTCTCCACATCACGCCGCTCAGTCGGTGAGTGTGGGAAGTTGAGCCCAAGCTAGCTGGAATAAAGGCTCTTTGCTTTTGCATTGGACTCGGCTCCCTGGTGGTCTTTGGGGATCTAAAAATCTGGGCATAACATAATGAATGACCCTTCCCCAAACTATCCAACCACTATCTACAGAGCATCAACTTGTGCCAGGCATGTGAGTTACATGTAGTTGCCACCTCTATGATTTCTGTATAAAATCAGCAGAACAGCAGTAGCATTCTTGAGAGAATAGTGGCTTAAGCCATTCAGCACAGGAGTCCCTATAAGTTCCTTCTGCTTGTGCCATTTTCCATCAGTTTTACGGAACCTGGTCTCCATTTTTATGTTTTGAGATCTCTTCCTCTCCTCTCGTGATCCAGACTGTGCCATATCTTTAAGAGGCTTGATACTCATTTAGCCAAAAAGAGACTTGAAAATGGGCTTGGCCCATTTAGCCAAGACTAAACGAGGTTCACTCCTCACTCATCTCCCTTTTCCCCCCACCTAAGGTTATTTAATTGTGAGTTCTCTTATGGCACTTAGGAATTTATTAATTTATGTGCACTGTACTGTTGTGATTCAGAGACTGCTGTTTTCAATGAGGAGTCTCCAACTAGAACACACACTCTTTGTGGTCAGGCACCATGTCTTTTCATTCTTTCATGGTCCTGATTTCTTTTAAGGGTATCGTTAAAACAAGTCTCAAAAAACAACTCCCTAAAAATAAGGCCAAAGAATATTTGACACCTGCTTGGCTATAATGCTACCAAGAGAATGTAGTAGTTACAGGAACTTTTTGGATATTCCTAAAATGCCTGTTTTTCGAAGTTGGCCTAGAAGAAGACAGGATCAGGTCTGGCCCTCACCTACCTCTCCATTCATCTCACATCATACCCGCTCCTCACTCTTTAATCTCAAGATTTACTGGCTCTCTTGGAGCACTTCACAGATGCTACTTTGGACACATTGTTCCCTCTGTCTGGAATGCTTCCTCCCACCCTTCACTCCCCCCCTCCCCCACACACACACCCTACTCACTTTTGCCAAATTAACTCCCACTCACTCTTGAGAATTTACCTCATTTACCACTTTTTCAGAGAGTCTCCGCTGATTTTCCTCACTATGGAAAATCCTTTTATTTCTCAAATTCTTGCTGCACATTTACCTTTCCTTTAGGGAACTTAATACCTAACACATTTGCTTTGTAATTGATTAGTGTCAATATCAAACTTCCTCTCTAGATGGTAAACTCCATGAGGGCAGGGCTTGTGTCTATTCTTTATTCATCACTTCTTCCCTAGTACCTGGCATGTAATAGGCACTTGATAACTCTTTTAAGTGAATTATTTGAAATGAATATTGACATTTACATCAGTACACAATTATTTAATGAGAATCTACTATGGGAGAATGTGCTGAGGCTAATGTCCTGAGGATAAGGAGAAAGAAAAATGTTATGAGCTATTAAGGTGCTAACAGCAGAAATGATGTTGGGTGATGGCAGAGTGGACTAACATTTCTAACAATGTTAGAAAGCAAAGTACACAGAATGGAATAGGCTTAACTCATGAGGGTGAGGGAAGGCAGGTAGAAGCAATGATGGAACTGATGTTTTAGAATGTCAACTAGTGGCCTAATTGTGTAAAAGCCTATTTATTACTTTTTAATTGCTGCATAACAAATTACTCTAAAACTTAGTGGCTTAAAACAACACTTACTGTCTTACAGTTTCAGCGGGCATGGCTTAGTTGGGTCCTCTGCTTTGAGTCCCTCACAAGGCTAGAGTTAAAATCTCATCTGAAGGCTTGACTGGAGAAGTATCCATTTACAGCCTCACTTATATGGTTGTTGGCAGGATTTGGTTCCTTATGAGCTATTGGACGGAGAGCCTCAGTTCCACACTTGCTAGTAGCCAAGGACTTCCTTTAGTTCCTTGCCTTACAGGCCTCTTCATAGGGCAGTTCACAATGCAGCTGGCTTCATCAAAGTGAGCAACTGAGAAGGCAAAGAGAATACAACTGAAGGAGAAAGAGCAAGACAGGAATCACAGCCTCCTGTAACCTAATCTTGGAACTAACATCTTATAATTTTTGTGGTATTCCATGAGTTAGAAGCAAGTCACTAGATCCGGACCACACTCAAATTGAGGGGATTACAAAGAAGGCAGAGATCAGTGGGGAGGGAACTATATTTCAGATATTGCCTAACACAGTCTATGATGGCTGGTGCCAGTTAGAACTGGAAAGAATAAATTATTATGTTTACATTTCAAGGGTTAATTGTGTTAAGGCTAATTAGTAGGCAGAAGAGACAAGGTAAACTAGGAGAACATGGCTCAGAGTCCTGCACATGGTGGAAATTCAAGTGGAAATATTGTGATAAAGCATTACTTTCTGCTTCAGTCCTGTCTTAGGAAGTACCTCCCAGAGAAAACTGTGATAAAGATAGGAACAGATACAGAGGAGATAGGCAGAATTTTGAGATAGGTGCACTCATCAAACTCATGCTCTGAGAGCAGGCATAAGCACTGAGAAGTCCATTGTTCCTGGATCTCACAAGATTCCTGCCACCCTCCACTACTCACCACTTCTGTGGTCCTTTCTCCAGCCTCCCCTCACCTTTTTAAAAAATATTTTATTTATTTGACAGAGAGAGAGAGAGCACTAGAGAGAAAGCAAGCACTAGAAAGAGAGACAGAGAGCAAGCACCAGTGGGGCAGAGGGAGAGGGAGAAGCAGGCTCCCAACTGAGTGGGGAGCCCCATATGGGGCTCGATCCCAGGACCCTGGGCTCATGACCGAAGGCAGTCACTTAACTGACTGAGCCACCCAGGTTCCCCATATTCCCCTTTTTAAAGTTTTATTCATTTTTAGAGAGAAATTGAGAGAGAGGAAGAGGGTGGGGGGAGGGGCAGAGAGAGAGGGAGAAAATCCCAAGCAGACTCCTTGCTGAGTACAGAGCCCGAAGTGGGGCTCAATCCCATGACCCTGAGATCACCGCCTGAGCAGAAATAAAGAGTGGACACTCAACCAACTGAACCATCCAGGAACCCTGGCCAGCCAGTTTTGAAAGTCAAGAGAAGTGCAGGTCACATGAGGGATCATAAGGGTTTTCTGTTGCTACCCCAAGATGGTATTCCTATTGTCATTAGGGACTGTGTTTGTTTTGTTAATGCTCTTCTGAACGTGTGCTGGTAAGACTGTGACCAAAAGAGGTCAAGATTAAGATTACCTCACACAGACAGCAGAAAGCTTTTGTAAAGAAACGACATTATTTCGATGGCAATCTTTTCTACCACAATTTCTTCTTAAGGGTGAAAAGAGTTATGTATATAAATATTTCTCCCCAAGCAATGTTGTGGCTTCCCAGGGTTATCAGAGCTAGATTTGATTCAGATCAAACTGTATGCACTGCAGCCTGTGGAGAGAATTGTAACTGGACATCAAAGGAGGAATTCAGAATGGTTATAGGAAAATTCTGCTTCCTCCAGTTGTCTGCCAATTAATACATTGGCCCTGTCAAAAGGACATGGATTAAACTCTGGAAGATGAGCTTGGAGATGCAAGGTTGCACTCTGGCTTCTGTAACAAGTGGGTAGCCTGCAGGTTTTGAGAAGAAGTGAAGTGAAACCAAATTTATGGTTCACTTTGTAAATAGTGAAGGATTGCCTAGATCAAAGAGAAATAATCTGGAGGCTCAATTGCCTCCTAGTTTTGGCACCAGAAAGAATTCCATTTGTATTTTTACAAGGATTGGAACAATTCAGAATCTGACTGCTGGTCCATGCCATAGAGTGGGCCGGTGGGTCTCTCTCTGGGTAGAACATACCAAATGTGGTACATGAACAATGAATCTTGGAACACTGAAAAAATAAAATAAAAGTAATTGGAAAAAAAAAAAAGGACATACCAAATGCCTGCGTTCTTTAGATGCTCTGGATTCATTTAGATCTCATGCCCTTCAATCCCCTTACTGCAGTTCCTAAGGATAAAGGTTTAGTGTGGGAGAAGGGGCTAGGAGCTCCGGGATCTGATTTCAGCTCTGCATTGATTCAAATGGCAATCCTAAGCAAGTGATTTAACTACTTCCATGAGCCTCAGATTTCTCACTTGGTAAAATGGGAAAAGTAATATCCACACTTCTCACTGCTCACAGAGTTACCATGGAGATTATTATAGGTAAAAGCTACTTTAAAAAATATAATATGAGAACCCCCCCTTTCCCCATGGTCATCTTCATTTCACTTCCCACTTATTTGTCCAACCATTTATTCCAACCAAAATGATCTCATTTTCTCTCTAGTTGGCTTTACTTTTTTTTTTACTCCTTTTTCCCCCTCACATTCATCCTTGCTTTTGTGCTTTTACTCTGTTCCTTAAATATTTCCCTTACTCATTAACCTTTTGTTCTCTTTACCTCTGTCTCTTCCATTGTCTGTCTTGACTTCCTGGTCAGTTCCTGCCCTCCATTCCCTGACTCTGTCCTGTGTCCATTTCACTCCTTTCCAATACCATATTCCATCTCAAGTTGCCCCAAAGAATTGCTCAATCTCCCATCTCACTGCTGGGCTGACCTTTGTACTGGGAAGCATCACTGAAGAGCCCTGCTCCCAGAACCATTATGATGAGCTGTGTGTTGGTTTTCTCATCTGAGAAATGAATATACTCACTAACAGACTATGATACTATGACTTTGTATCTCCCTTTTGCTGATGAAAAGACCTATCTTACCTATATTTGTCAAAATTATGAACTTAGCAAATAACAATAGATAAAACCTATGGACTACTTACAATATGTAAACACTATTTAATTCATTTAGTTATGTGACATAGTATTATTTGAGGCTGAAATGCAATAAATAACCTTTCCAGGGTAATATGGCCAAAATTAAAATCCAGGTCTGTGCTCTATGCACTCCATCCTACTGACCTCTGAAAATTGTTATTTTTATGAGGGACCATAAATCATCTGACAAAAGAAGGCACAGCAGATGCATAGATAAAACAATGACCTTAAGAGAACAATGGAATGCAAGAAAACTAGGTCAAGAGGACTGATCTATTTCTTTTGTTTTGTTTTTAAGATTTTATTTATTTATTTGAGAGAGCGAGCGAGAGAGCACTCAAGCAGGGGCCAGGGGCAGAGGGAGAGAGACAATCAGACTCCCCATTGAGCCAGGAGCCTAATGTGGGGCTCAATCCTAGGACCCTGAGATCATGACTCGAGACTAAGTCAGCTTAACTGACTGAGACACCTAGGCACTCCAGGACTGATCTATTTCTAAGTACTTAAATGGGCAACAAAGGATATGCCAAGATTAGGGATTTATCTTTCCTCAGGAATGGGGTTACCAGATTTATAAAAATATAAGTCACCCAGTAAATTTGAATTTTAGCTCAAATAATTTTTTAAAACATTTTATTTATTTAGTTGACATAGAGAAACACAGCTAGAGAGGGAACACAAGCAGGGGGAGTGGGAGAGGGAAAAGCAGGCTTCCCACCTAGCAGGAAGCCTGATGAGGGGTTCTCAATCCCAGAACTCTGGGATCATGATCTGAGCCGAAGGCAGACACTTAATGACTGAGCCACCCAGGCAACCCCAAATAATTTTTAGTGTAAGTATATACCATGCAATATTTGGGACATACTTATACTAAAAAAAGGAATCATTGTTTATCTGAAATTCAAGTTTAACGAGCCAAACTATTTTATTTGGCAACTCTACTTAGAGCCCCCAAATATTTTGCCTCTTCTGTCATGACAGAGCTTGTTTTCCTTTGTGATATAGCTAGTTTTTAGCATATTTCCATAGCCTCTAAAATCACATAGTAAAACTTAAGCTTTCTAACTATGATTAAAAATTCTGATGCAAAAATCCTCGAGGAGAACACAGGCAGCAACCTCTTCAACCTCAGCTGCAACAACTTCTTCCTAGAAACATTGCCAAAGGCTAGGGAAGCAAGGGCCAAAATGAACTATTGGGACTTCATCAAGATAAAAAGCTTTTGCACAGCAAAGGAAACAGTCAACAAAACCAAAAGACAACTGACAGAATGGGAGAAGATATTCACAAATGACATATCAGATAAAGAGCTAGTATCCAAAATCTATAAAGAACTT
>CM052896.1:46117724-46135203 GCA_028534135.1 Potos flavus
GGAATACTATGCAGCCATCAAAAAACCACGAATCCTGCGATTTGCAATGACGTGGATGGAACTAGAGGGTATTAGGCTAAGTGAAATAAGTGAATCAGAGAAAGACAATTATCATATGATCTCTCTGATATGAGGACTTTGAGAGTCAGGGCGGGGGGGTCATGGGGGTAGGGAGGGAAAAAATGAAACAAGATGGGATTGGGAAGGAGACAAACCATAAGAGACTCTTAATCTCAGGAAACAAACTGAGGGTTGCTGGGGGGTGGTGAGGGGTAGGGATAGGGTGGCTGGGTTATGGACATTGGGGAGGGTATGTGCTATGGTGAGTGCTATGAATTGTGTAAGACTGATGATTCGCAGACCTGTACTCCTGAAGCAAATAATACATTATATGTTAACTAAAAAAATTCTGATGCAATCCAAGAAAAGATTGATAGATTTGACTATATAAAAATCAAAATGTTTTAAGTGGCAAAAAACACCATAAACCAAGTAAAAGACAAATGACAAATTGGGAAGAAATACTATAAAATATTACAGATAATGGACTAATATACCTAACATTTAAATAACTTTTATCAGTTCTAATAGTTTTTTGGTGGAGTCTTTAGGGTTTTCTATACATAGTCATGTCATCTGCAAATAGAGCTTTACTTCTTCCTTACCAGTCTGATGCCTTTTATTTCTTTATTTTCTTTAATTACTGTGTCTAGGACTTCCAGTACTATGTTGGATAAAACTGATGAGAGTGGGCATCCTTGTCTTGTTCCTGACCTTAAGGGAAAAGCTCTCCATTTTTCACCATTGTGTATGATGTTGGCTATGGGTTTTTCATAGATGGCCTTTATTGTGTTGAGATATGTTCCCTCTAGAACTACTTTGTTGAGGGTTTTTATCATGAATGGGTGTTGTACTTTGTCAAATGCTTTTTTGGCATCTATTGAAATGATCATATGGTTTTTATCCTTTTTCTTATTGATGTGATGTATCATGTCAATTGATTTATGAATATTGAACCACTCTTGCAATCCAGGAATAAATCCCACTTGATCATGGTGTATGATTTTTTAAAAATGTATTGTTGCATTTGGTTTGCTCATATTTTGTTGATTATTTTTGCATCTATATTCATGAGAGATATTGGCCTGTAGTTCTATTTATGGTGTCTTTATCTGGTTTTGGTATCAGGGTAATGCTGGCCTCATAGAATGAATTTGGAAATTTTCCTTCCTCTCCTATTTTTGGGAACAGTTTGAGAAGAATAGGTATTAACCATTCTTTAAATGTTTGGTAGAATTCACCTGAGAAAACATCTGGTCCTGGACTTTTGGGTTTTTTTTTTTTTTAGTTTTTTGATTTTTTGATTACTGATTCAATTTCATTACAGTAATTGGTCTGTTCACATTTTGTATTTTTTTCTTGATTCAGTCCTAGAAGATTGTATGTTTTTAGGAATTTATCTATTTCTTCTAAGTTGTCCAATTTGTTGGCATATATGTTTTCATAATATTCTGTTACAAGTGTTTGTATGTCTATGGTGTTGGTTGTTATTTCTCCTCTTTCATTAGTAATTTTGTTTATTTGGGTCTTCTCTCTGTTTTCTTTCTTTCTCTTTCTTTCTCTCTCCTTCCTTTCTTTCTTTTTCTTTCTCTTTCTTTCTTCCTTCTTTCTTTCTTTCTTTCTTTCGAGTCTTGCTAGAGGTTTATCAGTTTTGTTGATCTTTTCAAAGAACCAATTCCTGGTTTCATTGATTTGTTCTATTATTTTTTTAGTTTCTATATCATTTATTTCTGCTATAATCTTTATTATTTCCTTCCTTTTGATGGGCTTAGGTTTTGTTTGTTCTTCTTTTTCTAGCTCCTTTAAGTGTAAAAACAATAAAATATTTAGGAACAAACTAGTAACTAAAGAGATGAAAGACCCATACTCTGAAAACTATAAAACACTGATGAAAGAAATTCAAGGTGACATAAAGAAATGGAAAGACATTCCATGTTCATGGACTAGAAGAACAAATATTGTTAAAATGTTCATAGTACCCAAAGCAATCTACACATTTAATGCAATCCCTATCCAAATACCAATAGCATTTTTCACAAAACTTAGAAAAAACAATCCTAAAATTCCTGTGGAACCACAAAAGACTCCAAATAGCCAAAGCAATCTTGAAAAAGAAAAACAAAACTGAAGGTATCGCAATCCCAGATTTCAAGTTATATTACAAAGCAGTAGTAATTCAAACAGTACGGTACTGGCATCAAAATAGACACATAGATCAATAGAATAGAACAGAAAGCCCAGAAATAAACCCACAACTATATGGCCAGTTTATCTTTGACAGCAGAGGAATGAATATATAATGGAAAAAAGACAGTCTCTTCAACAAATGGTGCTGAGAAAACTGGACAGCCACATGCAAAAGAATGAAACTGGACCACTTTCTCACACCATACACAAAAATAAACTCAAAATGGTTTAAAGACCTAAATGTGAGACCTGAAACCATATAAATCCTAGAAGAGAGCACAGGCAGTAATCTCTCTGACATTGGCTAAAGCAACATTTCTCTAGATAGGTCTCCCGAGGCAAGAGAAACAAAAGCAAAAAATAAACTATTGGGACTACATCAAAATAAAAAGCTTCTGCACAGCGAAGGAAACAATCAACAAAACTAAAAAGCAACCTACTGAATTGGAGAAGATATTTGCAAATGACATATCTGATAAAGGGCTAGTAGCCACAATATATACAGAACTGATACAATACCTCAAAAAACAAATAATCCAATTTAAAAATGGGCAGAAGAGTTGAACAAACATTTCTCTAAAGAAGACATCCAGATGGCCAACAAACACATGAAAAGATGCTCAACATCACTTATCAGCAGGGAAATGCAAATCAAAACTATAATGATATATCACCTCATATCTGTCAGAATGGCTAAAATAAAAAACACAAGAAACAACAAGTGTTGGTGAGGAAGTGGAGAAAAAGGAACCCTCCTGTATTGTTGGTGGGAATGCAAATTGGTGCAGCCATTGTTGCAAACAGTATGGAGATTCCTCGAAAAATTGAAAATAGGACTATCTTATGACCCAAGAATCATACTATTTGGTATTTATCAAAACAAAACAAAACAAAAAACAGAAACAAGAACAAAACACACTAATTCAAAGGGATACATGCACCCTTATGTCTATTGCAGCATTATTTACAATAGCCAAACTACGGAAGCAACTGATGTGTCTAATTGATAGATAAATGGATAAAGATGATGTGGGATGTGTGTGTGTGTGTGTGCGCACCCACACGAGCACCGGAATATTATTCAGCCATAAAAAAGAATGAAGGCTTGCCATTTGCAATGATATAGATAGAGAGAGAGTCTAATGCCATGTGAAATAAGTCAGTCAGAGAAAAACAAATACTATATGATCTCACTCATATGTGGAATTTAAGAAACAATTGAACAAAGGGAAAAAAAAAAAAAGAGAGAGACAAACCAAGAAACAGACTCAATTGCAGAGAACAAAATGCTGTTTACCAGAGGAGAGGTGAGTGGGGGATAGGGGAAATAGGGGATGGGGATTAAAGAGTACACCTATCAAGATAAAAAACAATAAAATAAAATAAAATATTAAAAAAATAAAGAACTTTTAACAATTGAGGAAAAAGACAAAATGCTATAGGAAAATGGGCAAAATATATTGATAATTCACAAAAGGAAATAAAATGGCCCTTAAACATGCAAAAAGGATGTTCAATTTCAGTCATAATATGTAAAGTGCAAATCAAAATTATACTGATAGGGGGGCCTGGGTGGCTCAGCTGGTTAAGTGTCTGTCTGCCTTTAGCTCAGGTCATGATCCCAAGGTCCTGGGATAGAGCCCCACATTGGGCTCCCCGCTCGGCTGGAAGCCTGCTTCTCCTTCTTGCACTCCCCCTGCTTGTGTAGCCTCTCTCACTGTCTCTCTATCAAATAAATAAGTAAAATCTTAAAAATAAAATTATACTGATAATCTTACCTATCAGACTGGCAAAAATTCAAAGGCTTGGAAATGGACTCTTTTGGCAAGGGTGTGGGGAAACAGGCTCCCATACATTGCTGGTAGAATGGAAAATGGTAAATTTTCTCATGAGGAGGAATTTCAAGACATGTAATACAACTACATTATGCATTTACCCTTCAACCAATAATACTAATTTTAATAATTTACTCTGGACATATATGTCCAATAATACAAATATGCATATACACAAAGTTATTCAATGCAGTGCTGTTTATAATTATGAAGTATAAAAAACTACTTAGATATCTAAGAATAGAAGCTTAGTTGAAAGATCCATTTACATATTATAGTAGTATACAGCTATCAACATGAATGAAGATATCTCTATGAACAAATATGATATAATTTCCAGGTGATAACATTAAGTAAAAAAAGTAAAGAACATAAAAAGTTTGTTAATTTTTGTGTGAGAAAAAAGGAAAAAGAGTTTTGACTTTGTAAATCATGTGAATGTTCTACATATTCAAAAATTAAAATGAAATCAATGAGAAGGGAAAGGAAAGAAAAACCTAACCCTGAAAGTAGAAAGAAACAAATTGTATTTCAAATAAATATGATAACCACACTGTATGGAAAGGGAAGGAAGGAAGGAAGGGAGAGAGGGAGGAAGGAAAGAAGGAATGAAGGAGGAGGGGAGAAAGAAAGGATGTTATATACATAGAACTATTTCCTAGCTCCGTTTGTTGAAAGGACTAAGAATTAAAGATGTCCCAGTAGTAATGATTGTATCTGAAGGCCAAATCTTGATCTCCAACACTGTTAACCACTAAAAGTAACCAAGGCTCTCTCTGGATAAATGGCTGACTCCAGGGAGGGGGCAGAGTAGGTAAAATAAGAGTCTGGAACATGTTGTTATTCTAGAACGTAAAAAAGCATTTTTAAAAAAATTATGAAGTCTTGTCACAAGAACCAAGGTGCTAGCTAAAAAGAATTACAACTAGCCAAATCTGGGATAATTTGAGCACCAGAATACTTAAATACAATGATGAATTATAAACCATTGAAAAAATTAAAAATCATGAGTCCATACTGATAATATATAAATAAATGTAAGTAAATTTATGAACACAATTTTTTACTATATATCCATAGTCTTGACCAAAGTTGAGTACGAGAGGTGAGGCAGTAAGAATTGAGAACAAATTCTGAACTTTTTAGCTCCATTTCAGCAATGATTTAGAGACACTGAATGCTTACGAGGGCCCAGTCTTTGTGTTGGAATATGTATCTTCATGATTCTCACAATGACATACTGTACAGATGAGGAAAACTTGTCCAGTATCAAATAATAAATGGAGGAGGCATGATTTTACCAAAAATTAGGCTTTTTCCACTATGTCATGTCACACCACAAAAGAAAAGAATGATTTCTGAATAAAAGCATCCCACAGATGGGGTTTCTTTTTCCTTGCCTTTCTTTCTAAGGGATGTAGTAAAGTGCTAGGGATGGTATTAAATTTCTAGGGTAAAGACAATAAAATTAAAACAATGATCTAAGAATGAATTTAATTGGATCTCTTGGGTTTGTAAACCATGGCCCACCAACTTCTTAAAGTCTCTAGGTGGAATTTCCTAACTTTACCCAGGAGGTGTTAACTGAACAACAGAGAAATCCCCGCAGCCAGAAGGCTGAGTTCCATCCCTGACTCTGCAGTTTACTGGCTGTAAAAGGGTACCTCATAGGGTTGTTTCAGGGGTTAAATGAGATAATGTACACATAAGTACATACAGATGTAAGTGCAAGTATTACTGCTTCACTCAGGTCTCCATGCTCCCCAACTCTTCCATGCTAAAGCAACCTCTTAACTCGTTAAGAACAAAACATTTAAAAACCAGGTCTGTAAAGAAAAAGACCTTAGTGAGATCCAGTGACACCCACTGTTTCCTCCAACACAAGGTGCAGAATGTTCCTTTCTCAGCAAGGAGTCAATCAACTGCAATTAGGTCAAGAATTTTAAAGCTCTAGAAAGAATAAAGGGGCAGAAGTTTGGCAGTGATTTTCTCCAAGGCCCACAGTCCTGAACCAGATGTGGTTAGTCTGCTTCAAGGACTGAAGTCCTCATCTTGGTTCTGTCACCAACCATTGCATGACCTTGTCATCACCTTCCCTGCACTGAGGTCAGTCTCATTATCTGTAACTGAAGGCAGGTGCTATACTTCCTGAGACAACTTTACTCATAGTCTTGTTCTCAGATCGCCTCTAGCTGAATCAGCTAAACTGCTTGCTAAAACAAACATAATCCCCAGATCCCTCCCTGCGGCTCTCAAATTCAAAACCCCTGGGCAGGAGCATCTGGGTGGCTTGGGTGGTTAAGCAACCAACTCTTGATTTAGGCTCAGATCATGATCTCAGGGTCCTGCTATTGAGCCTTTGTGGGCCTCCATGCTCAGGGGGCTGTCTCTTGAGGCTTCTCTCTCCCTCTCCCTCTGCCCCTCCCCTCCCTGTCGTACATGCGTATGTGCACTGTCCCTCTCAAATCAATAAATCTTAAACAAAAACCCCCAAACCCTCCAAAAAACTAACAACCCTGGGAAAAGTATCTGGAATCTGCATTTTTTATCCCCTTCCCCCAAGTAAGTCTAATGCACACAAATTTGAGAATTACTGACCTAAATGCCTTTTCAGATAAAGAACTTTATGGTGTAGGTCAGTGCTTTTTAAACTTTAATGAATCCCTAAAATGCAGGGGATTTGCTCTGCATTACTAAACTCCCAACTGCTGTTGCTCGTGATTTCTCGATCACACTCTAAGTAGCAAAGCTTTATGTGATATGACACAGTCATATAAATCGGTTTGCTCTTTGGGGTGAAAAGAACACAGATAATGGTAAAGGGTGGGAGAAGGGTATAAGCATGGATAGAGACCTCAAAGATTCGCTTGGCTTGAATGAAGACAGTTGAATGATGCATCGCCTTTGGGTGATGTTTGGGTTTCAGTCCTTATGAAAGAGAAGTCACAAATTTGTAGAGAGCCAACTTGGTTAAGTCCCCCACTCTGTCACTTCCTAGCTATGTGATCTGTAGAGTGTGATTTAAGTTCTTAGACCCTTAAGTTATGAATCTGCAAAATAGAGACCGCAAAATACCTGACTTAGAGTTGCTGTGTATATTAAATGTGATCACATATACAAAATTCTCAGCTCAGTGCAACAATATCTGCCTTCTAGGGTTTTGGGGGACCCTTCCTAAGTCTTTACTTAGTTCCCTGTGTGGGACTCCTCATTGGCACTTGTCCCTCTCCCATAGATACCACCACCTGTAGGGTAATCATCTCTCCACCATGAGAAAACTCTTGACTTTCCCAGGCTGCTGAGTGATTTATCACACAGCTGCTTTCCCAGATTTGGAAGGCTGATGGCAATGCTGCTGGAGACAGATGGGAGAGCTGGAGTCCAGTTGCTTGTCAGTGATGTTCAGTGGACACATTTATAAGGCTTTTCACACTTTTCTGGCATCCTCCATGATTAGTCAGACACCAAAGCCTACCTACTGCACACCACATGCCAGCAAAGAAAGCTGCATGCACACGTGCTGGCTGGACCCCAGGGCAGCATAGTCCTTCTCTCCTGCTTCCTTTCATTACTTTCTATGTGGTTGTGGTCAACATGCCACCCAATTTTTCATGTGAACTCCTTTAAATTTTTTTGACAGGCACTACTGTCCTTTCCTCCCCAAATAACTTACTAAAAAAGAATTGCAATAATATGAACATAATGTAAAGAGTTTTCATCTCTTTTCATAGTCAGTTGGAGGGGTTATCAACAAATATTTCTTTACCAATTGCAATTTGCTTAGCAGAATTCCAGGTGCTCGAGGGAACCTATAATGAAATCACTTGGTAAATTGCTTGGTCAGGCTATAGGAAGGAAACCACGAAAGTGGCTTTCTTATTCCCCTATTTTTCCCCGCCTTGTGTTGTCCTCAAGTTTGACTGTATATTGGAATCACCTGGAGAATTTTTAAAGAAATCCTGATCTCTTCAGATAATCTTTATCTTGTCTTTGTGATAAAACTTTCCTTATTATTTTTCAGCCTATGTATATACCCTAAAGAGTATAATTTAATTTCTCCCAATTTCCAACTTTTATATAAATAAATTTATACTATATGATTAAAAAAAAAATACTGATCTCTGAATCCCATACCACAAATTCTGATTTAATTGATTTGGATGTTGCTTAGACATTGGGAATTTTAAAACCAGCCAAGATTGAGGATCACTGTCTTAAGAATTAATAAGTTTTAATTCTTAAGAATTAACACAGTTTTGTCTCAATTTTTAATCACCATTTGTTTTCAAGATGACCATTTACAATTGTTAAAATGTCTATACTGCTAGAGCAATCTATACTTTCAATGCTATCCCAATCAAAATTCCACCAGCATTTTTCAAAGTACTAGAACAAACAATCCTAAAATTTGTATGGAACCAGAAAAGACCCTGAATCGCAAAGGAAATGTTGAAAAAGAAAAAGCTGGGGGCATCATGGTGCCTGATTTCAAGCTTTATTACAAAGCTGTGATCACCAAGACAGCATGGTACTGGCACAAAAACAGACACATAGACCAATGGAACAGAGTAGAGAGCCCAGATATGGACCCTCAACTCTATGGTCAACTAATCTTTGACAAAGCAGGAAAAAATATCTAGTGGGAAAAGGACAGTCTCTTCAATAAATGGTGCTGAGAAAATTGGACAGCTATGTATAGAAGAATAAAATGGGACCATTCTCTTACACCATACACAAAGATAAACTCAAAATGGATGAAAGACCTCAATGTGAGACAGGAATCCACCAAAATCCTAGAGGAGAACATAGGCAGTAACCTCTTTGACATCGGCCACAGCAACTTCTTTCAAGACACATCTCCAAAGGCAAAGGAAACAAAAGTGAAAATGAACTTTTGGGACTTCATTAAGATAACAAGCTTCTGCACAGCAAAGGAAACAGTCAACAAAACAACGAGGCAACCCACGGAATGGGAGAAGATATTCGCAAATGATACTACAGACAAAGGGCTGATATCCAAGATCTATAAAGAACTCCTCAAACTCAACACCAAAAAAACAAAAAATCAAGTCAAAAAATGGGCAGAAGACATGAACGGACACTTCTTCAAAGAAGACATACAAATAGCTAGCAGACACATGAAAAAATGTTCATCATCATTAGCCATCAGGGAAATTCAAATCAAAACCACATTGAGATACCACCTTATACCAGTTAGAATGGCAAAGATTAACAAGACAGGAAACAACAAATGTTGGAGAGGATGTGGAGGAAGGGGAACCCTCTTACATTGTTGGTGGGAATGCAAGTTGTTACAGCCACTTTGGAAAAAAAGTGTGGAGGATCCTCAAAAAATTAAAGATAGAGCTACCCTATGACCCTGCAATTGCACTACTGGTTATTTACCCCAAGATACAGATGTAGTGAAAATAAGGGCCCTATACACCCCAATGTTCATGGCAGCAATGGCCACAATCACCAAACTGTGGAAAGAGTAAAGATGTCCTTCAACAGACAAATGGATAAAGATGTGGTCCATATATACAATGGAGTATTACACAGCCATCAGAAAGGATGAATACCCAACTTTTGTATCAACATGGATGGGACTGGAGGAGATTATGTTGAGTGAAATAAGTCAAGCAGAGAAAGTCGATTATCATATTGTTTCACTTACTTGTGGAACATAAAAAATAACATGGAGGACATTAGGAGAAGGAAAGGAAAAGTAAATTGGGGGAAATCAGAGGGGGAGATGAAGCATGAGAGACTATGGACTCTGAGAAACTGAGGGTTTTAGAGGGGAGGAGAGTGGGGGGATGGGTGACCCTAGTGGTGGATATTAAGGCACGTATTGCATGTGGGCACTGGGTGTGGTACATAAACAATGAATCTTGGAACACTGAAAAAATAAAATTTAAAAAAAAGTAAATTTTGTAATAAAAAAAAAGACCACCATTTACAAAACTTTTTCACCAAAATAATCTATGTCAAACCTCAAAACAACCCCTTTAAATAGTCTGAATTTATGTATTAGTTTATTTACATATTTGTATGTTAGCCTCAATTTGAGTTTTGTTTTTTTTTAATTGGAGCTCTCGGAGAGGTTAAATAACTTGTTCTGGGATAGACAGCTGGTAAGGGGAAATGATCCTTAAATCCATGAGTTCTGGCTCCCACTATTCTTTCCATTACTTTCTAACTCCCTTAATTCAGAGTTTGTCACTGGACATCATTCATTAGACCATAACACATCTCTACTCTAGATTGTATTAATATTCACAACAAAAACTCTCTGATTTCCTTATTGACAGATAAAAGAAATATTAATAAAGAAAGAGGAACAGTGTGAATGAGAATATAGGGCCTTCCTGGTTTGGTGGCTGATACATGCTCCTGACATATGTAACTCAGCATGATGCTCAGTGACATTCGGCATGGCACTATTTATTGTGGCAGTCAATGTATGGCAGCCAAAGGCCGGGTACCCAAACTCATCTCCAATGGTCATAAATCATCTTGGGAAAGAGACCACAGCATTCTTCCTTCTGTGATGAAAGACATTCTGAGTTGTCTGGAAGGTTACAAAGGTCCTCATCCGAAGACAGAATCATCTGTTGATTCCCATAAATAGAGATTAGACTGAAGGGTGGCTTCTCTCCCAAGATGACAGAATAATATGTTGATCTGGAGCCTCCGTGCCTGAGTTATCGACAGGAAATACCATAAATATTTTTTAAAACTAACTCCTTGGAGACATAAAGTTACGATTTTATCCACAGCTCCTAAATACAACTCCTGAGTGTTTTATTACCAGGATTGAACAGAGCAGGACTGGCCAACAAAACAGATTCTTGACAATTTCTCTGAACTTTATCAGGGATCCCAAAGTTTAGGGGTCATGCTCTTGTCTCAGGGCAATGCCACAGCTAATGGAAAGCTTATGGTCAAAAGGTACCTATTGATCCATGAGTCAGCATGGGACAGAAAGCTAATTGACATGGCTTTGGTTCAGTTAGGCTTCCATGGACATTTGGGCTGCAGAAAGACACCACCCAATTAAACCACTGTTCATTCTAAAAATAGTTGTTTGAATTAATTCCACCATACAGTTTGCAACCATTCTATTATTCTAATCAGTTTGTATATATAGGGCCTCACCCATAAATGAAAGTATGGATACAGTCATAAATGAAGAAGAGAGAAAGCTCACAAATGGAACTGTTAGAATTACTAAAATCACTCTAAAACTCAAGAGTTTTGAACCTAAAAAAATGACCTGAAAGATACCAAACCTAACAAAATTATCTATTAATTGAATCTTTAAATGCAATCAAAATCTCATTTCTCTTCAGTTTCTCAGTCTCAGGAACCCTGGACACAGCTCTCCAAATGCAGACATGGCAAATTCCCTTTTGAAATGATAACCCTTTGGCAGAGCCAGCTCCAAAATTTGTGGGGCTCACTGCAAAATGAAAGTATATACCCTCTGTTAAAAATTTATTGAGAATTTAAAGATAGGACTTCCAAGGAAGATGGTGGAGTAGGAAAATCCTAAACTCACCTTGTCCCAGAGATACAACTAGAGAACATCTATATCAGTGTAATACCTCAGAAAATGACCTGAAGACTGGCAGAACATACTCATCACAGCTAAATGTAGAGAAGAGGACACACCAAAAAGGGCAGGAAGACATAATTGGGAGCCAAAGGGAGGAAAGCCATGGGCCTGAGGAGGAGAGGACTAGACCTCCATACCAGGCACCCCAGGCATGGAGGACCTGCATCCCCATAACATTTGGCTTTGAAAGCCAAAGGGGTCTAACAATCCATGGGGCTTAAAATCTGGAACATTAAAAATCAGTGGGCTCAGTTCTAGGAAAGCCAGGAGGGCAGAGTCACTGCCCTTAAAGAGACAACACAACAAACAGCCCCTCAGGATATAGCATAGAAGCAGCAGTTTGAAAAATCCCTTGGGTATATGGGAAGGAAACGTATCTATTAATCTCAGAGCCTGTGCTGTAGAGGCAGGGATTTTTGGGAGACATCTCCAAGAATAAAAGAGTAGGGAGGCACCATTTCCCTCCCTCACACCCCAGCCTATGTACATAGACACCTTTGGGAACCAGTGCAGTTCCAACACTCTCCACCAAGTTTGCTAACAACCTGCCCTGTGCCATTTCTGTAGATCCACCCTCTCCAACTGGGCAAGTCTCAGCACAATTTTTCCCAGGTGACTGCAGGTCCCCTCAACAATAAACCAGAGTGGATCTTGTTGGCATTGTGCACACCACCCCTGCACACTCCTACAACCTGCCTCTTCCAATAATCCCTTGGCTTGGTGCCACAAGACTGGCAGTGTGCAAGCAGCCCCAACAGGGGCCAACACCTTTCCAAAGTGACTCCTGACACCAGGGAGAGGGGATAATAACCACCCACACCAGTCCAACTGTGGCCCCAGCCATGCCCTACATTCAGTGCTACTGTTAGGCAAATGTCAAGTCCAGGCAGCCCCCAACTGGCACAATAAGACAGGAACCAAACCCTGCCCCTACAGGCAAAGAGAGACATTGCAGATGACTGGACTGAAGGCAAAAGTGGCTCAGCCACAACAGCAGGGTGCAAAGAACACACATAGGAGATACCCCTGAAGCACCAGGGTCTGGTGAACAGGGGACATTGCACTATAGGGCACTGCAGGACCTCTTCTTCATAAGGACACTACTTTCCAGAGCAGGAGACATGGCTGACTTTCTGAACATACAGAAACAGACACAGCGTTGGACAAAGTGAATAGACAGAGGAAATGCCCCAATGAAAGAACACAACATAATCACAGCAAGAGAGCAAAAATGAAACAGAGATATGTAATAGGCCTCATAGACAATTTAAAGAAATGGTCATAAAGATACTCAAAGGCTGTTATAAAAGAGTGGAGGACCTCAGTGAGACCCTCAATGAAGACATAGAAAACATAAAAAAAAAATCAGAGATAAAGAACTCAATAACTGAAATTAAAAATACATCAGATGGAATAAGTAGTACACTAGAGAAAGCATGAGAACAGATCACTGACCTGGAGGACAGAGTAATGGAAAGCAATCAAGCTGAACAAGGAGAGAGAGAGAAAAGATAATAATAAATGAGAATAGGCTAAGTGAAGTCAGCAACACAATCAAGTGTAATAACATTGGGATTATAGGGATCATAGAAGGAGAAGAGAGAAAAAAGGGCGTAGAAAATTTATTTAAAGAAATAACAGCTGAAAACTTAGTGTATCTGGGGAAGAAAACAAATTCATATCCAGGAGGCACAGAGAGCCTCCAACAAAACCAACCCAAGAAGGTCCACAGCAAGACACATAGTAATTAAAACAGCAAAAAGTAGTGATAAAGAGAGAATTTTAAAAGCAGCAGAGAAAAGCAAACAGTAACAAATGAGGAAAACCCCAAAAGGCTATCAGCTGATTTCTCAGTAGAAATTTTGAAGGCCAGAAGGGACTGGCATGATATATTCAAAGTGCTGAAAGAAAAACCCCTGCAGCCAAGAATACTCTATTCAGCAAAGCTATCATTATAATACAGGAGAGATAAAGGAGTCTCAGATAAATAAAAGTTAAAAGAATTCATGACCCGCCCTAAAAGAAATGTGAAAGATGACTCTTTGAGAGGAAAGGAAAAGCCATAAATAGGAGTAAAAAAACTAGGAATCACAAAAGCAGTAAAATTAAGTATACCTTAAAAAAAAAAAATCTGTAGAGAATTTCCCTAATTTGGTGAAGGGAACAAGCATCAAAATCCAGGAGGCACAGAGAATCCCCCTCAAAATCAGTAAAAATAGGTCCACACCCCATCATCTAATAGTAAAACTTACAAGTCTTAGTGACAAAGAGAAAATCCTGAAAGCTGCTCGGGACAAGAGGTCTGTAACATACAATGGTAGAAATATTAGATTGGCAGCAGACCTATCCACGAGACCTGGCAGGCCAGAAAGGACTGGCATGATATATTCAGAGCACTAAACCAGAAAAATATGCAGCCAAGAATACTATATCCAGCTAGGCTGCTACTGAAAATAGATGGAGAGATAAAAAGCTTCCAGGACAAACAAAAACTAAAAGAATTTGCAAACACCAAACCAGCCTTACAGGAAATACTGAAAGGGGTCCTCTAAGTAAAGAGAGAGAGTCCTTTCAGAACAGAAAGGAACAGAGACAATATACAGTAACAGTCACCTTACAAGCAGCACTAAATTCATATCTTTCAGTAGTTACCCTGAATGTAAATGGGCTAAATGCCCCAATCAAAAGACAAAGGGTATCAGAAGTGGATAAAAAAAAACAAGACACATCGATATGCTATCTACAAGAAACTCATTTTAGACCCAAAGACACCTCCAGATTTAAAGTGAGGGGGTGGAAAACCATTTACCATGCTAATGGACATCAAAAGAAAGCTGAGGTGGCAATCCTTATATCAGATAAATTAGATTTTAAGCCAAAGACTATAATAAGAGATGAGGAAGGACACTATATCATACTTAAAGGGTCTGTTCAACAAGATCTAACAATTTTAAATATCTATGCCCCTAGCATGGGAGTGGCCAATTATATAAACCAATTAATAACAAAATCAAAGGAAAACATCAACAATAATACAATAATAGTAGGGGACTTTAACACTCCCCTTACGGAAATGGACAGATCATCTAAGCAAAAGATCAACAAGGAAATAAATGACACACTGGACCAGATGGACATCACAGAAATATTTAGAACATTCCATCCCCAAACAACAGAATACACATTCTTCTCTAGTACACATGGAACATTCTCCAGAATAGATGACATCCTGGGTCACAAATCAGGTCTCAACTGATAACAAAAGATTGGGATCATTCCCTGCATATTTTCAGAACCACAATGCTCTGAAACTAGAACTCAACCACAAGAGGAAAGTTGCAAAGAACTCAAATACATGGAGGCTAAAGAGCATCCTACTAAAGAATGAATGGGTCAACCAGGAAATTAAAGAAGAATTTTAAAAATTCATGGAAACAAATGAAAATGAAAACACAACTGTTCAAAATCTTTGGGACACAGCAAAGGCAGTACTGAGAGGAAAGTATATAGTAATACAAGCCTTTCTCAAGAAACAAGAAAGGTCTCAAGAACACAACTTAACCCCACACCTAAAGGAGCTGGAGAACAAACAGCAAAGAAAGCCTAAACCCAGCAGGAGAAGAGAAATAATAAAGATTAGAGCAGAAATTAATGAAATAGAAACCAAAAGAATGGTAGAACAGATCCACGAAACTAGGAGATGGTTCTTTGAAAGAATTAATAAGATTGATAAACCCCTGGCCAGACTTACCAAAAGAAAAGAGAAAGGACCCAAACTAATAAAATCATGAATGAAAGAGGAGAGATCACAACCAACACCAAAGAAATAAAAACAATTGTAAGAACATATTATGAGCAACTAAACACTAGCAAATTAGACGATCTGGAAGAAATGGATGCATTTCTAGAGACTTATAAACTGCCAAAAACTGAACCAGGAGGAAATAGACAACCTCAACAGACCCATAACCAGTAAGGAGATTGAAGCAGTCATCAAAAATCTCCCAACTAATGAGAGCCCAGGGTCAGACGGCTTCCCAGGGGAATTCTACCAAACATTTAAAGAAGAATTAATACCTATTCTCCTGAAACTGTCCCAAAAAATAGAAATGGAAGGAAAACTTCCAAACTCATTTTACAAGGCCAGCATTACCTTGATCCCAAAACCAGACAAAGACCCCATCAAAAAGGAGAATTACAGACCAATATCCTTGATGAACATGGATGCAAAAATTCTCACCAAAATACTAGCCAATAGGATCCAAAGGTACATTAAAAGGATTATTCACCACGACCAAATGGAATTTATTCTTGGGCTGCAAGGTTGGTTCAACATCTGTAAATCAATCAATGTGATACAATACATTAATAAAAGAAAGAACAAGAACCATATGATACTCTCAATAGAAGAAGAAAAAGCATTTGACAAAGCACAGCATCGTTTCTTGATCAAAACTCTTCACAGTGTCGGGATAGAGGGTACATACCTCAATATCATAAAAGCCATCTAGGAAAAACCCACTGCGAATATCATTCTCACTGGGGAAAAACTGAGAGCTTTTCCCCTAAGGTCGGGAACATGGCAGGGATGTCCATTATCACCACTGCTATTCAACATAGTACTAGAAGTCCTAGCCTCAGCAATCAGACAACAAAAAGAAATAAAAGGCATCCGAATCACAAAGAAGAAGTCAAACTCTCACTCTTTGCAGATATGATACTTTATGTGGAAAACCCAAAAGACTCCACTCCAAAACTGCTAGAACTCATACAGGAATTCAGTAATGTGTCAGGGTATAAAATCAGTGCACAGAAATCAGTTGCATTTCTATACACCAACAGCAAGATAGAAGAAAGAGTGATTAAGGAGTCAATCCCATTTACAACTGCACCTAAAATCATAAGATACCTAGGAATAAACCTAACCAAAGAGGCAAAGAATCTGTACTCAGAAAACTATTGAGTACTCATGAAAGAAATTGAGAAAGACACAAAGAAATGGAAAAATGTTCCACGCTCATGGATTTGAAGAACAAATATTGTGAAAATGTCTATGCTACCTAGAGCAATCTACACATTTAACGCAATCCCTATCAAAATACCATCTATTTTTTTCAAAGAAATGGGACAAATAATCCTAGAATTTATATGGAACCAGAGAAGACCCTGAATAGCCAGGGGAATGCTGAAAAAGAAAACCAAAGTTGCTGGCATCATAATTCCAGACTGTAAGCTCTATTACAAAGCTGTAATCATCAAGACAGTATGGTACTGGCACAAAAACAGAAACACAGATCCATGAAACAGAATAGAGAGCCCAGAAATGTACCCTCAACGCTACAGTCAACTAATCTTCAACAAAGCAGGAAAGAATGTCCAATGGAAAAAAGGCAGTCTCTTCAACAAATGGTGGTGGGAAAATTGGACAGCCACATGCAGGAGAATGAACATGGACCATTTCCTTATACCACACACAAAAATAGATTCAAAATGGATGAAAGACCTCAATGTGATACAGGAATCCATCAAAATCCTTGAGGAGAACACAGGCAGCAACCTCTTCAACCTCAGCTGCAGCAACTTCTTCCTAGAAACATTGCCAAAGGCTAGGGAAGCAAGGGCCAAAATGAACTATTGGGACTTCATCAAGATAAAAAGCTTTTGCACAGCAAAGGAAACAGTCAACAAAACCAAAAGACAACTGACAGAATGGGAGAAGATATTCACAAATGACATATCAGATAAAGAGCTAGTATCCAAAATCTATAAAGAACTT
>CM052896.1:46135703-46194752 GCA_028534135.1 Potos flavus
GGAATACTATGCAGCCATCAAAAAACCACGAATCCTGCGATTTGCAATGACGTGGATGGAACTAGAGGGTATTAGGCTAAGTGAAATAAGTGAATCAGAGAAAGACAATTATCATATGATCTCTCTGATATGAGGACTTTGAGAGTCAGGGCGGGGGGGTCATGGGGGTAGGGAGGGAAAAAATGAAACAAGATGGGATCGGGAGGGAGACAAACCATAAGAGACTCTTAATCTCATGAAACAAACTGAGGGTTGCTGGGAGGTGGGGGAGTAGGGATAGGGTGGCTGGGTTATGGACATTGGGGAGGGTATGTGCTATGGTGAGTGCTGTGAATTGTGTAAGCCTGATGATTCACAGAACTATACCCCTGGGGCAAATAATACCTTATATGTTAATAAAAAAAAAAAATCCCTTGGCTGCAAGAGATTCACAAAATAAAAGGATGTCAAGTATGACACCATTTGCCTAAGACATAGAAGGACAAGGAATAGAGATTGAGTTCAAACTTAAGTGACCATCAACTTAATATAGACTGCTATATGCATAAGACATTTTATATACACTTAATGATAACCACCAATCAAAAACTCATAATAGATATGCAAAAAAGAGAAAGGATTCCAAGTTTTTCTTTAGTGATAATATTTCTTTAGTGAAGCTCACTGTGAGAGAAGAGAGCAAGAGAAGAAAGGAACAAAGAAGAACTACAAAACCACCATAAAACAAGTAACAAAATTACAATAAGTACATACCATCAATAGTTACTCCAAATGTAGAGGTACTAAATGCTCCAATCAAAAGACATAGGGTGATATAATGGATAAAAAGAGCAAGATCTATCCATATGCTGCCTATAAGAGACTCATTTCAGACCTAAAAATGCCTAGAGATTCAAAGTGGAAGGATGAAAAAGCAATTATCATGCAAATGGAAGTGAAAAGAAAGCTAGGGTAGGACAAAATAGATTTATATTGGACAAAATAGATTTTAAAACAGACTGTAACATGAGACAAATAAGGATATTACATAGTAATAAAAGGTATAGTCCAACAAGAAGTTATGACAATTGTAAATATTTATGCAGCCAACATGGGAGCACCCAAATACAAAAAGCTACTAATAACAAATATA
Organism: Potos flavus; assembly: GCA_028534135.1. NCBI lineage: Eukaryota > Metazoa > Chordata > Mammalia > Carnivora > Procyonidae > Potos > Potos flavus. The sequence continues at coordinate 46,136,836 of CM052896.1, forward strand.
AAGGAAGTAATTGATAGTAATACCATAACAGTAGGGGACTTTAACACTCCACTTACATCAAAGGATAGATCATCCCAAACAGAAAATCAACAACAAAACAGTGGCTTTAAATGAAACATCAATTCAGATAGATCTAACAGATATATTCAGAACATTCCATCCTAAAACAGTAGAATACACAATCTTCTCAAGTGGACATGGAACATTCTTCAAAACAGATCACATATTGGGCCACAAAACAAGACTCAACAATTTAAAAAGATTGAAGTCATACCATGCATCTTCTCCAACTACGATACTATGAAACTAGCAATCAACCACAACGAAAAGTCTGGAAAAAACACAAACACATGGAGGCTAAATAACATACTACTAAACAGTAAATGGGTCAACCAAGAAATCAAAAAGGAGATAAAAAAAATACATAGAGACAGATGAAGATGAAAACTCAATGGTCTAAAATCTTTGGGATACAGCAAAGGTTGTTCTAAGAGGAAAATTTACAGCAATACAGGTCTATCTCAAGTAGTAAGAAAAATCTCAAATAAACAACATAACCTAACACCCAAAGGAGCTAGAAAAAGAAGAACAAAACCCAAAACCAGAAGAAGGAAGAAAATAATAAAGATTACAGAAGAAATAAATGAAATAGAAACTATAAAACAAAAACAAAAACCCAAAACAACAACAAAAAACAAAAAACAATAGAACAGATCAATGAAACAAGAAACCAGGATCTAGTTCTTTGAAAAGATCGACAAAATTGTTAAGTCTTTAGCCAGACTCACCAAAAGAGAGAGAAAGAGAGTGAGAACTCAAGTAAATAAAATAAAAAATGAAAGAGGAGAAACAACTGACACCATAGGTATATAAAGGATTACAAGAGACTATCATGAAAAATTATAGGAAAACAAATTGAACAATTTAGAAGAAATGGGTGAATTCCTAGAAATATATAACCTCCCAAAACTGAAACAGGAAGAAATAGAAAATTTGAACAGACCAATTACCAACACTGACATTGAATTAGTCACCAAAAAACTCCCAACAAACACAAATTCAGGACCAGATGGTTTCACAGGTGAGTTCTACCAAACACTTAAAGAAGAGTTAATATCTATTCTTCTCAAATGATTCCAAAAAGGCATCCAAAGAGGAAGGCAAGCTTTCAAATTCATTCTATGAGGCCAGAATTACCCTAATACCCAAACCAGATAAAGACACTACAAATAAAGAGAACTACGGGCCAATATCTTGATGACCATAGCTGCAAAAATCTTCAACAAAATATTAGCAAACCAAATCCAATAATACATTGGAAAAAAGCATTCACCACAATCAAGTGGGGTTTATTCCTGGAATAAATGCTTCAATATTCATAATTCAACCAACATGATACACCACATCAATAAGAATAATAATCATATGATCATTTCAATAGAGGCAGAAAAAGCAATCGACAAAATACAACATCTATTCATGAAAAAAAAAGAAACCATCAACGAAGTGGGTTTAGAGGGAACATACCTTGGCAAAATAAAGGAAAAACCCATAGGTAACATCATACTTAATGGTGAAAAACTAGAGCTTTAGCCCTAAGATCAGTAATAAGAATGTCCAGTCTCACCACTTTTATTCAACATAGCAGTAGAAGTCCTAGCCACAGCAATCAGACAAGAAATAAAAGGCATCCAAATTGGTAAGGGAAGAAGTAAAATTTTCACTATTTGCAGATAACATGATATTATAAACAGAAAACCCTAAGGACTCTACCAAGAAACTCAGAACTGAGTTTACATTCAGTAATGTCACAGGATACAAAATCAATATACGAGAATCCATTGCATTTCTATACACTAATAATGAAATAGCAGAAATAGAAATTAAGAAAGCAGTCCCATTTACAATCGCACCAAAAATAATAAAATCCAGAAAGAAACGTAACCAAGGAGGTGAAAGACCCATACTCTTAACATTGTAAGACACCGATGAAAGAAACTAGAACTGACAAAAATAAATGGAAAGATAGTCCATGCTTGTGTGTAAGAAGAGCAAATACTGTTAAAATGTCCATACTACCCAAAGCAATCTATAGATTTAATGCAATCCCTATCAAAAAACCATCAACATTTTCCACAGGAAAAAAAAATCCTAAAGTTTGTATGGAACCACAAAAGACCCTGAATAGCCAAAACCATCTTGAAAAAGAAAAACAAAACTGGAGGTATCACAATTCCAGATTTCAAGATATACCACAAAGTTGTAGTAATCGAAACAGTATGGTACTGGCAAAACAGACACACAGATCATTAGAACAGAATAGAGAGCCCAGAAATAAACCCGTGATTATATGGTCCATCAGTATCCAACAAAGGAAAGAATACGCAATGGGAAAAAGACAGTCTCTTCAACATATATGTTGGGAAAACTGGATAGTCACATGTAAAACAATGAAACTAGACCACTTTCTCACACCATACACAAAAATAAACTCAAAATGGATCAAGGACCTAAATGTGAGACCTGAAACCATAAACATCCTAGAAGAGAGCACAGGCAGTAATTTCTCTGACATCAGCTATAGCAACATTTTTCTAGGTATGTCTACTGAGGCAAGGGAAACAAAAGCAAAAATAAACTATTGGGACTATACCAAAATAAAAGGCTTCTACCCATGAAGGAAATAATCAACAAAATTAAAGGATAGCCTACTGAATGAGAGAAGATGTCTGAAAATGACATATCTGATAAAAGTTTAGTATCTAAAATATATGAAGAACTTATACAACTAAACACCAAAAAAACCCCCAAATAATCCCCTTAAAAAGTGGGCAGAAAATATGAGCAGACATGTCTCTAAAAAAGACATACAGATGAAACAAGAGGGGATCAGGAAGGAGACAAACCATAAGAGACTCCTAAACTCATGAAACAAATTGAGGGTGGCTGGGGGGTAGGGGCGGGTAGGGATAGGGTGGCTGGGTTATGGACACTGAGGAGGGTATGTGCTATGATAAGTGCTGTGAAATGTGTAAGCCTGAGGATCCACAGACATGTACCCCGGGGCAAATAATACATTATGTGTTAATTAAAAAATAAAAAAATAATAAAAAAGTAAAAAAAAACAAAAGACATACAGATGACCAACAGATACATGAAGAGTCTCAATGTCACTCATCTCCAGGGAGATGCAAATGAAAACCAAAATGAGATATCACCTCATACCTGTCAGATTGGCTAAAATAAAAAACACAAACAACTATTGTTGGCCAGGATATGGAGAAAAAGGAACACTTGTTCAGTGTTAGCGGGAACATAAACTGGTGTAGCCACTCTGAAAAACAGTATGGAGATTCCTCAAAAAATTAAAAATAGAAATACCATATGACCCAGTAAGTCTACCATTATTTATCCACAGAATATGAAAAAAAAAAAACTAATTTGAAAAGATATATGCACCCCTATGTTTATTTCAACATTATTTACAATAGTCAAAATATGGAGGCAGCCCACATGTCCATCGACAGATGAATGGATAAATAAGCAGCAGTTACAGGGGCACAGGCTGGTTCAGTCAGTAGAGCATGCAACTGCTATGAGGTTTGTAAGTTTGAGCTGCAAGTTGGGTTTAGAGATAACTTAAAAATAAAATCTTTTTAAAAAGTGATTTTATATATATATACACACACGTATGTATATTACTTAGCCATGAAAAAGAATGAAATCTTGCCATTTCCAATATGGACGGATCTAGAGGGTACCAGGCTAAGTGAAATAAGTCAGAGAAGGACACGTAACATATGATTTCACTCATATGTGGCATATAAGAAACAAAACAAATGAACAGAGGAAGAAAGAGACAAAAAAAACAGATTTCTAACTATAGAGAACTGATGGTTCATGGGGGGTGGGGGGTGGAAATGGCTGAAATAGGTGAAGGGAACAAGAATACGGTTATCATGATGAACACCGAGTCACTATACTGTACACCTGAAACTAAAATGACACTGTACATTACCTATACTGGAATTAAAATTAAAAAAAAAATGATTTAAGGATGATGATAGCAATGCTTTAAACCAAATGCGGTGTCCTATGTGACTGTATAGGCTGCATGCGCATGAAGTTGGCTCTATCCTTAGGGCAGCAAGACCCCAATAGTGCTACTCCAGCTACCCTTTTGTTGAGTCACTGGGAACAAATGAGACTTCCCTACATCCCACAAATAGTTATGTAGGCATACGGCCCTGGTTGTCCATGGGATATCTGTAGGAACAGCAACAGGATAAAAATGTGATGGAAAATGAATGCACTATGTGTCTCAGAGTAGCCAAGGAAGGACAGAAGATTTGTACAACTTGGAAAAAAAGACAGTGGCTACTAGAGACCCAACTGAGTACCAACATTGTCCAAAAAAGAGAGATCCTTGGATATTCTCATCCCTAAATGAGATTATGTGGCAGCATATCTTGAGATATTATTCGTATCTATCTACCTATCTAGTCTGCATAGATCTGTACTTGATATTTTGTATTTTTAGCCTCCCACCTCAGTTCCAAGCCAACAGTTGTCTCTGTATTCATTATGTCAGGGTCGAGGTCTACTAGCACAAAAACGAGAAACTGTCCTAATAGTCGATTTGGGTACACAAGCCCAGAGAGAGAAGAGGATTCAGTATTTAAAAGTTGTCTGGCCAGACCATGAAGACAGGATTTTCCACAGCCTAGAAGAGCAATTCTCCTGGCTTTGGAAGCCACAGAAGGCTACCACATCCCTAATCAAGAGGACATATACCCCAGGAATGACTGCACGGGATGGGCAACTAGGCTGATAGGATGACAGGGAGCTTTGGCCCTGAGGAGGGGCTGAGGGCAGTTGAAGGCTTCCTGCACACCAGGAATGGCACAGAAGCAGCAGGCAGCATTCTGGAAGAAAGAGGATATCTCATTGGCAACTTAGGTGGCCTGATGATGGAGGATCTCATGATGTGCAATGTGACCCAACCCCACCTCCGTGTGCATGGCTTTACATGATTCCAAAAATCACTGGAAGGATGGGAAACAAGAAAATGACTGGAATTAGATTTCCTGGTAGCTTGGTGGAAGAAGATTTATAATATATATATATTATATATATATAATATATATAATAATATATATAAATTATAAAAAAGAGTCATTGTTCCTATACACCTGTGTTGAAAGCCTGGGATTCATTCTAGCTGCTTTGTGATGACACTATTTCCCAAGCTCATTCAGTTACCATTGCTTTGACTCTGCTTTCACTGGACAACTTTTTAATCTTTAGTTGGTTTCCAGTTTAGACTTTTCCAGCAAGAAGAACATGCTTGGACTGCCACGTATACTGCATTTCTCTTGGCAATGAAAGCTCTCCATATAAGTGAACAAAATTGATATTGTTCTGATTTATTAATGAGTCAGTCTCTTGTGGGTTTGGTGGGCCCTCACCACATGGATATACCGTCAAGATGGAGTTTAGGAATTTGCCAAAGAGAGGGCCACAATGACTCTCAGAGGGTACAGATACCCTGACTGAAAGAACCATCCGGCAAAAGGCCCCCTGACCTCTCGCTGATATTTCCTATTGTAAAAATAATATCATGAAATGGTAAAGAAATATTTTTTTAAAGCTATATTATGCAGACTATGTTGCAAGTCTGTTCCATCTAGTAAACTGAAAATTATTGCTTAATCAAAAACAAAATTATGAATGTAAGTTAAGAATGTAGTAGTTAAGAATGTAGTAGTAATGTAGTAGTTAAGAATGCAGCGTCTGGAATCAGACTGCCCAGGTTTATCAAGTCTTGGCTTTGCTACTTAAGCAAAATGTGATTTTTAGCAAGTTCAGAGAAATCTAGTAAGGACTGTTGTAAGGAATAAAGATATTAATATGTGTAAAACATTTTGTTCAGTGCTTAGCATCTGTTAAGTGCTTTACAAATGTTAACAATTATTTCTGGTTTTATTGTTATTTTAGGTGTTCCCTTCCAGCTTGTGTCCAAATGCATGGATGTCATTTCATGTTGCACATAATTTATGTTCCTTTCACTCTAACACCATGTCATAAATACTCTGTATTTCTATGGAGGCTTTAACTCTAATTTTAACAGTATAATTTAATTCACTTAATAGTTGAGCACTTATTTTAAAATGACTGTGCTATGTGACAGGGATATCAAAATGATAAAATAGAAAAACTGGCAAAGGTGATGAACAGGAAGCACACCAAAGAAGAAATATAAATGGCCAAAAGAGAAGCTTACCCTAACAAAAAGTCAAGAAATGCAAATTAGAGCAATGTTACTCTTTTCACCTACCAGATTGGCAACATTAAAAAGTTTGCTAATAATATCCACTTTAGAGTAAGATGTAGGACAATGAATATTCCCCTCTCCTGCTGGCCAAGTGTAAGCTAGTGCAGGCATTTAACTTTTTTTTTTTTTAAAGAATGGCATTTTTTTTTTTTAAGATTTTATTTATTTGAGAGAAAGAGAGAGAGTGCAAGTGAACTGAGCACGGGTGAAGGGGGGCAGAGAGAGACTCCCTGCTGAGTAGCAAGCCCAATATGGGGCTTGATCCCAGGACCTTGGGACCATGACCTGAGCCAAAGGCAGCCATGTAACTGACTGAGCCACCCAGGAGCCCCCAGGCATTTAACTATTAACATTTAAAAAGCATAGAAGCTCTACACCAACCATTTCACTCTTCCATATCTACTTTTAAGAAACAGCTGCTACGTGCTTCAGGAGACAAAACCAAGGATGTGCACTGTAACATTTGTAATCATGCAAATTGAAGACCACATAACTGCTCATCAGTATTTGGAACTGTTACATAAATGGTGATATATTTATTCTTAGAAAGAATGTGTTCTATCTATTGATCAATACTGACATGGAAAACTTCCAAGGCTTGTTGCTAAGTAAACAAGCAAACAAAAAGTTGCAGAAAAACAAGTACAGCGAGACAGCATTTTCCTAACACACACTCTGAACAAAATATATAGCTAGATAGATACATAAATATGTAAGTATATATGTGTATATGCATATATCAACAGATATGTATATATTGTAGGTGTGTTTGTGAGTAAATATCTTGAAAATTGTCTGGGAGAGTCCATACCAACAGTGGCCATCTTTAGATAGGAAACTAATATTGGTCAAGAGGACTTCAGCATTTCCTCTATTTTTAAATGTCCTTAAGTATTGTTTGTATAATTAAAGATGAATTCTTAAAAATTAGAAGATGAATCAGATAAGTTTCCTGAATCCCAAAGTGACTATTCCATTGAGTTGATGTGTACCAATTTATTTAGCCATTGACCTATATTTGGTGGTTTAGGTTGTTTCCATTCTTTTGCGTTATAGATCTTTATACACTGCAGCTCCTTTTTCTTGTTGATTTATTTCTCTAGGATAAATTCCAAGAGTGGGATTATTGGATAAAATGGTATAAACATCTTTCTGGCTTGTGATATATTTTTCCACATTGCTTTCCAAAAATGTTGTGCTTCTCTTTCCCCATTACTACAAAAAAGTGAGTGGGCTCTCCTACACCTTACACCAATCTACTTTTCTATTACCATCTTCTCATTCTCAGGAATGTGCACTTTTCACTTCAGTTTTCAACCTGTTTTAGAATGGACACCTCCAGAGGACCCTCAGCTTATACTCTTCTTCCCATGCCTTGTGTGCATGTGTATTCCTGAAGGAGAGATATAATTAACACTCCCATTTTATAGATGAGAGCACTGAAGCTTACAAAAGTCGAGTAACTTGCCTAGGTAGAGTCTCTACTTGTAATCAAGTCTCCGTACTCTGCAGTTCTCCATCCATTTGGACTGAGCAGAGTTGGTTTGAACCCAAGTACCTGTTGCATACATATAGAGTCCACTTCTACAATGGCTCTCCTACTCCATCTGGTCTCTTGGCACCAGCCCATGTTTGTGTCCTTCCCACCTGTGTCCCTCTTCTTGGTCTGCTTCTCAGATTGCCAAATTGTGTTTCACATACTTAAACTCCATTTCTTCTCTATTTCATCTACTTTAACCAAAGGTACTAGACCAGTGACTTTTATCCTTGGGAAACTTAAAACAAAACGAACCAAACAAACTGAGGTTTGGACTCCATCTCTAGAAATCCAGATTCATTGATCTGGGGTATAATCTGGGCCTGGGACTGAGAATTTTTTTTTAAAGTTCCCTTAAAACTTTGGAGTGAAAACCTCTGTCTTAGATGCTATTCTTGGTTTCCGCTCCTGAGTTTAGATAGCAACATGGCTGCTCTTTTTTGTTTGTTTGGTAAGTGCTACTTTGTCTTCCTTAGCTACCACCACCACTAGCATTCACTTGTCTGCCCTGCTGCTGTTCTGCCTTTTCTATTCTGTTCCTTTGTGCTCTGCCTTAGCAAAAGCACCTTCTGTACCTACCCTCAAACCTTTGCCCTTGCTACCGCTGCTGCCCACAACCACTCCCCTTTCCTCTGTCCTAATTCTGTTGAGCTGAAGTTTTGCCTCTTCCACTCAGATCTCTTACATCATAGCCCAGGCAGGTGGCTACTTCTTTCTGAACTCCTATTTCAATTCTCACCTGCTTCATTTTGTTAGCTTTTCATTTAGTGATGGAAGGTGGTATATGATTTTCATATGTGGACAGGAGGAAACACTCTTAATGGTTTTTAAGAGCACGGGATTGAGAGGAAGACTCATGTTTCAAATTCCAGGCTGCGATTTACTTAACCCCTCGAAGCCGCAGGTTTCTCATTTATTAATTAAAGATAACAGTGATATACATTTATCTCACAGAGTTTAGCTGAATGCATGGAAAGCATTTAACACAGTACCTGCTATATGATGAAAGTTTGATACATGTTAACTATTAGAAATAGGAAATATAGTAATAAGACTGATTTCTTTCAGCTAAAGCTGTGGGAATTAAGAACTTAAGCATCCAAATGAGCAATTTCCCTTATCATCTGCCCCATAACTATTTGTTATATGAATGAGTAGAAGATATCTATTTATTCTGATGATAGTACATTGCCCAAATCTTTTTCCAGAAATCTTCTTTCAGAGTCTGTGATAGAGCAAGTTTATGAGTCAGAAGGAGAAAAGGCACTATTAGCTCTTTCTCTGCTTCTTTTTACCAAAAAAAGATAATATCTAATTTCCTTGCCCACTTTATTTATCAACTTCGGTGCCAAATGACCTTTGACTTTTTTTTCTTGTAAGCTGAATTAAACCGAAGAGGAAAATGATGCAACTACTAAGATCATGCACAAAATGTGTTAATAGATTTTTAAGGGAATTTTAGAACAGAAGTTCTCAAAAAACATTCCCCCAAGGAGATTGCAAATGCCTAGAGAACAGGGATCTTGCCTACAGGTAGGGTTCTTAACCTGGAGTTAACTGAAGTTGGGGGCACACTTTCATCTTCTATGTTTTTCCAGTTTGGGGGTCTGTTACTTTATTATTTTCAAACATATTTATGACAGAAAGAGGACAAGAATCCTTTTAAAAAATATTTTATAGGTGGGGCACCTGGGTGGCTCAGTTGGTTAAGAGTCTGCCCTTGGCTCAGGTCATGATCTCAGGGTCCTGGGATTGAGCCCCATGTCATTGGGCTCCCTGCTCAGCAGGGAGTCTGCTTCTTCCTCTCCCTCTGCTCTCCGCTCCCTCCCCCAACTCATGCTCTAGCGCACGCTTTCTCTCAAATAATTAAAATATATATATTTTATAGGTACCAAGGCTCCTAGAAGAATGCTATAAATTTAATAATAAATTTAAGTATTTAAGGAATAAAAAAGGGTTTTCATATGCTAGGAGATGCTATTCATCAATTGTTACAGCACATGTTGTTATTTTAATGGTGGGGGGTGAGTTTGAATGGAACTATAGACTTTCCCTCAACCTCTCCTCCTTGACCTCACTTGCTCAGTGTTCCTGAAACAAACAACTAACTGCTAATGTTCTGGTATATGGAAAGTGACCTTGGAAAAAAGGCTAGTTTTTCTCTTGGAATGAAGAAAACTGGACTGTCGGGATTGACACAATGACTTTTCTGTTTTGTTAGTGACACATTCTAACACATTGAATTAACTAAAACAAATGGCACTAGAGTTACTACTTGAAAGAACGGAGAAGTTAGCTTTCCATTGCTTATCTTCCAGTTCCTAATGCTATATTTTTAGAAGCATTTATTTTAAATGGAGAGAGTCCAAAGGAGAACACAGCTATCTTGATTAAAAAAAAGAATCTGAACATGAGAATTGGGAGGAGGATTCTTTTCTCATTGTGTTTTTTTGTCCCGTGGTGTGCTGGTACCTGGCTCTCTAGGGGGAGAAAAACAAGTTCTAATTTGTAGTGTTTGCCAATTTCTGTGGTGTAAATATTCCCACTATGGCTAATTACAAGCTACCAGTGTGAAGCCACTAAATGCAATTTGGAAGAAATGCACAGAATTTGTTTTTGTGAGCAAACACGAGCTGGCTTCAGTAAACCACAGTTTATAATCCTCATAAACCTGCACAAGGGTTTCTAGGAAGATTCAGTTTTATAGTAGTGCTCTTTGGAACAAGCAGATTTTAAGAGCAAAAAGTAATTAGAAAGAAATTATATTAGAGGCTATTGAAGGAGACTGAAATACACAGTTTCAAACATACTACTCAAACTCCCTCATAAAATTTGTCCTCCTCCACCTCAAACCACTATTAAAAAGAAAACCACAGGCTCAAAATGGAGTCTCTTGTGTAAGGCCCAAGACTGGGGCTCAATATCTCACCTAATTGCAGTTTCAACCTTCCCCAGGAATGTAATCTTAACAAGTCAGTCTGGAATTTCCTAGTCAGGCCAGGTAAGGAAATACACCTAATAAGACCCTTTAGTCCCCCCAAAGGAAGGTGACCTTGCCTGAAATGATTTGTTTGTTTGTTTGGTTTTGTTTTGTTTTGTTTATGACTTCTTTGTCCTGCCTTTAAAAACCTTTCCCTTTCTTAGTCCTTTGGAGCGCCTTTCTATTCGCCAGATGGGATGCTCCCTGATTCATGAATCACTGAATAAAGCCAATTAGATCGTCAAATTTACTCAGTTGAATTTTGCTTTTAGAACCACTATGACTTTTTCTCCCTTTTCTTCTTCCTCCTCTATCTACATTCAATTTTTTCTCTAGATTGACTACTCTCCTTTTGGGGAGCTGATTAGGGCTAGGGTGGGGAGGGGTGGGATACTCTTTGATGGACAGGAGAGGAGCAGAGGACTGGGATAACAGGACACTAATAATCTGTGTTCTATCACGTTGTTTTCCCATGTTTAAAGAAAAAGAAAAAATTGAGGAGGAAAAAGTAAAACTACCTTCTCAAAGTTTATGGTTTGCCAACCAACAAATCTTTATAAACATTATCCTTTAGGGGAAAAAAAGCAGTATAAATACGATCCAAGTCTTTTTATTTTCTTTCCATTTACTTACGGGTACTTCTTAATCTGTATCTACATTTCAAAACTAATTTGACTGATCAAGTCTAAGTTAATAAGTTAAAAGCCACGCCAATTGTTTGTCTATCTTAGCTGATTTTTATTTTGGCTATCTGGTCAAAATTGCAACATGAACATGAGCAAGTCCTTTGGCCTTTCTGAACCTGAGTTACATCATCTGACAAACAGCAGGGTTGAACCAAATTGTCTTTAAATTGCCTTCTAGCTATACAACTTTGTGATACCTATATTGAATTTAATAAGTGGCTTCATAATTTTTTTTAATGAAATAGACTGATAATTTCTACTTTTTTTTTTTTTTTTAGAGATTTTATTTATTTATTTGACAGAGAGAGAGAGAGATCACAAGTAGGCAGAGAGGCAGGCAGAGAGAGAGAGGAGGAAGCAGGCTCCCTGCTAAGCAGAGAGCCTGATGCAGGGCTCAATCCCAGGACCTGAGATCATGAGCCGAAGGCAGAGGCTTTAACGCACTAAGCCACCCAGGCGCCCCAACCAGAACTCTTCTGACAATAGAAAGAAGGACTTATTCTTTAGACTACAGTTTTCTCTGGTGCTCTTCCCAGATTTTGAGATTCATCAAAGTCATCTGGAGGAAGAAACCTCTCTAGATTTAGAGGAAGGTTCTCAGTATACATTAAGAATACTTCTCCAATGGTCATCAGCAATTCTAGCCCTTGAGGATTCATATCCTCTCAACACACTTGATGTTCTCTGTGTTTCCTTCTCTTTCCATCTGTTTCTGGCCCCCACAGTCTGCCCTCTTCTCAGGGATCTTAGTGGTCTAGGAAAAGGATAGAGTGAGTGGGCAATAGGCATGTCTTCCCATCCTCTTTGGTTTTGTATCACTTGGCTCTTACTTATCAAATACCTAACGATTCACTTTGTTTAGGAGACTCTTGAAAAATAATCATGAAAACAATAGCTAATATTTACTGAATGCTTATCATTTTCTAAGGACTCTACAGAATTGTTTAATATCTACAAACTGCATTAATTCCAGCCCCATTCTATCCATAAAGAACCTGCAGCTTCATAAGGTTTACCCAAGGCCAAAATGAGTGGCAGAAGCAATCCCAGGATGGCCTAACCTGTGCTCCTAACTCTGATTCTTGTGTGGTTGTATCCAAAGCTCCTAAAACAAAACTAGGGGTGAAAAGCAGAAGGCCAAATAAAAGCTCTAACATGGGAACTGCATTGCACAAGTTATGCTAGCTGAAGAGAGGACATGGGCTGCTCAGAGGAAGGAGGCCACATACAGCTGTAAGGATCTGCCTCTTTCACTTGCCTTGCTTCCCCATCCTCAGAGCGCCTTACTTAGGGGGCTTCAGGCTCAACCCTGGACTCCAGCCTATCTGATTGTCAAACTCAGTATAGGCAGTTAATAGTGACAGGTCATGACTCCCTGTCCCCATTATTCTTATTTCCTTGCCTGGTATGAATTATTCAGGTGTGTGAAGACTCGCTTGTGAATAAACATTGGCAAAAGTCATCACAAAACTGGATTGAGGGCCTTTTCTACTGGGCAGAAAGACTGACCCTAGGATCATGACCTCATTTTCATTCCCAAGGACTTTGAAACCCCAGTTCTAAGGGAAAAGAAATGATCCATTGTAGAAAGTATCTATCCAGTTGTTTGGGAACTACAAAAGCATACATCTCTCTCTCTCTTTTTTTTTTAAGAGAGAGGGAGAAAGAGTGTACATGTGTGAGCTGGTGGGTGTGGGGGGGATTGGTGGCAGGTGGAGGGAGGGCGGGGGGGGGGAGAGAGAGAATCTTAAGCAGGCTCCATGCCTAGCCCAATGCAGAGCTCCATCTCACGACCTTGAGATCATGACCTGAGCCAAAACCAAGAGTGGATGCTTAACTGAGAAACCCAGGCACCCCAAACATCTTTAATTTTTTTTTTAATTTTTATCATTTTACAAAGTCATACATTTTAAAAGGCACCTCCCTGCAGTCTTCCCTTTGGGGTCTGGAGGTATCCTGAGTCATGACGGAAAGCTAAGAGCTGTCCTCAGCTTGACTTAATTCTCTACCTTGAAGATAATGAACTGACAGGATAAACTAAAAGTTTTCAGTTTAAAGCTAGAATTCTTTCAGTCAATAAAATAGGATGACACATACAAGTATGGGAAGAACTCAGGAAGAAAGAGAAGATGGCTTTAAAAAAAAAGTTTTGATGAATTGTCTAATGGAGAAACTCAAAGAGAAAGGTTGATACTTCTTTGATTATATTTTGATTTTAAATTGAGTAACGGTTAAGAGGAAGTCCAGGGTGAGAAGAGACCAGAGGCATATATGAGTCTTAAATGATTTAGGGGAGCACTTTTAAGAAAAATAATATGAATATGAAATTAGGTCTAGAGCCTTGGAAAAGCTCATGCAAGTGAGAAATCTTGAGATGAAGCTTCACTAGCTTCATAGAAAATCCTTCCCTCACTGAGATAGTTTAAATTTTTTTTCCATCTAACTAGAAATTAGACATATCACCCTGAGAGATTGTACGCTGAGTGACTAAAGGGTTAGTGAGAGAGATGTGAAGGGGATATGAAGAGGCCAATAAAACACAGGAATTACAGGGAGTTTACTAGGTGGTTTTATGCAATATTCAGAAAGAAGTTCATATGTGTACATGGTCTCAAACACCAGGATACTCTTTAAGAAAAGAATGCCTAGAAGTGCCCAGGGCCACATGGACTACTTATGTGGTTTTCTTACCCAGAATCTGAAAGGAGAGATAAGGATCGATAACATCCAGACTGAAGCTACATTTCACTCTCCCTTCTGGTTTCTACTAATTATATTTTGTTTTATATGCATCTTCACCATGGGCAATACAAACCAGCCAGCACAATTCAACCACCTCTCTCCTTTTTTTATTTCCTATTTTTATCAACTGATGCTTAACTATCAAAATAATGAGATGTCTGAACTTGTGAATTAAGCGGCTTTTATGAGACATGTAGAACATTTTAAACTTTGTAAACATTTTAATCTTCATCAGATTTTTTACAACTAGTTTTAAACGCCTCAAAATGTAGGCTTAAACAAAACTGCAATGTCCCTTTTAAACTCTGGGGCAATAGAAGAAAAAAAAAGGGGGGGGGCCCAAGATGGTGCCAGCTCTGCAGACTGACCAGCACAGTGGAGAATCCTAATTTTATGGAGTGGAGTTGATTTGGATGGTCTTATTACTAGTCAAAAGACTCTTAAACCCATTCAGCAGCTGACAGCCTGTGTTTAAATTGGAAAAGAAAGATTGTCAGAACCTCTAGTGGTGACAGCACAATCCAGCAGCAAATTCCATGAGTTAAACAGAAAAGATGGTACCTTTGGAGGAATTAATGGAACGCATATAAGAGCCACTAAAAAACAAATATCTAAGCTTTAAAATATTTTACCAGAAAATGAGCAACAAAATATACTGCAGATCAAATACAGATGGACAAGAGAGGAGGTTTTAAAAACAGCAGATTGGGAAAAGAGCTTGGGAGACACAGTAATAGGTTCTCTCTGTCCTGAAGGGAAGCCAGCAGTTGGCGGGAGGGCCAATTTCTCTGCAGACCGGCACTCAACTTCTCATAATAATCAATAAAAAAATGTTGGACGCCTAGTCTCTAGTTCTTGTGAGATTGTCCAAAGTGCCTTGGGCCAAGATACTAATGCATCAGGAAAGGAGCATGAGAAAGGCAAGAAAAGCTCTCACTATGCCTCTATTCAGCCCCCTTTCCACATGGCCCAGAGTGGAGCCCAGACAGAAGAAGGGCATTTTCCAACATAATAGAGATATGTAGGACACTCTCAGCAAGAGAGCCTGGAACAGCATTCCTAATTTTAGTCCAGAAGGAGATTCAGTGACCCTACATTAGCGTGCTTTGTGTATTTGTGGGGGTGAAAGAGGGAGTCTCTATTCCTTCCTTTCGTCCTTCCTCCCTCCCTCCCTTTCTTCTTTTTTCCCCTTGTATTCCAGGAAATTGTTTAACTTACACACACTAGAATCATGGTTTTATATAGTATGAGGCTTATCCAGTTTTCTTTTCATCTAATATAATATAGGCAGCAGTCTGTCCCAAGTCAGAGGAGGCAAGTGATTGTTTGTCCGTCCATCCACCCATCCATCCATCCATCCAGTAAACCTTTATGGGCAGTCTTCCAGGTAAAAGGCGGTATTTTTTTACATATTACAAGATACAATTCTTGCTTCAAGGAAGGGCTAATATATTTCTATGATAACTTTAAGTGACAAATGAATGATGATATAGAAGAGAGACTTGATCTAGATTCCTAGTGGAAGGAAAGATTTTTAATATCTTATAAAATGTATGGAAAAGCCCTCTGGATGAGACAACATGGAGGTCTTACACACACTAGAATCATGGTTTTATATAGTATGAGGCTTATCCAGTTTTCTTTTCATCTAATATAATATAGGCAGCAGTCTGTCCCAAGTCAGAGGAGGCAAGTGATTGTTTGTCCATCCATCCACCCATCCATCCATCCATCCAGTAAACCTTTATGGGCAGTCTTCCAGGTAAAAGGCGGTATTTTTTTTACATATTACAAGATACAATTCTTGTTTCAAGGAAGGGCTAATATATTTCTATGATAACTTTAAGTGACAAATGAATGATGATATAGAAGAGAGACTTGATCTAGATTCCTAGTGGAAGGAAAGATTTTTAATATCTTATAAAATGTATGGAAAAGCCCTCTGGATGAGACAACATGGAGGTCTATATGTATGCTATCGAATGAATGTTTGTGTTCCTCAACAATTCATATGCTGAAGCCCTGATCCCTAGGTATGATGGTGTGTGGAGGTGGGACCTTTGAAAGGTAATTAGTTCATGGAGGTAGAACCCTCATGAATGGGATTACTGCCCTTATAAGAAGAGACATGAGAGAGATGATCTCTCTTGGCCATGTGAGGATACAATGAGAAGACAACTGTCTACCTGCCAGAAAGTAGGTCCGCACCACACATGAGACCTGCCAGGCCCTTGATTTTGGATTTACCTGCCTCTGGAATGTGAGAAATAAATGTTATTTAAGCCACCCAATCTATGGTAATTTTTGTTAAAGCAGCCTGAACTAAGACAATGTATACGAACTTGGGGAAACTCACATAAGAAGGAAAGTGAGAGCTTGAATATTGAGGGATTGAGGGAGACTGAGTGCAAAAAATGGCCACAATTTTCTGCTTCTCCCCATATTCATGCTATTTGCAATGTGACTTCATAGCCCTCCTCATAAAGAGATAAAATCTATTTCCTTACCTCTTAAATCTGGATTGGCCTTATAGTTGCCCTGACCAATGAAATAGCAGAAGTAATTGTGTGGCAATCTTGAGCCTAGGGCTTAAAAGAGCCTTGCACGCCTTTTCACTCTCTTGGAACCCTGAGCAGCTGTCATGTAAACAAGCCCAGCTAACAGGCTGAAGGATGAGAGACCATGTGGAAGAGAGCCCAGCTATCCCAGCCAAAGCCATCTTAGACTACTCAAGAACCAGCAATCTCCAAACATGTGAGAGAATGCTGTCTATATTAGCAGAGCTGCCTACTTGGTCCATATGAGTGGGCCATAATAGGATAAACACCCAGGTGACCTATAAACTTGTGAGAAATGCTTATTATTTTAAACCACTATATTTAAGAGTGGTTTATTACCCAGCAATAGCAATACCTAGGAAGCTTAGGATCTTTGTTCTATAAATAATGTAGACTGACTATTAGTAAATTTTGTAATATAATAAAGAAGGTCCATTAGTAAGTTTCCTGTCAACGTTATATTAGTGGAATGTAGTGATAGCTTTAGCCTATATAAAATTAATTTTATTTTTAACAAAATGATAAATACACATGGTTTAAGAAGTGAAATAGTACTATAAGGCTTAAAAGAAAAAAATGTAGTCCCAGGCTATGTACCTACTTATGCCCCAGTAAGTACTATTTCTTAGCTTTCTCTTCTGTAATTTATCTTCATATTTATAAATACAATATTTATAGTCTTTATATTTACCTACTTTAAAAATTATCTGTTGACTTCATGTTATGGTAGGTAAGAATTTTCTGTCTCCCTGTTTCTCTTCTTTACCTCATATCCCTTTATCCCAATCTGTCAATTTAATAATTGACATTATCAATTTAATATCGCTTTCTTGGTTAAATGAACATTCAGTATATTATTATATCTATATAAATATTGTTCACTATTAGACATATTTTATATTTTCTTTTTATATAAATTTTGTTTTTTTATTACTGCCTCACTCATTTGCTTAATTTTCTATATATCTATTAATTTCTCCCAAATACCAAAAATTTTTTTCAGTTCTACTTTGTGCATAATCAAAAGCATCAGTTTATTTATTTATAATTAATGAACTAATTAATTTTGGAGGTCTCCATCATGAAGTTCTTTAGCTTTCATTTGGACTTGTTTTCTGTAGGTATAGCCATCACTCTAACATTTCTTATGCTGAATAGCCTTTTTCCTGACTCTCACATTTTCCTTTCTAGATTCAACCTTTTATTTTGGGGGGGCATATCCTTCAGTAGCTTCTGGAGAATGAGAGCTTGCATGGCTGAAATATCTTTATTCTAATTCAAGCTTAATTGTTTAACCAAGAGTAGAAAAAAACTTTCTATCAGAATTTCTTTTTTTTTTTTTTTAAGATTTTATTTATTTATTTGACAGAGCGAGAGATCACAAGTAGGCAGAGGCAGGCAGAGAGAGAGGGGGAAGCAGTCTCAATCCCAGGACCCTGCGATCATGACCTGAGCCAAAGGCAGAGGCTTTAGCCCACTGAGCCACTCAGGCCCCTCTCTATCAGAATTTCTAATACATTGCTTCACAGTTACTGTTTCAAAGTTACTGTTGACAAATTCCTTGAAAGATGCAAATCATTGAAGTTTACTCAAGAAGAAACAACCTAAATAGTTTTATATTTATTAAAGAAATTTAATTTGTAGTTAAAGAAAACCTTCTGACAAAGAAAACACCAGGCTCAGATGACTGCACTGATGAATCTCCTAAAACTTTAACGGAGAAATAATACAAAATCTACACAAACTCTTACGGAAGATTGAATAGGAGAAAATATTTCCCAGTTTATTCACTCTTACAGAAAATTGAATGGGAGAAAATATTTCCCAGTTCATTCTATGAGGCCAGCATTATCCTGACACCAAAACCAGACAAACATAAGAAAACTATAGACTGATATACTTCCTGAGCATAGATGCAATAATCCTGAACAAAGTTTTAACAAATGAAATCCAGCTATTTATAAAAATTGATAATATTTTATGATCAAGTGTTATTCAGCTTGTGGAGGAACTGGAACATTTGTACATTGCTGGCAAGAATATAAAATAGCATAACCACTCTGGAACATAGTTCAACAGTTTCTTGAAAAGTAATGCACACGCCTACCATATAATCCAGCTATTTTAGTCCTAGGTATTTACCCTACAAAAATGAAAATATGTCCATAGTAAAGACCTATCATGAATGTGTGTAGTAGCTTTATTTGTTATAGCTAAAAACTGGAAACTCAAATGTTCATCATCTGGTGAATAAACTGGTGTGTCCATACAATGGAATATGACTTAGCAAACGAAAGGAATAAACGATTGATACAATAAGAATATAAATTAATCTAAAATTATTTATGCTTAGCGAAAGACACCAGACAGAGGAAAGAACATTCAGTGAGTCCAACTACGTAAAATTCTAGAAAATTAAAACTAAACTGATAGAAAGCAGATTAATTGTTGTCTGGAGACAAGAAAGGGCAACAGGGAAAGATGGGAGGGATTTCAAGTAAAATTTGGACAGTAATAGATATATTCCTTATACTGATTATGGTGATGATTTTATAGATATTTACATATATCAAAACTTAAAGAAGTATACACTTTCCATATATGCCCTTGTTTATAAGTCAGTTCTATCTCAATGAAACTGTTAACAATATGGATCAGTTTCGTTTTCTTTGGCTTGGCAATCCTCTCTATTCATCTTTATCTGCCTTGGAAATACCTGTGTGGTATCTCCAGTCTGACTCCAGCCTCTTTCCTTTCCACCACAGGAGATAAGAATGCAAAACTGTCAAATCTCAGAAAGATATCTTAAAGGAATGAAAGCAGTATGCTCATGGGTATTCTTACTGGTTTCAGCTGTACAAACAGAAGTGTATATTGCCTGTATATATACTGACAGTGATGTCTGCTGAAATTAATTGCTTAATAACTGGAGACCCTGGAATTCAAATTGAGCCAGTCAGCCAGACTTGAATGACTATGTGGATTACTTTTTGATCCTTAAAAAAGGGGGTTAGTTTTCAGCCTCGTTCCTAGAAATTTTGATTTAGTAAGCCTGAGGTAGAGCACAGGGAAATTGTGTATAAATCAAGATTAGAAACAATAGCATTAGGCAAAATTAACTTTTTCATCCTTGCCTCCACTAGAACTTTCCACTATCATCAGGATGGTCTCCTCTCTCCCTTTTACACCATATTAAATCCTCTCCCACTTGCCTAATTTCTATCTATACAAATCATGGAGATCCACAATGGCAAATTCCACCTCTTCTTTTGTGACTAATCATTTCTCTCTACTTCACTTCTTCTCACCTGTCTCCAACCCCTTTTGTTTGAGTTGAAAAACTCAAAGATCCCAGGCTAATCATAAAAGGTATTTTTTCTCTAAGATCCAAGTCACAACACAGGATGAAGTCCCCAGGGTTTCAAAACAAAGATTTATAGATTAGCTCTTTTGCATCACACGTCACTGTAGCAAGTTTCTTATGTGGCACCAGTGTTTCTTTACTTGCTCACTACATTGGACTCTGTCTATGGAGAACTAGTATTACCCTGTTTTGGTTTTAGGGAAAATTATTAAAGCCTAGAGCAAAGTTGTTTATTTTTGCCATCCAAATTTCTGAGAAGATCTTTCAGATAAGCAATTCACCACTGTCTTTGATCTCAAGCTATCAGCTTCAAAGTGTAACATTTAAAAATAATTTTATGTGGTTTCTATTATTTTGCCTGCCTTGCATGCATTGAAGCTTGTTTTAAGATGTCTCTTCTGTTTTTGAACATTTTTGTAAGATGGTCAAGTTAGATGTTTGTCCTTTGTGATAAAACTCAAGAACTCTTTTATACACATATCCCAGACTTAATTATTGTATTAAACAGCGGTAATGCGAATACACTGCTCTTCCTTACGTGACATTTGCTGAGAGTGCAGAGTTGATGCCCACTCTTAATCTTTCTGGAAGAGCACTGGTTTCTGTTTTTTCTCTGCCCTTTGTAACTTTTCTTGAAGAAGAAAAGATTACACTTTTTATATCTAATATATTTGGAGGGAGGGAGAGCACTTAACATTACTTCTTCTGCATGGTGGTGGTAAACTTTTATTTTTGTCAGGTGTAAGGGGAAAAATTGTGTTAAAGGTAGAATATTTGGACAATATGTTACAGAAGGGATGTAAATATGCCTCAGAGGTTCAGTCAAAGGTACATAATTGATTTTATTATTTCTTGTTGACAGTCTTAGAGACAGTGGAATATAGTGGGCACAGATAAAAGCAGTAGTAGCACTAATTATCTAGAACTGGGAAAACGGGTTTCCAAATTCTGTTCTTCCACCTATATGATCTTGGGCAAGGTTGTCCATTCTTTTGTTTATTCAGTTCATTCATTGCCCAAGTATGTCTTTTGCATCATTTCTGTCAGACATTATGGAAAGTTCTGGTATTAGAGCGGGAGAACACAGTCCTTGCTCTTATAGAGTATGGCAGAATGAAAATATGCCTCAAAGACCTCCAACTATAGTGGCACCATGGCCTCAGATTCTGAAATCCACTCTACCATTTGTACAAGACTACACTTCCTATGGGCTGCTTTCCACCAGTGACTGTGACAGAGATACTAAGGCAAGTCCATTTCTGGGAGACCTAGTACTGATAAAATGGTTGATTATGGCTTGAGAACTCAGTGATGGTCTTGCTGAACATTCCTTAGGCTGCACGGTGGTCTAGTTCCTTCCTATGCTGCCTTCTTTCCTTTACTCAAGGTCAGACTTGCATCAAGTTCTGACGGCACTTGCAAACTTGGTGTTCCCTCCCCATTTTCTCTCTCAGGTATTTCTCATACTAAAAATCCTTGCACACCTAATTCCATCTTGGTGTTTGCTTCTTAGGGAACCTAGACTAACATATGGAGTATACATTCTAGTGGAGAAGACAAGAAAATAAACATATAAATAATAAGGTAATTTCAGACAGTGATGATTATTTAAGATAACAAAATGGCAGAGTGGGATAGACTGATAGCCAGGGATGGGGGTTGGGGAGAAGGCACTTTGTTCTTTAGCTTACATGAGTGGGGAGGATGTCTCTGAGGATGTTATATCTCAGCTGAAAGTAAAATAATGAGATGTACATATGCTGGGGAGGAGGAGGCTGGGCAATGTGAAGAGCTGGAGCCCAGCAGGAGCAGCATGTTTGGGGAATGTAAAGACAGGAATCCTAGTAGCACCCTCCAGGACAGCATGGCAGGAAGTAAGATCAGAAGGACAGATAAAAGCCTGGCTCTACAGGGTTTCAAAGGCCATGGTAAGGAGTCTACATTTTATTCTAAGTGCAGTAAGAAACCATCGGAGAGTTTGAGAAGTATGGCATAATTTGATTTATATTTTTGAAAGATTACTTTGGCAGCTGAGAGAGCATGGACCAGCGGGTAAGTAGAGCAGTTAGACTACAGGAATCTAGGTGACATCTGGCATCGGTTTGGACTATGATCGTGATAGTGCTGGTGAGAAAAATAAAAATTCAAGATATGCTTTGTAGGCATATCTGACAAACTGCTTAGTTTTCTGTGTCTTAATTTCATCATTTTAAAACTGGAGATAGTAATAGTACCTACCTTATAGTAGGTTATAGTAAAGATTAAATGATATATGATATATAAAATGCTCGGCACACTGAATAAATGTTAGCCCCTCTTCTTGTGGAAATGATACTTGGTGGATGAGAGTAAATTCATGCTGTATTTTAGTTCTGCCATGAACTCAAGGTGTGGCCTCAGTTCCCTATCAGTATAATGTTGGGAGGGGATAGGGATTATAAAATCACAAACTATTAGAGATGTACGGCACCTTTGGGATTACTGATATCATCCTACCAGAGAGGGAAGAATAGGGAGCACAAGAAAATAACACAATGTCCTGCAAGAAGCTCTTGACGCTGAACTATGTGGCTTTATGGGGTCCTATCCATTATGAAACTTCAGTGATTCTCCGTACTCATAATTTTACTGACAATTCTTCTGTAAGGGCTCTCCAGGGTCTTTGTCAGACTTCCTCTTAGTTCTTGGATCATTGTGTTTCTCTTCTCATCTGATCTGAGTTCGCAAGTTTCTCAGAAGCAATGCGGAGAACAATATGTCAAATCAAAAGTTTGTTTTCTTTCCTGTGGCTCCACACTTGTGCACGTAATGATTCATCTCACTGAGAGATGTTCTGCTTTCAACACTCCCCTGAGATCTTGATTTCTGCTTAGGCTGCTTGAAAACCTCCAGCTAGGTAGAGTAGTCTTAATATTATTAAAAGTGGAACAACAAAATATTATGTTTCTTTTGCCAAATAATAGGAAATATACAGTACCACTCATGAAGTAATCTTTTCATTTCAAATTTTCTATTAAGGTAGAATTCAAACATTTTCAGAAGAAGAGAGAACACTACAAATGCCTTCATCCACCTTCAACTCATATCTGATTTCGTCAGTGAGTAAATAGCATGGCGAAAGTTGGAACTATTTTAGGTTAACAGACACTTGACAGGGTGTAACACCTTCATAAATAGAAGAGAATCTTGGTTGGACTAATTTTCCCTTAGATGAGAGTTATAAAATCTGGACAATATATATATTTTTTAATTATTAAATTGGAAAGAGACCAAATTCAAAACTAGAAGAAAATCTATCCTTGAAAGAAGATTTCCATGAATGAGATTTGAAGGTTTGCAGGCTCTTGCCTATACAACTGCAACAGCAGAAAGCCACCATATAGGTATCAGACACAGTCTGGGGTAAACAGAACAGAAAGTTAGAAGGATAATATTGGAAAGGAGAGAACTACACAAAGGAAGAGTCACAAACATATAAAATCTGCCTAAAATCTTGGATGACTGCTATACATGGTCTAGGGAAAGCCTCAGGGGGGTCTTGAAAAATAACAGTAGCTGGGAGGTGAATGAACTGTAGGGAGAGTTCATTTGCTGTTCACCACAAGGTAGACAGAGTTGGGAGTTTGAGTCTATCCAAATTAACTACCTTTTAAAACAAGAATTACTCTTCAAAGACCTTAACAGAATCCAGAGACCCTATCTTATATAGTTCATAGTGTCCAGCTGCCAATCAAAAATCACTGGATGTACAAAGAAAACATACGAAATACTCAAGAAAAAAAGCATTAAAAAGAAACTGACCCTGAGAGGATCCATGTGATAGAAACTGCACAGCCATAGTAAATTTGTCCAAAACAGGGTGAAAAATATATATACAATGAATGGAAAAGGAGGAGAAATTTCAGTAGAATTTAAGATAGAAAAGAGAAAGCTTTCCCAACCCTAGCATCCTTCCTACCTGTCTAGGTTCGGGCATTTTTTTTTCCTAAGCATGAGCTCTAATTTACTCACTAAACATTATGGAGGCAGAGTCAATAACTATTCAGCATCATCTGTTCCAGCTTAAGTAGGTCTGATCTCAGTGGGGAGGAGGGTAAATAATGGTATTGGTCGTGTGGTGGTATTAGTGATGGTGGTGGTAGTGGTGGCAGACAGAACTGAAATTCTAACTGAATATAAGGATATAAGAAGAAAGTATTGTACATCTTTGTTCTAATTAAATGAGATTATACATCTGCGGTATTTCCCATGAACTTTGGCATTCGATCATAACACAATTTATGTTTCCTCCAATGTTTCTTGAGAAAAGGAAGGATTTACACAACTAGTAATATCTGAGAGTAAGAATACTCTAATATTCTAGACTCTAATACTCTAACCAAATTGGAGAATTTAGTTGTTAGTTAAAATCCTAGGAAATCCAAATTTTTCTTCTCTAAATAGGAAGATTAGATGAAATTATCTCTTTGTAGCTATGGCATTTAACATCATTTAATACCACCAGACATGGATAGGGTCTTATTCAATCTCTTGGTAGTAATAATACTGTCCTGCTTACCATACAGAAAAATTTGAAGAACAAATGAGAGGATGACAAAATAACAATAGCTTACATTTATTGAGGAATTACCAATTTCTAGGCATTGTTCTAAGTGCTTTCTTTCTATGCATTAACTCATCTAATACTAACAATAGTGAGGTAGATACTATTTTTATTAACCTCATTTCATAGATAAACAGAAGTGAAATAGTGTGTCAAGTCTTCCAGTTAAGAAGTAGAGGTGGGGGGCACCTGGGTGGCTCAGTGGGTTAAAGTCTCTGCCTTAGGCTCAGATCATGGTCTCAGGGTCCTGGGATCAAGCCCCATATTGGGCTCTCTGCTAAGCGGGGAGCCTGCTTCCCCCTCTCTCTCTGCCTGCCCCTCTGCCTACTTGTGATCTCTGTCTCTCTGTCAAATGAATAAATAAAATCTTAAAAAAAAAAAAAAAAGAAAAAAAGAAGAAGTAGAGGTGGGATTTCACTCTGGTAGTCTGTAGTGAAGATGTAGGAATAAAGCATTCTCAGCCCCTGGCTAAGAATGGAAACTGGTACAACCACTATGGGGAGCAATTTGGCAACAGCCTATATATAATTAGATGCTCATTCCTATGAACTGGAAATTCCACCCATGATATTCATTAAGAAAGACTCATACATATGCAACAGGATACATAGACAAAAATGCTCAGTGAACATTATTTGCAATAGGGAAAAACCTAACTGTCCATCAATAAGTGAATGGGTAAATCAATTGTGTGGTACACACACACACATACAGTACATATTTACTACGGTATATACTATGTGGTATGTACTATGTATATACTACATATACACAGTGAAATACTCTACAACAATTAAGTGAATGTGTATTAGTATAAGTAGATCTAGAATTGTGTTCTCCAATGTGAGTCACTAACCACATAAAGCTACTGAGCACTTGAAATGTGGCTAAAGATATATTTTAGAATAATATTTTGGATATATTTGGTTATATAAATTTATACTAAATTTAATTTTATCCACTTCTTTTCATTTTGATATATTAGAAAAATTTAAACATTTATAGTTCATATTGTATTTTTACTGGAGAGCACTGATCTAGAAAATATAATCTGAGTTAGAATAAACAAGCTACGAAATGATAGATACAATATAAAAGAATCTTTAAATACTACAAAACATGTAAAGCAATACTATCTACTGTTCATAGATCACAAACATGCAATTAAAATACAAAAATATAGGGGTGCCTGGGTGGCTCAGTGGGTTAAAGCCTCTGCCTTCAGCTCAGGTCATGATCTCAGGTTCCTGGGATCGAGCCCCACATCGGGCTCTTTGCTCAGCAGGAAGCCTGCTTCCCCCTCTCTCTCTGCCTGCCTCTCTGCCTACTTGTGATCTCTCTCTGTCAAATAAATAAATAAAATATTTTTTAAAATACAAAAATATAAACTGAAATAGTATCCTCCAAACTCATAATAATGGCCACCCCTGGAGAAGAGATAAGGGGATAGAACTTAGAGAAACGAGGGAACTTAAATTTTGTTTGTAATATTCTATTTATTTACATAAACAAAATATCTAACCAAAAAGGACTAAAAAGTAATGTCTGATCATTATTGAAGTGGGTTATATTTATGTTTTGTGTTTTAATATTTTGAAAATGAAATAGAGCAAAATTGAAATCAGACTAATATACAAGCACCCATTTATACATACACACACACACACACACACACACACACATTTATCAACCCTCCAATCCTAGGCACCATATTTAGCCAAAGAACCCAGCAAAACCACCTTGGGGATATCCAATTAAGTATGAGACATTGAGGAGAGAGGCTAAGGTCCATGCACTGCCATCTGATAATTGTGTATATCTATATTTATAAAAGGTAATGATTTTTTCCTGACTATATGAAAGTACTATATGCTCATTGTAGAAAACTTGGAATTTTTCAAGCGCTTAAAGAAAAAAGAGCTCCCATAAGCCCATCACTAAGAGAAAGTCAGTGGATATTTTGGTTGGTTCTTTTTTTTCAGTCTCTGAGATTTGGGTTTTACTTTTGCTAATATCTAACAGATATTTTGAAATGAACCTCGGAATGAAATATGATTGTTTGTCTTTAATCAAAATAATCTTTGCTCTAGATTGGGTTTGTGATAGCTTTCTTACTTTTAAAAAACCGAAACAAAAACAAAGCTGATACCTAATATTTATTAAAGGGTACATCCTGTATGTTTTTCAGTGTAGGTACCATTTTAATACCCATTTTATACAGAGAAAGATGAGGATTAGAAAGGGGGTTTCTATTATAATTCCCACTTCATTGATAAAGAAACAGATTTAGAGAGATTGAGGAGCTTGCTCAGATCACAGAGGTAAAAATAATAGAGATGTCCAAACTTCCAAATAAGGTCTTACAGACCCCAGAGTCCATACTCTTCCTCTATCCTCTCCTCTACCATTCTCCAGCACATGAACTTTCTTATTTCCTTTTGTTAACTGGCATAATGTGTCAATGCTTGAGACCAGTTAAGGAATATATTTGATATAGAATCCATCAGACATTGGTACAGTCAATCAGGTGACTCTTATCTTTCATAAAGACAACTTTTCCCTCAGTTTTTCTCACTAGGCCTGTCAGGTTTGGGTTGGGTGCCTGTTGCCAACTCCTGGTTCCACTTTAGTTTATGCTCAGAAATGGCCCTTAATGCTAAGACTTTAAATAGCTTATTTTTGCATTGCATGTTGCAGGTCTAGGAGGAAATTTGTATGGTTACCAGCTTATAAAAATAAGGAAATGAGACCCACGTTCAATAGGAAAGTGGAGTGCCAGTGACTGGGGCTAGGAACTTTTTGAAATATAACAGGAGATAGAGGTAGGGCAGTGATGAATCTGAGTGTGGATATAGCTTTAGTCAAAAAACTGAGAGCAACAGACTCTGGGCACTTAAAAAACTCTAGTAACTCCATAACAAATGGAGAGGAAGAGATCCTCAAGACAGTTTTCCTTCAACTCCTATCCATTGGAGGCTGAGGAGCAATCATCACTGGGGGCACTGGCAGTTGATATGACATGTTGATTAGAGGGGGCCAAAGGAGAGAAGAAAGTTAATGCACCTGTTGCTGGGACCTAGCCACTCCTTTGGCCTTAAACCAGAATTCCACAATTCCCTTCCTATTCAATTGTTGGAGTGGGTCCCAACAAACACTGTTTTTGAATTTCATTACTATTCTAGGTTCTATCAGAGGCCTGAGGCTTCATAATATCGCATACATGTGATGAGTATTTATTAGCAATGAGTATTTATTATTTCTATAACAATATGGAAATATTATTTCCATAACAATAGTAGAATACAGTCCCTGAGGTCAGGACATAGTGAATTAGTGAGTGGAAAAAAACTCCAAGCATGTATCTAAGACCTTGATTATTAATGTAGAATGAAATGTGCACAGAAAAAAAAAAGAGTAACATAAAAAGTGAAGGGAACAAGCTCCTAATCTTCCCCACTCTTTAACCTAGATCAAAGAATGGAAATTAAGTGTAGTTAAAAAAAAAATTTGCTTCAGTTCCATGTGTCTGCATCAATTCTCTCTCCTGCCAAGGGGTTGGTATTATAAGGAGAATTGTTTTTCTTTTCTGGGAAAGAAAGACAATGCACCAATTTTTAACTGAAAGGGAAAAAAATGACAAAGGGGGAAAAAATAATTGGCCAGTAGCGTCTCTGAAATTGCTTTGCATTCATTTTCCCAGGCTCTAAGAGGAACATTAGTCTGGGAAGACAGCCCTGTCCTTATACTCCATGTGCAGGCTTAAAGTGAGTTTCCATAGCCATCCAAACATTTTAAAGGGTGTTCTCATTATTCCCACTCTTCCCAAGTGGGCCCATGGCAGTGGGATTGAGTAGTAGATCTGAGAGAGTTCTCTCAGTTGCTCTGATCTCTTTCTCTACAGGAGAAAGCTCTGTCAGGCACTGTTGGGACTTGCTCTGGTTCCTCCTTTCACAGACAGGAAAGCAACACTGTACCTATATCTCCGTGCAATGCTGTTATTGGCAAGGCCTCTAAGAATAGAAAACAAAACAACTAATGACACAAGAGGGTTATAAAACCTCATAAAATGAGACTATCAGCCAAAACCAAAATTGACTCAGAGTAATAGCATTTCCCCTCGGTGACAACACAAACCTCCCAGGGATTAGGCAGAGATTGGACTAAAGGGGGACATATGCTTCTGGGCTGCTGAGGCACCTCTGACTCTTTACATTTCTAAAGAATTCATGGGCCCACTCTAGATGGAATAAATGGCATTTGGGATGAGAAGGGTGGTAACTTTCTACGGCAGTATAAGGCTGGGCCCTATCTAGTGTTTTCCAGTAGAGAACAGTCTGTACTTCTAAATCAACTGGACTTCCCAATCATGGTCTGCTGCTCAGTAAAGAAGTTCTGTGACCCTTCTTTCTGCTTATGGGCGTGGTATTGCCATTTCCTTCTGAATCTCTCTAAACAAACATTCTTTCAAGGTTTCAGTAACCTTGTCTCTCTGCCTTCATTAGTAAGATACATCCTTGGAACTCAGTGGATTTGCTTGTTTACTTACTGGTTCAAAAGTAGAAAGATCTTTTTATTAGACACATTGTTTCTTTGTTCATGAGTTCTACCTGCAGACAATTATAAATGTGGTCTAATGGGCACTTGTACCAAAGGAATTTCTCTGGGGGGAAATTAGTTAAATGAAGAATGAGGATAAGAGCTAGGTTCTGGAGTCAGACCAGCTGGGGTTCACTCTTTGTTCCATCACTTATATAACTGTGGATTTGAGGAAAGTTACCTCATTTCTCTAAACTCTTTCCTCATCTATAAAATAAGCACAACACCAATATCTATAATGAGGTTTGTCGTGAGGCTTATATTACGTGCCAGGCACATAAGGGCCCAATGTTATTGTTAAAAAATGAAACATGGTCCCTAATTTTATGGAGTTCACAGTATAAAGGGAAAGGCAATCATTTAAATAGATAGATAATTACATGAGGACAAAAGTGCAATAATCAACATGCACAAAAAAAGTACAGTAAAGCACAGAGGAAGTAGCCATTCATTTTGTCAGAAAGGGTCATGTACAATTTGATCTCACTTGGCTGAGAAATGAAGAGGGTTCTAGGCAAAGGAAACAGCAAGAGAGGAGGCAGAGAGCCATGAAGAAGTTGTAGGCATATGCACTTGAGAACCAAGACTCACAAGAAGGGATGGTAGACTTTCTGAACTCTGTGAAGAATTAACCCCTATTAATTCCTAAGAGGTCCACTGAATAATCTAGTTGAGTCAGGTCATACATTTTTCTTTAGCCTGATGACCAATCTATTGCAGAAGATGAACTGGCCAGGAAGTTCTTCCTCATTATGGAAGAACTGAGGCAATGGGTACCCACCCAACCTGTTTGCTGGTTATGGTGGTTGAATCAGTTAAAATCCAGTCAAATTTGATTTTTGACTCCTTGACTCCTCACTCAAGAATGCTGTGTCCTCATGATGTATTGTCATTCACTAAGTCATACAGAGCACAAGCCAAGAAAAGAGATTTCCTGGTCATAGTTTTCTTGAATTTATTCATTATTTAGTTTAGTTGTTCACAGAGCATTTCGTCATACCAGCCCTCTCAATTTGTTGTATGGTCAGACTTACTCTCCAGAAAACCAGGGGCTTATTTGTCCATTATAACTACCGAACATAGCCTGTTTTAATTTATTTCCAATGTCCAGTTGACTTTTTTCTTTGCACTTATGTGCAAATGTACACTAAAAGCTTATACAACTTTCTCTAGGTAGAAATGTATAAAAATGGGGAGACTAAAAAGTCAGAAGTAAAAGTAAAAGTAAAAGTCAGAAGAGCTTTTTCTCTCAGCAGCCCTAGAGAGCACTCAGCATTTGAAAGGAGGGGAGAATCAAGCTTGACAACTGCAATAGAATTGAAGCTTACGGACAAGTAAAAAAAAAAAATTTTTCGAATGAAAAGATGGTGACTGGGCCAAGGGTTTTTACATTTTCCCAATGATATTGAAGAACATGGTCTAGTCTATTTATTGCTAAACACCCTTCTTAAACACTATTTTCTAGTTATTTCAGGAATAATCTATTTATATGTTACTAGTTTATTTCCACTGCAGTCAGGAAAAATATGATTTCAATTATTTATCATTTATTGAAAATTGCTTTCTTATCCAGCATATGCTCAATTTTGGTAAATCTTCCATGCGCATTTGAAAATATTGTGTACTCTGTAGTTACTGAATGTATGACTGTGAATTTCTTTCTCCACTTAATTCTGTTACATTGTGTCTTAGAATTGCTAAGGCTATATTATTAGGTGTACATATTTAGGTTATTAAATCTTCCTTTTGAATTGACCGTTTTATCACTACAAAATGTCCCCCTTTATTGCTATTAATACAAAATAATGAAATAATTATCTCTAATAACATTAAATACTAAAATATTTAGAAATATTAAAAATTCCTTTTGAATTTGTCAAAATTAACTCTTTCTAGAATTATTGCATACAGAAAATTTACTTTATCTCTAGCAATACTGCATAATAAAGTATTTTTAATTATCTGACTTTTCCCTCTATTAATTTTTAATACTCTTCTATTTTGCATCCTGATTATTACAACATGCATCTTTGATTAGAACTTACTTTAAATTAATATTTTATCAACTTTCCAGATAATGGAAGACCCTTGTAACACTTTTTAAAAATATTTTTTCCAGTTTTATTTAGATATAAATGAAATATAACATTGTATTAGTTTAAGGTGTCTAACATAATGATTTTGATATATGTATATATTATGAAATGATAACTGCAATATGTTTAACATCCATTACTTCCCATTGCTACAAATTTTTTTTCCTCATGATGAGAACTTTTAAGGAGGAGCTGAGATGCCTTTCAACAGACGAATGGATAAAGAAGATGTGGTCCATATATACAATGGAAAGGATAAATACCCATCATTTGCATCAACATGGATGGAACTGGAGGGGATTATGCTAAGTGAAATAAGTCAAGCAGAGAAAGACAATTATCATATGGTTTCACGCCTATGTGGAACATAAGGAATAGTGTGGAGGACCACAGGGGTAGGGAAGGAAAACTGAATGAGAAGAAACCAGAGAGGGAGACAAACCATGAGAGACTCTGGACTCCAGGGAACAAACTGGAGGGTTATGGAGGGAGGGGTGGAAGAAGGGGGTAACCAGGTGATAGGCATTAAGGAGGGCATGTGTTGTGATGAGCACTGGGTGTCCTGCGCAACTAATGAATCACTGAACACTACATCAAAAAGTAATGATATAAAAAAAAAAAAAAAAGTAATTATATGTTGGCTAACTGAACATAATTTAAAAAATTTTTAAAAAATGAAAATAAAAAGCAACTTTCAAATATATAATATAGCTTCATTAACTATAGTTCCCATGCTGTACCCTGTATCACTAGAGATAATTTATAACTTGAAGTTTGTACCTTATGATTACCTTCCACCTTTGAAAACCATCACTCTGTTCTGTTTTATGAGTTTGGCTTTTTTAGATTACAAATATAAGTGAGATCATACAGTATTTGCCTTTCTCCGTCTGACTTATTCCACTTAGCACAATACTCTCAAGGACTCCATTTAACTATCTACTCTTTGTGCTTTTGTTATTGTGTATTTAAATTCTACACATATTTAAAAACCCAAAGACATTATTGATTTAAACACTCTTTCTTTATATCTCCCACAATAGTTACTTCTGCTGTTCCTTTTTAAGTATACTTCTTCAGGGCAATTTGTCCAGATTTTATAATTGTTCTCAGTTAATCTGTCATAGTTAGGAGTGGAAATGCATATTCTTTCTGGGAGTACTGATTTGGAATTTTTGTATATTTTTTAGAAAGAAAGTCCAATGATTTCTACATAAAACCTGGTCCTGATGTCTGGTCTGACCTCTACCTGAATGGCAACATAAATGATTCCTAGAATTATTCTTTATTCAAACCTTCCAAATAGATCTTTTATCTTTTCATCTTTGAAGCTTTGATAAAAGTTTTTGTACCAAATATATCAAAGAATTATGTATGTAATCCTTTCTCCCACAACCCTATTGTGCCTTTAAAGATGTTTGTGGATTTTTATACATATAAAGAAGAGTATGACCCTCACTCCTCTTCTCATCCTTATTCCTTTTTATCTAGCTTTAGATAACTGGAAAAACAACTGGCCCAACATCCGGCACAAAGTAAACATAAAATGTTGATGAAAAGATAAATAAGTGAAATTGCTTCATTATATGAAAAATAGTTAATTCTTTGATTCTTCCTCTTCACTGTTAACCCATCCATTATTTGAATAAAAAAATCACCTAAAGCATACAAAAACTTGAGACTACTCCGAGTCTATATTTAGTGAGATCCAAGGGACTGAATTTTACAAATTTTTAGTCCATATAAAGGTATGCCAACAACTTCATTTATTTACTCTGAATCATTTTTTTGCCTGTCATGTAGGTGGTCATCCAGAACTGATTTTTTGACAAAAACTTCACTGTATACATGTAGCTAATCTTGACTTGTATAAACAGTTCTTGAAACATGATTTTCTATTTGGGGACATGACATAGCTGATGAGAGAGCTACATTTTTCATTGCCTTGTCTCATTTTTAAAAGTATCTCTCTTAGAGTAAACTTAGAAATAAGAAGTCACTGTGTTATATACTGAATTTCCGCCAGGGCCTGCTGTGTCAAGTTTCTAGATCTTTGAACATTTTTTTTTTTCTATGCCTTGAATGTCCTTCTCCCTTTTGCCTTTCTGGTGAACTGCTTCAGTGCTCAAAAATGTTACCACCTTTGTGAAGCTTTTCCTAATATTCCAGCAACATCATTTGCTTCGTCTTCTGGTTTCATGGTACTCTACAATAGTGCTTATCATTGTACATTATTTATCTTTCTTTCTTCCTATACCTAGACTCCTACAAGGGTACAGGTGTGCATTAGTCTTCTTGCTAACTTTAGTGCCCCAAACAGTAACTTGTTAGATCCTCAGTACATTTTTTTTAAGGACAAAATCCACACAGTACCAAATTCACCCTTTTAAAGTGTACGGTTCAGTGATTTCTTCATTTATTCACAAAGCTGTACAACCGTTACTATTATATAATCACATACTTTCTTCACCTTGAAAAAGAAACCCCACATTCAATAGCAGTCACTCCCCATTTCACCCTCCCTCCAGCCCTTGGCAGCCACTGATCCATTTTCTATTCCTAGGAGTTTACCTATTCTGTATATTTCAAATAAATGGAATCACATAATATGTGGCCATTTGTGTCTGGTTTCTTTCACTTATCATAAAACTTTTAAGGTTCTTTCATGTTGTAGCATGAAGCAGTACTCCATTGCTTTTATGAGTGAATAATACTCCATTGTATGGATATAGCATATTTTTTTATCCAGTTATCAGTTAATGGACATTAGGGTTGTTTCCACTTTTGGGCTATTATTAATAATACCTCTGAACGTTCATGTAAAAGTTTTGTACGGATATAGGTTTTCAAATTTCTTCGATATATAGGATATATATAATCTCTGGTGATTTTATGTTTAACTTTTTAAGGAACTGCCATAGTTTTCCATAGTTGCTGCACCATTTTACATTCCTCCTTACAGTGTATAAGGGTTCCAGTGTCTCAAAATCCTCTCCAGGACTTGTTATTATCTGTCTTATTTATTATAGCTATCCTAGTGGGTCTCAGGTTTTTTTTTTTTTTTTTAAAGATTTGATTTTTTTTTTTATTTGACAGAGAGAGAGATCACAAGTAGGCAGAGAGGCAGGCAGAGAGAGAGGGGGAAGCAGGCTCCCTGCTGAGCAGAGAGCCCGATGCGGGGCTCGATCCCAGAACCCTGAGATCATGACCTGAGCTGAAGGCAGAGGCTTTAACCCACTGAGCCACCCAGGCGCCCAGGCTTTTGTTTTTGTAATTGAGGTATAATTAACATATAACATATTAGTTTCTGGTGTACACCATAATGATTTGGTATTTGTATACATTGTGAAATGATCACTGAGGAGGGAGCAGAAGGCTAGCTAAGGACAAAGCACAAGCTGACACCCTGCAACCTGCAACCCTCATCCCCCAACCCCACTCCTGGGTAGGATATGTATGACATTCTTCCAGGAAGCTCTCAACTATCTTAATATTAATGCCTTACTAGAGGGAAAAACAACCTTAACTTGACAACAGCACGGTCTCCAATATCCTGTGAGTCTTCTTTAACATATGAAAATCCTTTCTGAAATCTCCCTTTTCCTTATCTCTCCCAACTCCAAAGTATATAATCAGCCACCCCTCACAACCCTGGTGCAGGAGCTCTTTCTGCTCATGGATCTGTTCTTGTGCTTTAATAAAATTAACCTTTTGCACCAAAGACATCTCAAGAATTCTTTCTTGGCCATCAACTCTGGACCCCACCCCCACCAAACCTCTCCTATATTCCAAAACCCTACAAATCACCACAATAAATCATTAACATCTGTTATCATGTAAGTTACAAAAATTTTTTTCTTGTGATGAGAACTTCTAAGATCTACTGTCTTAGCAACTTTCAAATATGCAACATGGTATAATTAACTATAATCACCATATTTACATGACTTATTTTATAAATAGAAATTTTTCCATTTTGACTCCCTGCATCCATTTTGCCTACCCCCACCTTCCTCATGGTGACTTTGATCTGCATTTACCTAATAAATAATGATGTTGATCATCTTTTCATATGCTTATTGGCCATTCATATATCTTCTCTGGAGAAATGTATATTCAAATCTTTTGCCTATTTTAAAATTTGGTTGTCTTTATTGTTGAGTTGTAAAATTTCTTTATATATTGTGGACATAAGATGCTTATCAGATGTATGATTTGTAAATAGCTTATTTAGAATAGATTTAATCTAAGTTAATCTAAATCTTATTTAGATTCATTTAGAGCAAATGCTCTAAATGTTACCCACTGCTTCAGGCAGCCACAACGACCTGTGATTGTTTTTGACAAACTCCCACTGGAAGAGACTGTTTTTCATAGGGCAAATTCTGTGTCAAGTCAAATAAAGACAGACTTAAAATGGGATCTTCCATGGAACCACCAGATAGGTCAAATAATTTTTTGGGAAGGTGGCTTTGTAGAAGTTCCAATTCCATTCTCTCTTCCACTGGCTGCCAGATAGCTGGATTTCATAATGATTGCAGGCTGCTGCAATCATTTTAAGGCTATCACAAAGCTAGGAGCAGTGGGAAGGTTGAAGTGAGAACAGGACAAATTAAATTACCACGGAGTTTGCTTTTCAGGATTGAGCTATTTTCCTTTAATGAATGCTCCCCAGATTGTGCTAAGCCTTTGATTAGTTTCTAGACTTCTAAAAAAGTTGATTCTGCTAATTCTGTTGTGTTATTGCCAATGTTCTTTTAACTTTCAAAAAAAAGTTTTTATTTTTTAAATTATTTTAAACATTTTTAAAATTTAAATTCAAGTAATTAACATATACTGCATTATTGGTTTCAGAGGTACAGGCCTGTGATTCATCAGTCTTATATAATACCCAGTGCTTATTACATCACATACCCTCCTTAATGTCCATCACCCAGTTACCCCATCCCACCACAACTTTCCCCTCCAGCAAACCTCAGTTTTTTTCCTATGATTCAGAGTCTCTTGGGTTTGTCTCCCTCTCTGGTTTTGTCTTATTTTTTTTCCTCTCTTCCCCTATGATCATTTGTTTTGTTTCTTAAATTCCACATATCAAGGTTTTTTAGATGTTCTTCCTCCATTTTTATTGACATTCTTAGTATGTGTTTTTCAATGGGTGAATAAATGAACTAGTTAAAGTATGCATGCCCACTGAATTGCCCTCATACTCCCCAGTTCAGCCAAGATATTTGTTTTGAGTTGATTTATCTGCTACAACCTGCAGACTCTGCATTATGCCCTAGAACTGACTGCTATAGCAGGAAGTGAAATGAAATCGAAGTTGTTAGTATTGCAGAGGTTCATACTGACTGTCCAGATTTTTTGTTCAAGTATGGAGAGCACCACCTGGTGCATTTCCTGTGGTATAATTATTTCTTGCCTTCTTTCTAGGGATTTCAACTATGGTCTTTCTGTTTGGAATCATGTACTTTTGTTCTTATCTTTTTGCCTAATTTGAGCAGCTATCTTGCCTTGAATTCAGACTCCGTGAAGCCCTTGCCTCATTAGTTATTTTTTATATTCATTAAGTTTTTCCAGCGCAGATATCTTAAAGAACTTTTAAGTTGAGTCACCACTTTCATCTTCCTGATCCTTCCTGACCATCAGCCTTTGGGTATATTTACCTAATCTCTTGCCTGACCGCTACTCTGTATTTTTGCCTTGGAGATGATGCTAAACCTAATACTTGCTTCTAGTGATTCCTCAGTTACTAATGTACCCTGCAAAGACACTTTCTTAGCAAGATGTAAAATCTCTAAGTGCTTAAGTCTTCTGGTCTAACCCACAAAAGATTATGTGACTAGTCTTTTGGAGATACACTATTTCTGACCACTATCATCCAACCAACTGAATTAGTACATTTTAAATATATTTTTTTAAGATTTTATTTATTTGTCAGAGAGAGAGAGAGAGCAAGTGAGCATAAGCAGGGGCAGCAGCAGGCAGAGGGAGAAGCAGGCTCCCCACTGAGCAAGGAGCCTGATGTGGGACTTGATCCCAGGACTCTGGGATCATGACCTGAGCCAAAGGCAGATGCTTAACGACTGAGCCACCCAGGTGCCCGAAATATGTTTTTAAAGCAAATATTTATATATCGGATTATATTTACCCACTAAAATGTATTCTAATTCTAGAGAGTGGTTCCAATTGGGGAAAAATAATCCTCTTCATAAAAGACAAACTGTAGCATATTAAAATTTTGAAGAGCTTGTCTGAGCAAACATTGATTTGAATTGGGCAGTGCCAAACCACAAAAGTGTAGGACCTCTTTAGCAACAGGGGCTAAGGAAAGGTTTTTATAGAACAGATGCAGAAGCAAAGTAAGGGAATTATTTGATTGGCTATAGCTTAAGCCATTGCCTTATTTGGGAAAGTTTAGTTGGCTGTGATTGGCTGTTCTTAAGTTTTGATTTCTTAAACTTGAGGCATTTACAGGAATTGACTCTGGCTTAAGTTTCAGTTTGTTTACTTACGCTGCCAATGCATTAGAACCCCCTCAGTCTAATGGACTCTCTAATTATTTTAACACTTGCGTACATTTAAAATCATTAAAATTCCCTACTTCGGGATCCTTGAAAATACTTTTGGTTCTTGTTATTAACTAAGACTG
The DNA here is from genome assembly GCA_028534135.1 of Potos flavus. NCBI lineage: Eukaryota > Metazoa > Chordata > Mammalia > Carnivora > Procyonidae > Potos > Potos flavus. Next base: position 46,174,981 of record CM052896.1, read on the forward strand.
CATTTTTTTAAATTAACATATAAAGTATTATTTGCTTCAGGGGTACAGGTCTGTGAATCTTCAGTCTTACACAATTCACAGCACTCACCACAGCACATGCAAAGGAAACAGTCAACAAAACCAAAAGACACCTGACAGAATGGGAAAAGATATTTGCAAATGACATATCAGATAAAGGGCTAGTATCCAAAATCTATAAAGAACTTACCAAACTCAACACCCAAAGAACAAGTAATCTAATCAAGAAATGAGCAGAAGACATGAACAGACATTTCTGCAAAGAAAACATCCAAATGGCCAACAGACACATGAAAAAGTGCTCCACATCACCTGGCATCAGGGAAATACAAATCAAAACCACAGTGAGATACCACCTCACACCAGTAAAATGGCTAAAATTAACAAGTCAGGAAATGACAGGTGTTGGTGAGGATGCTGAGAAAGGGGAACCCTCCTATACTGTTGGTGGGAATGCAAGCTGGTGCAGACACTCTGGAAAACAGCATGGAGGTTCCTCAAAAAGTTGAAAATAGAGTTACCCTATGACCCAGCAATTGCACTACTGGGTATTTACCCCAAAGAAAACAACCTGTTTTACAGGGTCAAAGTCATTGGTTGCATTCTCTGAGCAACACCGATTATCACCAGCCTGTGATACTCGTTCTAATCTCTTCTGAATGTGGGATCTGGCTTTTACATGATTCTCTTTCATTCAAACATAACCCCAGGCCTGGATTTGTTTTCCCTCTACAAATGAAAAATATAAGGAGAGCTCTAGAGACAAACTGGCCTTATTTTCTCTTTGTGGAGGGTGGGGCGGTAAAAGGGAGTGGGGGGATGGAGGAATCAGGATAATTTACTATGAGTCATAAGCAGTGGCAGGCCCCACAATGGGGCAAGTGATAGTTCTATGCTCTCTGGCTTAGGGGCACTGTATCATCCAGCTACAGAACCCTTTAGCTTCTCAGAGCTCAGTGTGTAAGGATCCCCATGACTGCTCCTGTCCCCGCCCTCCCACACAGCTTCACAGGGCTCCATGAAATAACCACCCAACCTGACATCATTCAGAAATAGTCACAGTTTGAATCAATTCAAGCTTGGAAATGATTCCAGAGTCCTTTGGATCAGGATAAGGAATTCATTAAATGAAAATCCAAACTGGCTCAAATATTGGACCAATTATAGTCTGATACAAACTACATGCTCAAATATTTTCAGATTTGAATCCTTTCAGACACAGAGCAGATTCAAGTCAGTAAAAATATTAAATATCATCAAAATGGGGAATAAGAAGAGATATCCCTTACAAACTTTCCCTATTAATCCCCTTCCCATTCCTATCTCTGACAGGCATTCAGCATGGTTGTGTTGTTTCAAAGATACTCTGGAGCTGGGTTTTTTTGATCTGGCCCACTCCCCCAGATACCAGCCACACTCTGCCACTACTAACAAGGCACAAAGAGCTCCCATCATTCATTGACTTTCACAAGCATCTCTTACTTCAAATTTGTCTTCCCTTGAATACTTAATTACATATTTTCAGAGACTGACAGAATTTCAAGGCCTAAAGGACTATAGGGGTCAAGAAGAGTCAGGGTTTCAATCACTGGTAATTGAACCTCTTCAAGAAATCCTGCTCTCCTTTTAGGTTCAGGCCTGAGAGTAGGATTGCCTAATTTACCCCAGATTTGGAAGGTCTTTCTCATTTGAATCTACTATTACTGTTTTATTCCATTCTCAGCTTAAAAGACCAATGAGGGAGACCAAACCATCCTTCCAAGTGAAAAGTGTTTGTAAGGAAAAGCCATTCAGATAGATGACCTCGTGTTAAAAAAAAAAAAAAAAAGTGAGGTAGATGAAGGGCGCCTAAGAGTGCTGATTCTTCAGCTTGGTTGGCCTGACCCCAGGCTCACTGAGCCACAGGATCTTTGGATGGAGTCCTACCATTTGCAATTTTTTTTTTTTTTTTTTTTTTTTTTTTTTACAAGTTCCACAAATGATTCTAAGGTAGTCCTATGAACATTTGGGAAATGCTGATGTCAGGCACATTCTCTCCTTTTTCCTCAGCTTTCTCCCCTAATGCCTCCTCACCACCTACCACCAGGTCCCCAGTGCTGTCTGTAGTTCTGTAGAATTCCCAGATTGGAATCACAGCCTTGAAAGTTTTCCTTATCACCTTCCCCAGCACCTCATACATAAATACAAACTCAATAGTCTTAATCCTATCTAATAGTTGAGTATAAACCGGTGAAATCATATTAAATTATAATTGAATTCTCGATATATTTAATGTGCTAAATCTTCTAGGAGTAATTGCATTTTGAAAGAGGATACAAAGTTTGGGGAGGACTATAGGGGTAGATATTGTTGGGGAGGGCAGCCTTCTTTAGGACATATTCCTAACTGTGCAGCAAATACTTATCCTATCTTAGGCAGGACTGATTCTTACTCACAAATGGACAAGGTGGGTCCCAATCAATTACATTCAGGAAAGCCAGAATTGGCTCACTATAGCAACATGGAAAATACAGAGACAGCTCTGCTATTGCTTCTAACTAGCTCCAGATAGCACTGGGAGAGAATTCCATCTGCTAAGGCTACCTGCTGGTGGTTTGGCCAGTGACTGTGGCACATCGACCTGAGATAGTCTCACTGCTGGGGTGGCATCCTAAAGGGCAGGTTTATCTTTTTTGCTTCACTTGTTGCTGCCTTTGACTGCACTCTAAAGCCTTGGCTTGGGGTCCAACTAGTTTGTGTAGGTTTCAAGTTTCAGTTACTCCCACACAAAAAGGTTATGCAAACAATCTTTATTTAGCCACTATGTTAGGAGCTGGGGGGGCTTAATAACTCACTTAAGTAAAAAGAAAATAGAGTGATCTTAAGAACAGGGTATATTTATATTAGTAGCCATATTAACTCCCTTCTTGCTATTTGGAACAAAATTGAAAAGGCAGCTGCATAATCTATGGAAAGTGATAGACAAAGCAGAAACCCTGTTTTGAGGGGTTGTCAATCTTCATTGATTCCAAGGATACTTCCCTTCCAAATCAGGAGCAGAAAGCCCATACTGTCCCCTCTTGATTAGTCCTTTCAGCTAAGCCTTCTACGGCCCTTAGTGCTAGTTGAGATGCTGGTCTCCTAGGAACTGGAGAGAATCCACGTCTGAACTCACTGTGACCACAGGAAATTCAATTCATGCTAATGACTTGCGGTGCCTGCCAGCCTGAGCTAGATGCATGCCAGAGACTCAAGAAACCAAAGGTTCCATGTCCTTTCACTGTCCTCTGGAGTTATCTCATTTCTGCTATGCAGTTTCGCTTGATGATTCCCAAACAGAGATAGCCCATAGAACCCAAAGCCTTCAGTCAAGCTTCAAGAGGAGACTGAGCTTGAAAAGGTTGGGTCAAATGTGGCGTTCTCTTTCCCTACTTATACCCTGCTCATTGTCCCTTTATACCACTCAATCTCTATTTACATTGATTTTACTTTCAGTTTATGAGGATTTTTTTTTTTTCTAGGAAATGCCAGCTAGAGGCACCTAAGCTCCCAGGATTGACTATAACTGATCCCTTTATGTCCTAATTCCCTGGACCTGCCTGAGCATCAGAAATGTTTTGTGATTCCTAGGCCCCATTCCATGCTATTATAACAAAATCTTTGTGGTGGGGCCAGGTATTAGGGCAGTGTCCTAGGTTATGACAAGTTACCAACAGTACTACACTTCCACTAGATTACATTCATCTTTCTCCTGACTGAGAATTGGATGTCCTAACTCCTAACCCTTGATTTGCCACTAAACTTGCTACATTACCTTGCCTACCTAAGTCATTTAAATCTCACAGGCTTCAACTTCTGTATCTATAAGGAGATGGGAATTAGGGAGGGGGTTAGATCCTATCAGTTATTATCAAATCTAATTCCCCAACATCTTCACTTTTGAAGCTTTTGAAAAATTTGAATATGATGGTTCAGATTTATTTCTCTGCATCCTCCTCCACTCATCACCATCCCACAACCTTTCTGGGGCTTGGCACATTCTGAGCTAGAATGACAAAAGGAGAGACACATTCCTTCAACATAATACATGGGAGCCATTCTTGTAGGTGGTTAACCTTGACAATGTGAAAGGTCTTATAGCTTTTAAATAATCACCAGGATGTTAGACTAGAGAACGAATGCCTCAGAGCATACTTTTTTGTCTCCACTCCTCTCACAGAATCCAGAGCCCTCACAGCTCAACCAGATATAAATGATTAGATTTTGATGGGAGGTGAAGGAGGGTGGGCAAAGTATATAATCTAAAGAGTCTTGGGAGAGGGAAAAGGAAAAAGAAAGCCCAAAGAAGTTTTCTGCTGATCACAGGGGCTGGCATATGGGGCCACCAGAGTGGATACCCTAAATATATTGGAGGGGACAGGAGCAGGGATATCCAGCATAGAGTGAGAAAATCCATTCCAGACTCTCCACCACTCTGTGCTGTTGCATGGGCTAGAAATCCCACTCGAATTTAAAGAGCCACAATTTTCTGGACACCATTTCAGTGTGAAAAGCTCTTAAAGTCTTTTGATATTGAAATGTACAATCTACCTGTAAGTGGTAGGGTACACAGGTGATCATTTTTGGAGATTCTGATTTCATAGGTCTGGAGTGGTACCTAGGCATCTATACATTTTTAAATATCCATAGATAATCTTGATACATAGCCAATTCTCAGATTTACTTTATTAAGTTAATTTTTATCTTTTTTGTTTGACGTGACCAATTTCTTATCACTCTTCTTAGCACGCCCAAGTCTCTCCTGCCCTTGTAGAAAGAGATTTCCCCAAGTCAGATTGCTCCCCAGCCCCAGGGCACTTGGTTCAGTGAGCAGAACAGTCCCTTGTTGCCCCCATGGCTAGGTGCCTTGTGCAGGGCACAACTTGCGCAACTGTGACCAGAGGAGGAAAAAGAATATTGGCTTCCAAGAGGGCAGATTTGTATTTCAGCAATAACTCTCACTTTCTGCCTGTCTAAACTTGGGCAAGTTGCTTAAATCTTTTTTTAAGATTTCGTTTATTCATTGATTCATTCATTTATAAAAGATATTAAGTAATCCTCTGCACCCAATGTGCAGGACTCAAACTTAGAACCCTGATATTGAGTCGCACACTCTACTGACTGAGCCAGCCAGATGCCCCTTACATCTTTTTGAACCTCAGTTTGATTATATATCAAAGAGGGATAGAGATAGCTACTTACTAAAATGGCCAATTCCAACAGTACAATAAATCTATCAAATCAGTTCTGAAGCCTCATTTGACCGGTGAGCAGCATCTGACCCTTTGAACACTTCCATCTTCATGAGCCATAGCCTCTGCTTAGCTTCTGGGACACTCTTCCCTCTTCATTCCTTTCTTGCTCTCTGGCCATGTTTTCCCAGCCTCATTTTCAAAATTCTTTTTACCTTCCTAACTTTGAGTTTTCGGAGTGTCCATGACTTAGTCCTCAGACTTCTCACCTCTTTACTCTGATTTCCTAGGTAATTTCATCTAGTTGATTGACTATAAGTACCACTTTTATGTTGATGACACGCAAAAGGCTGTATCTCCAGCCATAAACTTTCCTCTGAATCCTTAACTCCGGAATCAAATTGCCAACTCAACAACTCCACTTAGATATATAATAGACATCCCAGACTTATTATGTCCAAACCAAACTCCTCTTTCTCTTCCCCACACTTAATTTTTCCACAACTTTCCCAACCTCAGCATGTAGCCTCTTCATTTGTCTAGTTTTTCTGGCCTAAAGCCTCTTTTTCTCACTGCACACTTCCAGTCCATTAGCCTATCTCTTAGCCCTACCTTAAACTATATACAGTACCTGGTCATCACTGTTGTCACCCTAATCATATCTGCTATCCCCCTCTCTCCTTGGCAATTGCAATGAGGAATAAATGCCCCACTCTCTCCCAGCCATCTTGCTCCCCCATAGTCTTTCCCTCACAGCATCCAAGAGATCACTTCTCTGGTCAAAATCTTACCTTTTCCCTGGTCATGGAGAATAAAATTATGAAGTTTTCTCATGGTCTCCCCATAAGGGTTTATATGACATACTTCTATTATCTCTCTGACCTCACACATCTTTCAGCTCTGTGACCACTCTTCTCCAGATCTTTATGTTGGCCCTCAAACATACTACATGTGCTCCTGCCTCAGAGCCTTTGCACTGGCTAGCCCTCTTTAGGGAACACTCACTTTCCAGGTATTTATAGATCATCAGTTTACTTCATTCAGTTCTTTGTTAAAAAGTCAGCTTACCACAAACTGCCTCCTTGGTCCTTAATTTGAAACAGAACATTATCCCGACTCCTATAACCTTGTTTTCTTATCCAGTTTTATTTTTATTCACAGAATATATCACCATTTAATATTTACATATATGTTTTGCTAATTTGCTCTGTCTTTCCTCACTTGGAACTAAGCATGTAGGAGTAGCTATGTTCCCAACATCTAGAACAGTGCCTGGGACATAGTATAGGGCTCAATAAATATTTGTTAAATGTATAGGGCTCAATAAATATTTGTTAAATGAATGAATACAAAAATGATGTCAGTGATAGAAGAATTAAATGAGATACTATATACAAAGGGTTTGGTACATGCCTGATACTTCCTAGATACTTAGTAACTGGTCATTTCCTCTCAACTTCTAGGTTTTGTCTCTCCCCACAAACATTTATTAAGCTCCTTCTCTAAGCCACTCACTCTGCTTAGAGGATGGTGATAGAAAAAGTCTCTACTATAAGCAATTCATGTTCTAGTTGCTAAATGCTACTGGGAGACAGAGCTATAAAGAAATAACGACCAGACAATGTAATAAGAGTTGCAAAAGAGACAGTATACTATGAGAACACCGCTAAGGGGATAGTTAAGGAAGAGTTCAAAGAGCAGTGACGTTTAAGCTGAACCCCTGAGGGATAAAGAAGGACTTTTGTGCAACAAGGGGAAGGATATTCCATTTAATAGATCTTTGTGGGGGAGGGGCACAGAGACATGAAAATGCCCCCCTCCTAGAGCACAGAGCTTCTTAGTTCCTTAGTTTAAGGGAAAGAATAGCAAAGTGAAATGAAGAGAAAATGTAGAAATTAAAACATAATTGTTACTGTCTTCTCACCTTGGTATACAATGCCATATATCTCAGAGTTCTTATGCCTTCTAAATTTCTTTTGGCTCTAAAAACGTATCAGGAAGTAGTGATTCCCTATCACACAGCCAAAGAAACTAAGGATGAAAGGAGATAAATGATCTGTCCAAGGCCACACAGAACATCAGTGGAGGATTTAGGGTTAGAACGTGACTCCTTTCTGGTTGATGGTTTGTGCAATGTGAAGCAAAAGGCAAATGATGGGTCTTTTCCAACGAGTTAAAAACATTTCCAGAACTGCTTTCTAGATCAAAACATTTCTTTTTTTTTTTTTTTTTTTTCTTTCCTAATTGGCCATATCCCCCTGCCATTTATTGAGAACCTATTCTACTACACGGTGTACAGAGTTCCCCACATCTATGATTTCACCAGTTTTTACAACAACCTCGTGGTAGGTGATGTCATTATTTTATAAATGAGGAAACTATTGCCTAGTTTGTCCAAACACATTCAATCAACAAGAGCAGCACTAGGTCTTAGAATCTGACTTCTATGATGCCAGTACCCATGTGCTTTTAGCTCTTATGTTTCTGAAGTGAAATCTAGCCAAATGTGCAAGTTCATCTTCTATTTGTGCTTCCTGAGTTATCTATATATCAGGGACATGTTATGCAGAATTGTTTACTCACTGGAAATTTCATCTCCCTCTGTAATTTTATATTTATACATTTCTCTAGCCAAGTTATACCACATGTACTCATGTATTTTTCTGCTTTTGCTGTCATATAAGTGTGGTCATATGAATCACTCTCATGTATCCAATTATAACACTGAAATAGGAAAAACTGACCACCAATTATAAAGTTGGCCTAGACAATATGGTAACTCTTCTTAAAACCATAAACAAAATCAGGAAGAAAAAATTTTCAAGCATTTTGCTGACAGCTCTTGTAAAAACTAGTAATCGGAGAAGAACATGAAACATTTTTCTTAATCTACACACATCCTTTTTAGGTGAAGAAAATATTAAAATCCTATTAACCATGGATTTGCCTCTGAACAGATCCATTTCTTGGGATGAAGCCCAATTATGTCTCTGCTCTTCAAGACGTTTTTGTTCTTAACTTTGGAGATGGAAATGTGAAGGTAACTTATTTTTCTCCTGCCCCCAAAGATACTAGTACTGGTCAATAGATTTGTTGATAATATTCTCAGAAAGCAATCAAATGCACTATTCTGTGAAGGAAACATGCCATACAGAGGCAGGCTTCATCTTTTGATCCCTTGCTACGAGAGAAGGGAAAATTAGCATACTTCCGTCTTATTCCAACTTGCCTTCTCTCTAGTTTCTGACCTTCGTTATATTATTTTTATAATGTAAAGATTTGTAACAACTTATTTTTACTATAACCATATTTTCATAATTATTTAGTCTTAATTCTAGATTAAAATTTGTTTACTACATACCACAATTGGTTTTTTTAACCACAGACTCTTTATTCCCAAGTTTTAAATTTTGCTTCGTATCTTAGTCTGGTTTCATTTTTAAGAAACTTCTTTTTCTGAAGAACAAATTATGGATGCTGTAGTCTGTGGGTTTTTGCATGCTAGAGGATGCCTGTTGCATTTGTATTTGAAAAACAACTTATTTGGGCATAAAATTCTTTGGTCATACTTCCTTTCAGTTTTATAAAGACTGTTCCATTATTTTTTGGTAATAAGAGTTGCTACTATGGACAAGTTTGAGGAAGACTCAATTTCCCCCTTTAACACTACACTTTTTTTCCTGCTTCGATGCCTGTACTACTTCTTTATGCTTAAAGTTAAGGAATTTCACCAGGATGTGTCACAGTAATTTTTTGTATTGATTTTTTTTTTGGCACCAGGCATAATTTTTCTGTCTATAAATCTTTATTTGAAGGAAATTCCTTCTGGTAGATTTTCGAATACTTTTGCTTTTTTCCCCCCTGTGTTCCTTAGGAATGTGAAGTATTCTATATATTTTACACATAATTGTCTTCTCTATAAATTATAGATATTTTTGTGATTTTTCTTCATTTTCTCTGTGTATCTTCCTATAGGCTCTTATATTCTAAACTTCACTTCAAATTGTACTTATTCTATTTTTATTTCATTATGATGTCTCTGTATGTAATATCCTTTCCCAACTAGTTCTATGAATTTGCTTATCATGTTCCATTGTTTTATAATCTCTTATTATCTCTTATTGAGCCTGTTTAAGTTTTAAATTTCTTTGAAAGTGTAACTGTGTTTGAATTATTTTTTTATCTTTTTCTTTAAATGTATCTTTACCTTCTTTTTATCTTCCCTTCCTTTCTCCCCATCCCACTCTGCTTTCTCTCTGGTCTGTGTTTTATATTGTTTTTTTTCTGATGATTACATCTCTCTGCTTGGGGCCCAGTGTCCTTAGAGAATAGAATGGGAAAAGATGAGGATAAATTTAGGAAGCCCATAGTTTCAGTTCAGTTGGTTCTACCAGAACTCCTCTCCAGATCTCATCTTCCCTTTATTTAGTCTTAGCCATCAAGAGGTTGAACTGGCTCATGAGAAAGCACCCACTTACCTCCCAATCTCTATCACTCAGATGGAGAGGATGTAGAAAAAAATGGGAGATCAGCATGACTTTGCCTTCAACTCTGCCTCCCTACTCTCTTGTGCCAAGCAGGATCTCTATGGGAACATTACCCACTTCTCTTGGGGCTGGCACGTGCCTGTGTGAATGTGACTACTCTAAGTGAAGGAACATTGACCAGACTCTTTGAAACTTGTAGGGAAATCTGCTCCAGATCTAAGCATTTCATGGATTTCATTGGATGTTGATGACTTCCCTCATTGCAGTTTGACTTGTAAGCTGGACTTGCCACTTTTTTCATGAAATAAGGACTGACAAATTAGGTCAGTTTGGGTTTTCAGACTGGATAATTGGCAGCACTTTTTTTCTCAAAAATGAGTGAAATGAGCTGTCACATCAAGCAAAATAACTGACAATATTTGTTGACAACAATAAAATTTAAGCTTTCAAGAGAAAATTAGAACTTTTGAAATCTTGTATCCACCACTATGAACTTAACAGCTTCTCAATACATAAATACTTTTCTGATGAGACTGGTGATTTTAATAAACACAATTTTTTGATATTGCATAATAAATTGTGTCAACACTTGTTAATATTTGCATAACTGAATGAACCAATATTTTCCAAATGCCCAATCATGCATGCTACAAAATCATGCATGGGGAAAAACTCCATTCCAAGTGCAAGGGAAATCAATGGATTTTAATGTAATAGAGTATTAATTGGTTCATTGATATAGTTTCACATTCTACATTGCAATTAATCTTTAAGAAACTACTACTTATTGAGTTTTGGTGTAATATTAAAAGAAGAATATCTAGAATTATCTGGAAATGCTTTTCAAATAATTTCCCTTTTACAACTGCAATCAGTTTGAGGCCAGATTTTCCTCAGATATTTTAACCAAAATGACATATAGCGATAGAGGGACTATCCAGCTGTTTTCTATTAAGCCAGATATCAAAGAGATTTGCAAAACAAACAGTGCCACACTTTTCATTAAATTCTTTTCTTTAGGAAAACACAGCTATGTTTCTTAAAATATGTTCCTTAGGTTAGCATGAAATGGAGTTATTATTGTTATGTTTAAATAAGTTAATAATGGCTTAAAAATGTTTAATTCCTAATACAATAAATATTATGAATATAACTCACATAAATTGAAGATCTTTGAAGTCCTTAATAATTCTTAAGAATGTAAAATCCTTAGATGAGTAAGTTTGAGAATTTCTGAATTAGGTGTATAATGCAGTAAAGCAGTAAGTAGTGCAGGAGCGCAAAATTGAGAAACCTTATAGGTTGGACTTGGCTTTGTTCCGGAATGACACATAGCCCACAGGTTGCTAAGACTCAAATGGGAGAAGCAGAGGAGGGGTAGTAGGAATAGTCAGGCCAGGTTTGGAGGACTGTGAGTAAAGCAATGAGAGTCTCTCTCATACTTCAAATCTCTCCTTCCACTTCACCTCTCTGACCCTTCGTCTGCTACCACATTCCTTCTCTTTCTCACTTTCTCTCTGATCACAGCTAGAAAAGGTCATCTGCTTTTAAGGACCCCTATAATCATATTGGGTCCACCTGGATATCCACACTCCTCTCCCATCTCAAGGTTCTTCACCTCAATCACATCTACAAAGACCCTTGTGCCATGTAAGGAAACACCTTCACAGGTTCTGGGGATTGGAACATGAACATATTTTAGGGACCATTATTCTGCCTATCTGTGATGCTCTGTTGGGGCTGCCGTCACAAAATACCATGGATGAGTGGTTCATAAGCAACAGAAATTCATTTCTTACAGTTCTGGAGGCTGTCCAAGATCAGAGTGCTGGCACGATGGTATTCCAGGGAGGGCCCACTTCCTGGTTCTCGGCCGGTGCTTTCTCGTTCTGTTTTCACCTGGTAGAGGGACAAGGGCGTTCTCTCAGGCCTCTTCTATAAGGGCACTAATCCTACCCATGAGGATTCTTCCCTAATCACTTCACAAAAGCCCCACCTCCTAATACTATTGCATTGGGGGTTCGAATTCACATAAATTGGGGGGGCTACACAAATATTCAGACAATAGCACCACCACACTATGGGATATTTTTAAGTAAGGAAGTGGTATAATGACAGTGGTACTGAAGGAAAAAACTTTCCCAGTAATTACCCAGTATGGAACTGATCTGGTGCCAAGTTTGGGGCAGAGCTCTGCCTCTGTAGAAAACAACTTCCATGTGTTTTTAGTACAATACAGATGAGGCATCCAGGAGGACATCTGCTGATATTCTGGCAGGCAGATCACTTTCCCATTGCTTGTACTACCCAGATTTGTCATTAAGGTCACCAAAGGGACAAATTTCCATGGCTTCTAGAAGCAGCATCTTCTCTGCAATTCTTATCTCTGAAATTTTCCATGCAAAGAAAGGACACAAGTTGCCATTCTGGATCTTACAAACGAACTTGTCAGCAGAGTGGGAAATTTTTCCCTCTCAGAAATTGCAATATTAAGGGTGATATTTTACACATTTCATTAAATAGCGTGGCGAGGTTACCAAACCTTGAAGTCAGAGGCAACATCTGAATGAGTGTTGGGTTACCACCAGTACTCTGAAGAAATAACAATAAGCTTAAATGCTTTTGAGTAATAATTTATCAGGAAGACTGAATTATGAAAGAATGCTTGAATTAGACAAAAGAAACCCACAAGATGGATGTAGCTCAAATATTTTCCAACATAAGCTTCCTTTTGAAAGTAATTTAAATGTTTGTCTGCCTTCTCATTGCATTTATGTGTGATATGTTGAATAATTAACTAAGGAGGACAGAAAGGGAATCCCTGTGGTATAAATTCCAGGAACAACTGCAGACTCATCCAAAGGTCACTTATAAATCAGAACGAGCCCAAATTCATAAGCTAGTCTCAAACAGAATCAAGTATCCTACAAAAATAAGACAAAAATGACAAGAGCCATTATTTCCACTCCCTCAAAATATTTATAAAAAACAGGATGCTATTTCTTCAGTCAGGCAAATAACTTACCAAGGGCATTCTTAACTATTGATGCTAAATATTACAGCATAAGAATGAACTTTTGCATTTTGCAACTTGCATTGTGCAAAGCAGATTATCTGTTCAATTCTCTTGGGTGTATACAGTTTACTATTTTTGCCTACACATGTTTTCTTGGGGAAAAGAGGTCAAAGTCAGGTCTGTTCTTAGGCAGAACAGGCAATATTTGCTCTGACACTTTCTCACTTTTCTGCAAGATATTCTCTGGGAGAAGTTATCACAGCCCTTTTCCCAGAAACCTACCCCAAACAGCCAGGGACACTGCTACCTAGAGGTCTCTGATCTCCTATTCCTATTCCATTGATAATTCTGAGTTGTATCACCTCCTTTTGGACCCAGCTAATTGAGGTTATCCAGTTAATTGTAGATAGATGTAACCTAATGGATTAGATTATCTTCCAGGTAATGTAATATGTATAACCTAGTAGACACTCCCACGCTCACCTTGTTGTTGTTGTTTTAAGTTCATAATTTTGGTAGGTTTTTTCAATTGCTAAATAAAAGATAAGGTAGGCAGTTACACTCAAAAAGGGAGGGCCAGTGAAAAGTGCTGAATTTGGGGACCCTGGGCATCTAGTTAACAGAATGCATGTACTGAGGTTCCAGAAAGGAAGTATGAGAAGTGTGGAGAAGGTTTAAAAGTTAAGTTTTAATATATTAAAGAAAAATTATGTCTACATAATAGATTTGCCTTTGCTTCTGGCCAACAATTTGTGTGATCCTTTTTAGTGTCCATCAGTTGTACTTGAGGAGGCAGTTAGTCAGTCTTATGTCTAAATAGTTTGTGTCATACGATGGGAATCACTAGCACTTGGTGATTTAACATGAGATTTCAAGAGGTAGAAACAATGAGCCTTGGAAGATGTGAGTTTGTAGCATTCCATATCCAGATCAACCAAGGGAAACCTCCTATTATAACCTTTACAATACTCTGCTTAACCTTGGAATCCATCGATGACAGATCAATGCCTCAAGTACTAACTTTGTATAATAAACTGGACACTGGGTTTGTTTCTCCGTTGTTTCACACAGACCCTCATTCTTTGCAGGTGTCCCTTCTTAATACCAATTTGACTCTTCATATATTCTCTTAAATGACGTAGAATGTGACTTTTATATAGGGTTAACATCTGGGCATTACCAAATTATTTTATATGGATTTCTGGTTTTGGAGAGAATAGAACTGAACTAGGAGTCAGGAGACTTAGATTCTAGTCTATATTAATTGAGACAGTGTTATCTGTTGTAACCATTCCTAAACCTACAAAGGCTTGAATTCAATAAAATCTTACTTCTCATTCAAGAAAATCCAAATGCGTATTCTTGATTGGCGTGCTGCTCTTTTCCAAGTGGTGATACAAGGGCCTAGGATCCTGGTATCCTGTGGCTCTGCCGTCTTTAAGATGTGGCTTCCAAGATTGCTAGGTTCATCTTTATCAAGCTAAAAGGAAAGAGCAAAAAAGGATTTTTTAATTTCTTATTTAATTTTTAATCATTTTTTTAAAAAGATTTTATTTATTTATTTGACGGGGGAGAGGGAAACACAAGCAAGGGGAGTGGGAGAAGCAGACTTCCTGCTGAGCAGGGAGTCCGATGCTGGGCTCAATTCCAGGACCCAAAGGCAGATGCTTAATGACTGAGCCACCCAGGTGCCCCTCTTATTTAATTTTTTAAAGATTTCTTTATTTCAGAGAAAGAGTGTGTGAGCAAGCATTGGGAGGAGGGGTAGAGGAAGTGGAGAGGGAGAACCTCAGATTCCCTACAGAGTACAGACCCTCTGATGCAGGGCTTGATCTCAAACCCTGAGATCATGACCTGAGCTGAAATCAGGAGTTGGCCACTTAACTGACTGAGCCATACAGGCACCCCAATTTTTTGCTTTTTAAAGTGAGTTTTTATGGGCCAGCACTGAATGAGGTGCATAGAAGTGTGGCTCACCATTCCTTTGACTAGACCTCAGTAATCTGGCTACAGCTAACTATATGGGAGCCTGAGAAATTTAATTAAACACTGTATCGAGGAAGAAAAGGAAATAGTTTGGGTGACCAGCTAGACAGTCCTTGCCATAACCTTAGTTCTGCCACTATTTATTTGATCTTCCCCTTTCGATTATTAATTTTAGTAGTAAAGACCATTTGTCACCCATTTTTACATTTCCTAGAATGTTTATAGAAGGGCCTTATATATAGTCCATGCTCACTACTGCATGCTTGCCTAACAGACAATAAATGAACAAATAGTGCTGAATATTCATAATTCTGCCTTTCATACCACTCAGAACATTGGGTGTTGTTCTAAGGGACTGAGAAATTCTTTTCTTCAAGAAGTCACAATATATCTCAGGATCACTTTGACTGTGGAGGAGACTAATAAGGCAGCCAGGACAAGGCATCTCAAGAGGAGAAACTGATGTCAAGAGCTGAACATCAGAAGAAAGTCTGATAAAAGAACCAGTCAACTAATTAGAACAAGAGGGTAGACTCTCCAGTACTCTGCTATGCTGTCCAGGTTGTCTGGAATAAAAGCCACTACTCTGGAAGAGTTGGAGAGTCTCTGACTAGGCTTGGAGTTTTATCAACTAAGGAGGGTATGCATGATCATCATGAAAAACCAGAGACCGTTAAGGATGTCACAGCTTATAGAAGAACTTGCAGCAAACTTCATGGGAATAATTAAACAATGATAGGACCCAGAACAAAAGGTCTTTCTTTAAAAATTATAGGTGATGTGGGGATGTTGTGGGGGGCAGTGCTGGAATCATGCTACAATCTACACCTAGTGCCTGTTTTCTGGGTAGTTTATAGCCAGCATGCCTAGCAGAGAATATTACTTTAGGAGTCAAAAGATCTGGGTTGTTTGTCCATGCCCGTGAATAACTAGCAATGTGACTTTGGGCAAGTCAGTCTACCTCACTGGACCCCATTTGCATCATTTTTTTTATTTTTATTTTTAAAGATTTTATTTATTTGACACAGAGAGAGATGACAAGTAGGCAGAGAGGCAGAGAAAGGGAGGGGGAAGCAAGCTCCCTGCTGAGCAGAGAGCCCGATGTGGGGCTCCATCCCAGGACCCTGAGATCATGACCTGAGCCGAAGGCAGAGGCTTTAACCCACTGAGCCACCCAGGTGCCCCTCCATTTGCATCATTTTTATAAGGAAGAGTTGGATTACATGGTGATGATCAATACAAGGTCACATCTCACCCCAGTGTCCACGGCAGACATTGAAAATCAAACATAACTCTTTTTCTGAACCCATATATGATCCCAGGATCCTTATCAACATCACATCTAGGACATCCCTATCACTCAACCAGAAGTGACACATGTATGTTAATTAGATCTTTTATTTTCTGTGTTCTGATACTTTGATATTTGGGCCTTGCTGGCCCTGGAGGGACTGCCCCTCCCAAAATTAGTCTATTTCTAGAAACAGGATACAACTGGTCCAAGAGCACACTTTTCAAATGCAAACCGACCAATAAAAAGCCTACACCAAAATCACCTCTTTCATCAGGCTGCCACACTGAGCCACTCTCCACCTGTCCTAATCACCCCAGGGCCAGGTACCAGACAACTAGGAATAGTGCCTAAATCCCTAGACTCTGCTGAAATTACTCAAACTAGTCAATCCTAAACCTGCTTACCCTGCCTTGCCTGTTTCTTCCTGCAGTTCTTAACCACAGTTCTCCCCTCTCCCTCCTGCCCAACCTCAGCGCTTCCTCCACATGCCTCTCCCCCATGGCATCACATGGCATCACCCCTAGATCTCTTGGGATCTAGGAATATTAAAAACTGCCTTTTTAGTGGCAGCTGTCTCCTGATCTGTTGGCCCTACCATATAGAAATAACAATACAACCTATTTTAAAACAACATAAGATGGAACCTACCTACCTAAAGCAGATGATCTCTGAAGTCCTTTATAGCTCAAGCAATTTTTCATCCTCTTACTTTACATAGGAGAGTATTGTCCTATCTCTAAAATAGATACTATAGTTATAATAAGGTCTTAATTTCTGAAGTTACCAAGTCTTTAACACTAAGGATTTTTCTGAATCAGGAGTTACACAATGAGAAATTTCACAGAAGGTTTTGTGTAAATGGCGGCAGTGGAAAATCCTGGTCCTGTTTTGGGAAACATTTCATTTTTCTCTATTACAGCCAAAGGATAAAAATCATTTTAGTGTGCTTTCTTGGGCTTATGTTAATTTTTCTGCTTTCCTTAGCTCTTCTCTCTTCTTTCTTTTTGATTCAGAGTAGCAAAGATTCCTGCCTAATAATGTGATTGTGTGAGTTTGGAATATATGTTGGGAAGAGTGGGAAAACATTAGGGCAAAATTATCCCTATAAAAGGCACATTAGCATAGTGTTTTGCATGTAATGGATGCTCAATAAATACCTTTAAATTAATAAGAAACACATGTTTTTGCTCTTATGCTACATGGTATTTGGGTTGGGCTTTTCTCCTCACACCCCTCCAAATTTGTGTATTGAAGTACTAACCCTGGTACCTCAAATATGACCTTATTTGAAGACAGAGTTTTTACAGAGGTAACCAAGTTAAAATGAGGTAATTAGGGTGGGCCCTAAACCAGTATGACTGGTATTCTTTAAAAAGAGGAGATTTAGAGACAGATACTCATACAGAGAGAATGCCATATGAATAACAAGGCAGAGATTGAGGTGATACTTCTACAAGTAAGGCGATGTCAAAAATTACCAGCAAACCACCAGAACCTAGGGGAGAAAGAAGCCTGGAACAGTCTTACAATTCTCAGAAGGAATCAACTCTACCAACATCTTGATCTCAGACTTCTGTGAGACAATAAAATTATTTTGCTTATTTAAAAAAAAATATGGCACATGGTATGTAAGGCAAAACATAAGAAATATATCCTACTATTAGAATAACTAGCTTGATAATGGGAATATTATTGAGTATTCACTGAATGAACTAAATTCTAATCTAGTACAAATAATTCACTGGGTAGTCTTAATTGCTTCATCCTTCTTTGCCTTTACTCTTGTTTGAAAACAATTATTCTAACCCCTCTTCAAATATTTATTATAGAAATATTGTGAGGCATCATTTGACTTTCAAAATAATTCTGGAAATTACTTTCAGTTACTATAAAAATTGCAGGGAAAGATTACATGCAAGACAAAATTACACAAGCATTTGTGTGAGGAGATAAACAAGGAAGTGCGTTTCAGTCCAAGAATACTTTGGTTCAAGTTGTAATAAAAGGGTACCATAGCAGCTGAAATCAAGAAAACAGCTCAGAGTCTTTTTTTTTTTTCCCCCCCAGGAAGTTCTGTGTGTTTTACTTTTGTTACTGTGTTTGGTTCTGAAAACGCATCCATTCACAAAACCTCTGGGCATTTGGACAAAACAGATTTACAATCCTCTGAAATGGGCCAGGACTCAAGTTGAAGTACAGTTGGCTAGACATTTAAGATGAGGAAATGGCTCACCTTTCTTCTCCACCTGAAGTTGCCAAGTAAAACCTTCCAAATTCTCAAGAGAAAGAAGATGTTTCTGACTCATATTCCATTTGCTTTTAAGCCTTGCTCAAAGTATTTTTTCGAGTGAAAGAAACATTAAAACTCAAGAATGTAATTTTGTGTGGAAGGAACACACAGCTGTGAAATCTCCTGGCTACAACTGTATGTGTATATGTATATATATATATATATATATATATATATATATATATATATATATATATATATATATATATATATATAAAAAACACCAAAAACAAAACTTTTTAAAAAAAACACCCTAACTTATTCAACGCCCTAATTTTAAGATGAAGGTAAGGTGTTAAAGAATGGTGGGACTGAGGTGCTCCTTCAGAGAGATGGCCATCTCTCTGTCTCAAAGACATATGAAAGACTGCAAAACCTTCCCCAAGAACCACTTCGAAGGTTGGAGGAACTGCCACCTTTGAGTACTTCAAATCTCCATCAATGGAAATTTAATACCTCCCACCCAAAAATGCTAGCTCTTGATATAGAAGATAAAAATGTTCCCAGAACCCTTTCAGAGTATATGAGTTTGACTGGTTTTGACTTGCTTTAGGACCAACACAATCCTGAAAATCTTCCTTCAATAATAGGTTCAGGTGAGGAGCATTCTCTCTTGCCGCAACTAAATCATCTGTAGGGCCAAGACTTCTGGGACATTAAGAAACAGATAAAAATTAAACTATTGGGTATACCATTTAGCTCAACTCTTTGATTTTTCAAGATGAGGTAGCCAAGGCTCAGAAACTTATTCTGAGGTCCCTTCTGCAGCTAGTTGAGAACAGTATCACACTGAGGTCTCACTCCAGGTTTTGCCGGTCCTCTTGCTGCAATCATGAGGGAATTGTGAACGCCTCTCTCTACAGGGATCACTAGAATCCTCGCCTGGTTGACTGAGTCTGAGAAGAAGAGTTGGGAGGTTGGCGGTCCTTAAGTCCACCCCCTTCCATCCACACCCCTCTGCCCTACAGATCCTAAAACAGCAGGGGGTTCTGGGTGAGGCCTTCAAGGAAACTGTGGGGATGGTAACTAAAAAGGCAAGGTGAGGAAGCAAGGCCTGGCACTCCCAAAGGCAACACTAAGAGGTATGGCATTTGCACCTCCCACCCCCGCAACCTCCATTTTTTTCTTTGCTTTTGAAAATTTTTCTTTTGGGGCACCTGGGTGGCTCAGTCATTTAAGTGTCCGACTCTTGATTTTGACTCAGATCATGATCTTAGAGTCCTGAGATCAAGCCCCATGGCAGGCTCTGAACTCACCAGGGATTCCACTTGAGTTTCTCTCTCAGCGCATCCCCCCACCCCATCATGCGCTTGCACTTGCTCATTCTTTCTCTCTCTCTCCCCCACTTCTCTTCCTCCCTCCCTTTCCCTCTCCCTCCCTCCCTCCCTTCCTCCCTCCCTTTCTCTCTCCCTCCCTCCCTTTCCCTCTCCCTTTCCCTCTCCCTTTCACCCTCCCTTTCACCCTCCCTTTC
>CM052896.1:46195252-46229593 GCA_028534135.1 Potos flavus
AGAGGAAAAGAAAAGTGAACTGGGATAAATCAGAGGGGGAGACGAAGCATGAGAGACTATGGACTCTGAGAAACAAACTGAGGGTTTCAGAGGGGCGGGGGGTGGGAGGTTAGGTGAGCCTGGTGGTGGGTATTAAGGAGGGCACATATTGGGGCGCCTGGGTGGCTCAGTGGGTTAAAGCCTCTGCCTTCAGCTCAGGTCATGATCTCAGGGTCCTGGGATCGAGCCCCACATCGGGCTCTCTGCTCAGCAGGGAGTCTGCTTCCCCCTCTCTCTGCCTGCCTCTCTGCCTACTTGTAATTTCTCTCTCTCTGTCAAATAAATAAATAAAATTAAAAAAAAAAAAAAAGGAGGGCACATACTGCATGGAGCACTGAGTGTGGTGCATAAACAATGAATCTTGGAACACCGAAAAAAATAAATAAAATTAAGATGTTAAAAAAAAAGAATGATAGATGGCCTTTTTAAAAATGAGTTTGGTAAATACATGATTATCTGTAGTTTGTCTGCCAGATGGTGTCTGGGTGTCTCCCCATCCTTACCCTCCCCGCTACCCCAACTCTTACCTCATGTCTTACTAGTTTCTTTGCCAGGCAATGGAATGACAATGATTATGTCACACATTTCTCGATATCAAAAGGAGTTGAAATTTTAATTTAGTTTGTTTTCGGATTGCGTGAAAAAGTCCACGCATCAAAATGGGTGTCTTTAAAAGGCAACTATAGAATGCCATTTATCCTGTTTATTCTCTTAAGTCTTAGCATTTTGTCAACTTTTGTTTCGCCTGAATGGCTTCCTGCCAAAGTAACTTCCGGTGCTCGGTTTGGTAATTTGGGTTCCTAATTGTTGAGCATCTTCTATCTCAGTACATGAATAAAAGCACATACATTTTCTTAATGTATATTTTCTTACTACACTTCCATATGTAAACTCATATTGTGAATGTTGTTTATGATTTTCATCTTAGCCAAAAAATAATCTCTGCTTCAAATAAACTAAAAGTTATACGCAAGTTTCTTGGGAAAAAATATAAGGTGGGGGAGGGAAATAAAAAAAGATCGGATCAGGAAGGAGACAAACCATAAGAGACTCCTAAACTCACGAAACAAACTGAGGGTGGCTAGGGGGTGGGGAGGTAGGGATAGGGTGGCTGGGTTATGGACATTGGGGAGGCTATGTGCTATGGTGAGTGCTGTGAAATGTGTAAGCCTGATGATTCACAGACATGTACCCTGGGGCAAATAATACATTATGTGTTAATAATAAATAAATAAATAAACAAATAAACAAACAAACAAACAAATAAATAAATAATAAAATAAAATGCCCAGCAAAAAAAAAAAAAAAAAGAAAGAAAATGACTTAAAGTGCTAAGAGGAAACTGAATGGCAAGACCCATCTATACTTCTGTTCATTGACGTGTTTAAATTCATGTTAAACACTCCAATATTCTTTCTAATAATTTAAGACTAAGACAAAATTTTTAATATTTTTCCTAATAATTCAAGATTTTTTAATAATTCAAGACTAAGACAAAATTTTTAGTATTGTTTTTCCAGGTCAGCTAGTTTCATTACGCAAATGCATCTGTTGTGCAGGATGCTGGGCTGTAGATGCCATGTACACACACACCAGTCCTGATCACAAAGAATGAAATGACAGTGGGAAAAGACGGTTTTATAATTAGGAACTTGAATTAGATGCTAGTGCAGGATGTAGGTAGTGTGTTGATTTAAGCTGTAGAATCTGACTTTAAAAAAAAACCAAACAGATTTACCATAAAAAACCCAAATAGCATCACTATATCCAAGCAATGTTTCAGTCAAGAAGAAAGTAGTAAACCTCACAGAAGTGGCAGTTTTTTCAGAGCCATTCAATGCTTATAAATGGAAATGAAGCACATTATGGTTCAGAAGAAATGAGACAACAAATGAAATGTTATCTAGACACATTCCATCTCTTGAAAGCTTTATATTCTATTGTTTTTATGAGAAGGATTACTCTGTTCTGAATATCTCTATCCAGAAATGTCGACAAGAAGATACCCTAGGCTTTAAAAGAATAGTGGAACAACCAGAATCCAGAAATAGTTGGGCAAGGGACAGGAGGCATCAGAAAGTAGAAGAGACTTCTTGGCATATTCCTTTGATGAGATGTGAACACTGATGATGGGTTGCATTTACCATTTTCTCTCATGGTTTAGTTTTATAATTATGTAATAAAAATGGTATTTTATGAGCAAAGCAATGCTGTAATGTTGATTAAGCATAATTATGAAAGAGAGGGAAGCCCCCCAAACATTTTAATAGTAATTATTCAGTTCTTTTCCTTTCATTCCCTGCAATCTCTCTTCTATGACCCCCAACTACACCAAAGTTTTTTCATTTTATACTGGCCCAAACTCTTAATTTTATTTATCCAGAATAAATGGTTCCCATCTCCACATCCTTGGGTCCTTAAATTTTTAAAAGAAAATATATTAAAAGTCCAACTGTAGGTCAACTTCCACTTTTCAACTTTCCACTTTGGTTATTTCTTAGTTCTCCTCTTTCTTGACCTCACAGCAGTATTCAAAAAAGTTGAACACTTCCTTTCTTCTTGAATATATTCTTTACTTGGTTTTGGCACATCGCTCTCTCTGAGCTCTCCCCTTACATCACTGGCTGCTCCCCTCAGCCACCTTTGGTGACTTCTCCACATCTACTTGACTTCTTTAAACATTGTCCTGTGTCTATCTACAATTTCATGAGGTCTCGTGGCTTTAAATAGCTATATGCCACTGATGCTCAAAGCTATAGTTCATTCTAGACCTCTCACCTGAAATTCTTCCTGCCTGTTCAAAATCTCTACAAGGATGTTTAATACAAATTTAAAGTCAATGTGTTCAAAACGGAACTTCTGATTTTCCCCTTGACTCTCATTTTCCTGCAGGAGGCTCATCTCTACCAATAACAATTGATCTATCCAGTTGTTTGGGCCAAAAAACTTTCCTCATAATGTACCAGTAATCTTTTAAGAAATCTTGTTGGCTCCACCTTAAATATATATCCATAATCCTGCCAATTCTCAGCATGCTTCCTGTTCCAGTTTTCTCACACATATCTATAGGCTAAAACCGTGGTTAAAGTATTATCGTCTCTCACCTGAATTATTGCAATAATTTCCTTAATTAGTTTTCTTTCTTCCTTTTCTGTTTCCCTATAGTTTATTCTCAACACACAGCCAGTGATCCTTTAAAACTTAAGTCAAATCGTGTCTTTCTTCTGCTCAAAACTCTCCAATGGTTTCTTGTCTTTCTCAGAGTAAAAGCCTTTAAACCTTAAGTGATCTGGTTCCCCAATAGTCTGTGACCTCACTTCTGTCATTTTGGTCATTTGTTGTGCTCCAGCCATACTGACGTTCTTGCTTTTCCTTTAATATCTGCTTACCACTCTGCTACCCCAGAGCCTTTGCATGAACTATTCCCTCTGCCTTAGATCATCTTTCTCTAATACTTCCAAGTCCTATCCCTTATTTTATTCAATTATCTGCTCACCTTATCAAAGAGACCTTCCTTGATCATACTAATATAAAAATAGCAACACCTCATTTTCTATCTCATTAATCATGGTTAATTTTCCTCTAAGGCACTTTAAAACCATCTAATGTACTATATTTTGTGTTAGAAGGGAATCCCTGAACTATGTTACTGGACACAGAGAAAATCTCCTGGAATATTTAACAAAGAGGAGGTAAAATATTGCCAGGAATAAGGAGGACTAGGCAGAGGCACTGGGGGAAGACTGTATTTAAAGGAAAAGAACTTTCTCTCTTCGGGCAGAACCTAGTGCTGCCAGACAACCAGCTCTCATGGCTCCCAAACTATCTTAATGACTCTGAAAGGGGTGGTGGAGAGAAATTTATAGGCTTATATGTTTTTGCATATGTGATGCCTGAGGTGTAAAGAAATTTCAGTCATTGTTAGCATCAGTTTCTTCCAGTCTTTATCATGTTGAATTAAAACAATGCTCAAACAGCAGGGTTTTCCACAACAGAGCAGGTATCCCAATGGTCTAGGGTAATTCCCTGAATAGGATGGCTCTTCACAAGGCCACACTCTTTTCTTATCCCCTCATCTGAGGCAATGGTTTTGATGGAGAGTGGTGAGTTGTAAATATCATAAAATATCAGAAGTCTGGGAGCTGGCACTGGGCCCACCATGGCTAACCTCCAAATCCCTGGCTTCCCTAAAGCTGAATGCCTGGTTCTAGGCTTATAAAAGCAACACTGTGAGAGATACTACTTTGAAAATTTGCAGCCAAGCTACAATTTCAGAGATTGGAGAAACCACAGAAATAGCTTTTTCTTTCCATTTCCAAAAGTAGGGAAATGGGAGGTATTTTTAAGGGTAATGAGATTTGCTGATTAAGTGGCTTCTTAACTAAGCCCTCCTGTCACTGAGGCTAGTATTAACTGTCACAATCCCCAGACAGCATCATAAAGCAGGGGAAGTGTGCTCTATACATCTTTCCCCCATCCCCACCTCCGCCCTGAAACTCTCTCTCTGACTCTGCCTTTCCATCCGTGACTAAGAGGCAGTGATTTTGCGCTCTATTCTTTTCACTTGTCATCCTCTTCCCTCATCAAAAGTGGTCTCAGAAAGGAATCTGATATTGGTTATTTTGTTTCCTTTCTGCTTGTTTGCCTCTCCAGTAGTGTAAAGTTCACTGTGAGCCATCAGAAGGATGGAAGTAGAAAATGGAAGCAAACTTAGGTCCTATGCTAAGACAGCAAGACTCACAGGCCAAAACCTTGTCAATGAAACAAAACCAGGACAGGGGCTGTACTACAGTCAGGGCAAGAAGCATTCATTTGGGAAAGGGGAATACACAAAAATGATTCACAAGCAAATCCAAGATCAAAGTGAGTATAGAATTGAAGAGATTATGTTTGGGGCAAAGCATAGGAAATAGGACCGGTATATAGTTGGTTTGGATGAATCCCTGACTTGTATGTGTGGAGGGGTTTCTCTTTGGAAAACGAAAGACTACTGGGTATTAGGCACACTTCTACTATTCTTATAGAAATAATTAACATTTACCAAGCACTTTATTTGTGATAGGCGCTGTGCTATGGGCTTTACTTGCATTATTTTATTGAATTCTTGTGACTATCCTATGGTGTAAGCACCATGTTTATCCTCATCGCTTGTTTAATCTTATAGAGTATTATGAGGCTTTGAATCCAACTCTAGCTGATTCTAGAAATAATGCTCACTCTACACAGCTGTGTGGCCTCCCTTGGGTTGAGTGCTGGATTAACATACAGCCTGTATTTGACATATAGCAATACTCCCCAGTACGTAATTAAGTAGAGCGCTACCTGTTCAAAAGCCTCCCTCATGTAATGCCATTCCCCTGAGGCTTTCAATGATTCTTATGGTTCTCTGGGTTCCATGATGATAATGTATCTGTTTTGATTTCTTAGAATTTAATAAGCTACCTTGGCCTGCAAGGATCTGGTCTCTAAAATATTAGCTCTGGGATAAATCTAATATACCTTCTAATCCAATCCAGATGTGCCTAATGAAGTCAGCCTTAAGTCGGTAACACAAAAAGGAAATGATTACAAAGGCATGGGTAGTGACAATTACATTATAAATTTTATTGTTTCCTACTAACACATCAGGTTAACCAAATTCTCCACTAGGATTTCTAAATCCCCCATAATTGTGGTCCAGGGGACCCACTGCCCAAAGGCTCTGAAGGGATTTCTCCTAATAATTGAAGTATAATGCCTAACTCCATTTCTAATTCCCTAAATGCTATTCTGGAATACAATATTGAATGAATGTTTGCCTTGGGTGTCCCCAGCCCAAAGTCTCATGCACTATCACACCATTTACTGGCATTCATTCACGCAACATGGAATCACTAAGCATCTACTCTGGGCCATGTCTTAGGAATGAACAATGAACAGGATAGGCACTGTCCCTTGTGAAGCTTATGGTACAAAGTGGTAGCTGAGCCACACTGTAGTGTAGAGAGTACTAACCATGAAAGAGTTCCATTCTACCTCCTATTGAGCTGTACTTTCCAGCCATACTTTTAATTTTAATAAAAAAATGCTATAGGGTCCTCCTCTTAGGTTGAGTTTGCTCTGGGGTCTCACTTAGGTGAAGACTGTTCTTGATAGACTTGAATTTTCTGAACATAATTCAATATGGAATAAATTTATTCCCGCTTCTGTATATTCCTGCTGTGTATACAGTTTTATCTTTCTGGAAAACTTTTCTCTTCCATGTCGTTTATCTAATCCTTACCTTCTTTCAAAGCCCAGCTCAGTTTCCCTTCTCTGAAACACTCCCTGACACAGCAAGTTCTTCACCTAAACTCTCAGGACATTCATTATTTGTGCCACTTGTTGTCGTGACTCCTTAGATTATTTATCTTTTCTTATATCTACCCTCCAGGAGTTTGTTTTTTTACCTTTTCATCTTCGTGTTCTGATATTTAGAAAACATATCATAGTTGCCCAGAAAATGGTTATTAATGATAAAAACACATATTTCTCTATGAACTTGATGATTATCAGGCTCTAAACTTACTTAAAGAAGATACTTTGTGATATTAGCTTTTGACCAGGAAAATTCACTTTTAGTATCTCTTCATGCCATGAGTCAAGAGGACACCTTTTTTATTACTGTTCCCATGTGTGGTGGTATATCACAGAGAGGAAGCAGGGAGAAAGAAAGAAGAAAGACAGAAGGCTTATGTATGGCTGTGGTAGCTGATACTCTGTAGAAGTAGCTGGTTATTTATACCAAGGGCTGTATAGGCACTTGCATTATTATTATTGCAATAAATTATATTGAATAAAAAATTAAGTGAAATTCCCAGATAGGTCATTAGGAATTAGGAGAACAAGATAAGACAATGAGTTAAAATACTTATCATCAGGAAATGTTAAGAACATAATAGAGGACAGGATGATTCATTTGATCAAAGATCAGGGAAGTTACAAGTATCCAGACTATAATCTAGGCAGTGAGGGAATCTGAAACCAAATCAAGCAAAAAATCTGAACAGTAAAGGTCAGGAATTCAGGGCAATAATTTTACATAGTCTGTGTAGTCAGCAGTACTTGATAAATACATGTTGAGTGAATGAATAAATGAACAAAAAGGACATAGTAGGACCTGACTGTAATTTAAATAAATCAATTTGCTCTCCGACACATCCCTGGCCCTTGTGCCACTCAAGTCTTTATCACAGGAAGATTAACCTCTGTGGGCTATGTTTTCTAGGTGACTGCCTGCTGGGTCAGCAGCCTTGATAGGAGATTGGGGTGATAGGGTGTAGCCAGGGTACACTCCCCCTTCTTTCTGGCTCCAGTTGGCATTTCAAGTAACAACTGTGTTTCCTTCCTGCCTCCAGTTCTTGGTGAGCCAGCCCATCAAGATTCCAGAGACTGTGAACTTTAGTAACACCGTCTCTCACATTTGTCTCTCGAGCCCAGCACCGTCAAACAGAAATATAATGTGGACCATGTATGTAAGTCTTTTTTTTTTTTGAAGCAGGTCACATTTATTAATACTAGATAGGATGGTAAGAACACTTCTTTTTTTTTTTTTTCAGTGTTCCAAGATTCATTGTTCATGTATGTAAGTCTTAATTATCTGGTAGCCACTTTTAAAAAGTCAAAATAAAAAGGCAAAATGAATTTATCTTATTTATGTATTTATTTGAGAGCAAGAGAGAACACGAGTTGCGGGGGGCTGGATCCCAGGACCCTGAGATATGACCTGAGCTGAAGGCAGACACTTACCCGATTGAACAACCCAGGAGCCCTGGCAAAATGAATTTAAATACTATATTTTGGGGCGTCTGGTTGGCTCAGTGGGTACTGCCTTTAGCGCAGGTCATGATCTCAGGGTCCTGGGATCCAGCCCCGCATCAGGCTCTCTGCTCAGCAGGGAGTCTGCTTCCCGCTCTCTGTCTGCCTTGCTGCCTACTTGTGATCTCTCTCTCTCTCTCTCTCTGTCAAATAAATAAATAAATAATCTTTAAAAATAAATAAATACATACATACATACATACTATATTTTAAATAACCCAATATATTCAACATGCCATTTCCGTGTATATTCAATATAAAAACTATTAATGAACTATTTTTCTTTTTTTTTTATATTAATCTTCTAAATCTGGTGTGTATTTTATACTAAGAACATCTCAGTTCAAGTTCTCAACAACCAGATGTGGCTGGCTAGCATATTGGACAGTGCAGTTTTAGCCTACTGGTGAGAGTCATTTCCTGCTCCTGCTAGTTTTTGTGTTGCTTCACCATCATTCCTTGTTTTGCTTTTTAGCTATGACATCACTTGCAAAACTAATTCCCTGAATTAGAACCTCTCCATTGTAAATAGTTGAAGAAGTGTCTGGGGTTTTTTATAGCCTGCCTAAAACAGATTTATTAACAATACTAAAGAAGGACTATCAGAGGGTCAGCCACGGAGGGAAGAAAAAGAGAGTCAAAAAACAATACTAAAATTTGTATAGAACTACAAAGATTTTGAATAACTAAAGCAATCTTGAGTTGGAAGAACAAAAGTAGATGAACCATACTTCCTATTTCAAATTATATTACAAAGTTATAGTGATCAAAATAGTATGGTATTGGCATAAAAGCAGTCCCATAGACCAATGGAATAGAATAGAGAGCCCAGAAATAAACCTACACATGTACAGTCAACTAATATTTGACAAGGGAGCCAAAAAAACTCAATGCGGAAAGGAAATCTTTGTCACAACATGGATGAACATAGAAGACATTGTGTTCGGTGAAATAAGCCAGACAGAGAGAAAAAAAAAGATTGCATGATCTCACTCATATGTGAAATGTGTAAAAAAAAAAAAAAAGTAAAACTCATAGTAACAGAGTAGTATGGTGGTTACTATGGGGTAGGGCAGTGGTGGGGGCTAGGGAAATAGGTAGGTGTTGATCAAAAGGTACAAATTTTCGCTCATAAGGTGAATAAGTCCTGGAGATCTAATGTACAGCAAGGTGATAACAGATAATAATGTATAGCATTAACATACAGCAAGGTGATAACAGATAATAATAACAATGTATTGTATACTTAAATTTGCTAAGATAGTAGATCTCAATCATTCTCACCACAAAAATAAAGGTAGATGACTATATGAAGCGATAGATTTGTTCATTAGCTTGATTGTGATAATCCTTTCATAATGTGGGGTATGTGCGTGTGTATATACATGTGTGTATATATATGTGTGTGTGTGTGTGTGTGTGTAAGCATCATATCGTACAACCTAAATATGTACAATTTTCATTTGGTGATCATACCGCAATAAAACTGGGAGTGTGTGAAAGATCACAGAAGCAAACTAGCTGTAATGACCAATGTGTGTCCAAAGAGAGCAATTTTGGGCAGTCAGATTCAGAATTATGACTAACATTACCAGTCACCTTAGGAAAGGTGCCTCAAATTCTTTCAGCAGACACGCTATCATTCAACTCCTCCACTTTTTCTTCCCCTGCTCCATTACTGTAATTCCATGTACACTAAGCAATCTTCTTTACAATGTGGTTTCCTGGGACTTCTGGGTGGCTCAGTCGGTTGAGCGTCGGGTCACGATCCCAGGGTCACGTTTGGCTCGGGTCATGATCCCAGGGTCCTGGGATAGAGCCCCACATCAGGCGCTCTGCTCAGCGAGGAGCCCGCTTCTCTCTCTCCCTCTGCCTGCTGATCCCCCTGCTTGTTCTCTCTCTCTCTCTGTCAAATAAATAAATAAAATCTTTAAAAAAAAAAAAAGTGGCTTTTTATGTAGGTCTGCCTATTAAATAGAAAGCACTAGCTATACAGATTCAAAAACCTGGTCTTTCTCTTTGTGACCTCACTTCACGCTTGCATTAAGGTGTCTTCACTGTACAGCATCTTGCTGCACATAGTGGACACTGGCAGGAATCTGCTATTGTGCTTTTGGTCAGAAACTTGACCTGGCAGGTCTTAACTCTTTGTGCTTGAGCCTCTGCCACCTCCTCCTCTGTGAAATAAGAGATGGATCTATTCAGCTTTCATGGCCATAGTTGAAAGGAACTGTGGTGTCTAGTGGTCCAAAACCATATTTTTTTTTAGAGATTTAACTAGTGAGGTCCACAGGACCAAAAATCATGCAGCAAGCTAGTAGCAGAACAGATATTATGACCCATGTTTTCTGTTTCTTAGAACAGTGTTCTATACTGTGTCACATATTAGATTATTACTTTAGGTCCTAGATAAAAATCTCATTTGTATTTGTCTAACATTTAGATTTCCCAGTACAGAAACTCATGTATTCCTTGCCCTACCAACAATGACAGTTTATTTGCAATTTAATGTGTGGTATGAATTTGGGAAATAAGGTTAGGATCTGAGATATTGCATTTAATATTATAGACACGAGCACAGTGTGCAAAGTTGGTAAAAGTCTATTATTCTCTTTCTCTAAGCAAGTATGATTTAACCTATATTTTGTTGGATGATGCAAAAAATGGTAATTAGGGGGCACCTGCGTGGCTCAGTCATTTAAGCGACTGCCTTTGGCTCGGGTCATGCATGATCCCAGGGTTCTGGGATCGAGTCCCACGTCGGGCTCCCTGCTCAATGGGAAGCCTGCCTTTCCCTCTCCCTCTGTCTGTTGCTCTGCCTACTTGTGGTCTCTATCTCTCTGTCAAATAAATTTTAAAAAATTTTTAAAAAAGGTAATTAAAAATAGAATAGAATCTTTCTCATATAATAAACTATTTTGTTTAGGTTTGGAAATAACATATGAAGATTAAAACCAACACATATGAAAATGTAATAGGATTCATTCATTCATCTATTCACTGGGTGTCTGTACTAGTCAAAGGTCTAGGCAATGAGGAAACAGACAATGAACAAAATAGTTCAAGTTTCTGCCCTTATGGAACGTAGATGCTGGTGTAGAAGTCACCTAAGAAACAACTATCAGATGGAAAGCAATTACAGACAGTGGTAAATGTGGAGAAGAAAACTGAAAGTTGCCATGATCAAGAACATTGGGCACTTACTTTGGATAGGATAGCTAGGAAAGGCCTCTGTAAGATGATCCTTATGTTGTGTCCCAAATTAAAAGACTTTGCCACTCCTTGGGAAGAGAGGGAAGATTCTAGGCAGAGGGAAAAGGTATGAAGCTACTGAGGTAATAAGTTTTGGAATCTGACAGTACATGATAAACTGGAAAAATTTAGAATTTAGGCAATTTCATTTCATAGTAACATAAAATCAGCCTTAATTCAGATTTGATTTAACATTAGATGGGGCAAGTGGGCTCATTTACATGTATGGCCACAAGGAACTGAGTCCATTTATAATTTCAGCAAGTAGGCAAATTCATGGGTATAGAATCCACGAATGGTGAGGGTTGACTGTATGTATATTAAATATGTTAAGTATGTTTCAGACTCTGTGCCAATCACTTTATGTGTATTGCTCTATCTTATCCTCATAGAAATCCTCTGAGATAAGCACCATTTCTTTAATAGTGTGCAAATTGAGATTAATTTCCAGCATCACACAGTTTGTAAGCAATGGAGCTAAGACTCTTACCCTGGGGTATCTGAATGCAAAGCCCATGTTCTTAGCCATTATACTGAATTTTCCTCATAAATATGAAGCTTCCCATGAGTTTCTTGCCTGGGTAGAGGTGAGTGAACAAAGGCTGTGTTCTTTATTTGCAAATGGTCACTTCTTTAAAAGTGAATATAACCCTTTTGCTGACCTATCCTGTCAGTTATATCACACTATCTTTTCACTTAACCTCTATGCCTTAAAACACTCACTAGCCATAGGAATAGTTCGCAAGATGTTCAGCTCAGATACATAAGTCTGAATTGTTTAGTAGGGAGGGTGATCAATGCTATAAGATAATCTTTTGTAGTTAAGGCATAGGCTCCAAAGTTCAAATCTACACAGTGTTTGAGTTGTGGAATTGGATCTCCCATCACCATTGAGCCCCAATATCAATTTTAACATGATAGGGATTGTGAAATTATGTTTTAAACATACCAGAAACACATTACTATAAAAGTCATCACTGGGGTGCCTGAGTGGCTCAGTGGGCTAAAGCCTCTGCCTTCGGCTCAGGTCATGATCTCAGGGTCCTGGGATCAAGCCCAGCACCGGGCTCTCTGCTTAGCAGGGAGCCTGCTTCCCCCTCTCTCTCTGCCTGCCTCTCTGCCTACTTGTGATCTCTCTCTCTGTCAAATAAATAAATAAATATTTTTTTTAAAAAGTCATCACTTACTGAAACCTTGTTTAATGAATGAATGAAAACACAATTGATGAGACAATAATTTCTATGTATAATAGTATTAGATAAGCAATGAACATTTTCAAAGCTTGCACATACTTTGTTCCTTTTCCAAATAAACACTATGAGAATCTATATACTCAATCCTTGACTACCTTCCAAAGTTTCCTCTTACTGTTTTTTTGGTAAGTGTTCTGTTTTTAAATATATTCTGCAATGAGCATTAGTTTCATCACTGAACACCAAGCTTATTAAACTAAGCACTTGAAATACTGGTCTCCAGCAACTCACAACTTCTGGTTATTTTGTATTGTTTTGTATCAATTATATTACATTATATCAGTCACCTCAAGTATATTACATGTCAGACCATAATAATATTAAGCAATATAAAGTGAGAACAGTGACTATCCCCATCCCTCACTCCTTTTCTCATGAGGGTGTGGTGTTCATTGTTTATTGCTTAGAGGAATTTGCCAAGAACAATGGCTACTCAAGCCAGTAGCATTTATTCCAGCTGCATCTTGAATTGACTAAAAATGATTTCTCCATGCAAAGATTATTTTCACCTTGAGCCAAAGGATGACTTGGATTAAGGGATTTAATCGGATTGTCAGAGAAACAGTGATACAGAAACTGAGAATGAAAGGATGGTTGTGCTTGTTTTCTCAGTTACAACATGAATGCATCACCATTAAGGTTTGACTGATCCAATATCCAATTTATGACTTAAATATACAGATATTACTTTTTTATTCATTGGATTTTAATACTTATAGAAAATATGAATACATAAACTGGTGATAAAAATTGGGCTATCTAGTTGGTAAAGACCAGACTCTGTACTTTGTTTTCAGTTTGTAATTGGTACACAAGTAAGAAATATTCTGCTTGAGTACAATTAGTAATACTCTGGAATAATTCAGAAAAATTATCAACAGATTAAAAAGGTCCTAATTCTGAGGAGTTGAAGCAGGAGAGTTGGCATCTTTGAAATAGTTTGGTCATTCCAGGCAGTGGGCATGGGTTGGAGCTGAAGTTCCAGCGAAATAAAAACATCCCAACTAAAGTACATGAGGAATAGATATGCTTTGACAATATTTATATGCAGGAAAAGAGATACCTTAAAGGTTTTCCTAACTAGTCAGAATAGTTCCTTGTCAGTGATTGGAAAGTAGATGAATTTAGGTGCCAATGCATGGATGAACTGGCAGAACACCAAGAAAAAAACTCAAAAGTAGGTATATTGGCAATTGTATGTTTTCACCAACAAAACTAGAAATTTTCTAGTTCCTCATGAGTACCTTCCACCAAGAACATTCTTTCCTGAAAAGTCTAGTTTAATTTGAGTGATTCTGCAAGGAAGGCAGAGAGATTTTGTCCAAAGGACAGGTAATTTGGAAGAAATATGAAATTGCAATTGATTATTGAATAACAGTGGGCTAGAACTGTAATAAGCAGGAGGAAGGTTGTTTAATGAAACATTTACAAATTTGGATTATACCATACTCAATGAATCTTTCATGTTTCTAAATATACAAAGATAAACTCAAAATGGATGAAAGACCTCAATGTGAGACAGGAGTCCATCAAAATCCTAGAGGAGAACAAAGGCAGTAACCTCTTCGATATTGGCCACAGGAACTTCTTTCAAGACATGTCTCCAAAGGCAAAGGAAACAAAAGCGAAAATGAACTTTTGGGACTTAAGATAAAAAGCTTCTGCACAGCAAAGGAAACAGTCAACGAAACAAAGAGGCAACCCACAGAATGGGAGAAGATATTTGCAAATGACAATACAGACAAAGGGCCAATATCCAAGATCTATAAAGAACTCCTCAAACTCAACACCCAAAAAAACAAATTATCAAGTCAAAAAATGAGCAGAAGACATGAACAGACACTTCTCCAATGAAGACATACAAATGGCTAACAGACACATGAAAAAATGTTCATTATCATTAGCCATCAGGGAAATTCAAATCAAAACCACATTGAGATACCACCTTACACCAGTTAGAATGGCAAAAATTAACAAGGCAAGAAACAACAAGTGTTAGAGAGGATATAGAGAAAGGGGAACCCTCTTACACTGTTGGTGGGAATGCAAGTTGGTGCAGCCACATTGGAAAACAGTGTGGAGGTTCCTCAAAAAATTAAAAATAGAGCCACCCTATGACCTGGCAATTGCACTACTGGGTATATACCCTAAAGATATACAGATGTAGTGAAAAGAAGGGCCATATATGCTTCAATGTTCATAGCAGCAATGTCCACAATAGTCAAACTGTGGAAAGAGCCGAGATGCTCTTCAACAGACGAATGGATAAAGAAGATGTGGTCCATATATACAGTGGAATATTACTCAGCCATCAGAAAGGATGAATACCCAACTTTTGTATCAACATGGACAGGACTGGAGGAGATCATGCTGAGTGAAATAAGTCAAGCAGAGAAAGTCATATGGTTTCACTTACTTGTGGAACATAAGAAATAGCATGGAGAACATTAGGAGAAGGAAGGGAAAAATAAAGGGGGGGGGGGAACTGGTAGGGGAGACGAACCTGAGAGACTGTGGACTCCGAGAAACAAACTGAGGGTTTTAGAGGGGAGGAGGTGGTGGGATGGGTTGGCCCGGTGATGGGTATTGCCTGGAGCACTGGGTGTTATATGTAAACAATAAATCTTGGAACGCTACATCAAAAACTAATGACGTACTGTATGGTGACTAACATAATAAAAAAATAATAATAAATAAAAAATAAAAATAAAAATCAACTGATGTTCTATGGGGAAAAATAAAATAAAATAAATGTACATCATCACTTAATACATATGCTCTAGTGTTATAGGTGTGGCTTTTCTCTCACTAATTTCATGTGGCAAGAAGGCAGGTTTGATAGATATTTATGTATTATCCACTATAACTCTCTTCTCTGAGGCAGAGGGACAGGGCATTTTGACATCCTAGAAAGAGTGTCTTCAACCAGAGAAGAACACAGCAGTTTTAAAAATATGTGGCACTTTTTTTTTCTATTTAAATTAATATTTTCATTGCTGTCTCATAATATATATGAGTATTTCTTTAAGGAGTTTTAGGTGTGGATTCACTCTTCATAACTAATATTGTTCCAATTATTATATTTTGTAGGACTATCTACATGAGTCTTCAAATAAAGTCATGTAAAGTACTTAGTACATTCCAGGTACAGTATAAGAACGGAATAAGCTTTAGCAAGCTACAGTTTACATATTTCATAAAAATAGCTATTAAAATCCTCACTTGCTAGTCAGGAAGTGATAACATTAATCATTGAAAAATTAAATATTTATCAAAAAGAAGAAAAATTAAGTGTTTTTCAATTTTGTGATAATACTGCTACCAATTTCATTTTGTTCTTAGTTGATCATTATTCAAGTCTATACTTAACCAGCTCATCTCAACTTCATAAAGAGTTTTGACTTTAGCCTTAATATTTGAAATACATTCCTGCAGGTTTCCATCATGTATTGTACATACTTTATCTCTAAAACATACAACAGTAAACTCCTAGACTCCCTGAAGAGGAATAGGTAAAATTTTGTGTGCTTTATCCACCATGTTTTAGCTCCAAATATGTGACAAACTGAACTTGGTACTGAAGATGTCCATGGAAGCTTTAGTCTCATTGAGGAAATAAACACAGTTGGGTATTTGCAGCACAGCTGCTGATAGAATGTGTGTGTGCTGAGTGCCATGAGAGCACAAAGGAAAATATCCAACTGTGCCTGGGTTAGATGAGGGGATTGGTCTAGTGGTCGAGGAATGCTTGAACTTAACAGTGAAAACTGAATAGAAATTGAGTAGGGAGACAATGGCTGGAGCATCCTCCAGGGAAAGGGAAAAGCTATGTATAATTATGTCAGATCATGAGTAATGTGAAGAAGAGTAAGAAGAGAGATGTGGCCAAGCTGGGACTTCATCTTATAGCTCATTGAGGAGAGACATTGAAAGGTTTCACACTGCAGTATGAAGGGCAAGTTGTGAGGAAGAAGAATGAGAACAGAGAAACTAGTTAGAAGCAGAGTCCAGTGATTGATAAGGTCCTAAGGATAACACATATTTTAATTTATTTAATAAGTATTTACAAAGTACTTATGAGTCAAGCCCTTCTCAAAGCATTTTATAAATATTAACTCAGCCCCATAATACAACATCCCTATGAGGTAAGTACTGTTATTTTTATCTCACTTGTTTTTAAAGTTTTTATTTAAATTCCAGTTAGTTAACGCACAGTGTAATACCAGTTTCAGGTGTACACTATAGTGATTCAACACTTCCATACAATACCTGGTGCTCATCACAACAATGCCCTCCTTAATCTCAATCACCTTTCACCTATTTAACCTATCCCCCACCCACCTCCTTCCCAGTAACCATCAGTTTGTTCCCTACAGTTAAGTTTGTTTCTTGGTTTGTCTCTCTCTCTCTCTTTTTCCTTTTGCTTGTTTATTTTGTTTCTTAAATTTCACATATGAGTGAAATCATATGGTATTTGTCTTTCTCTGACTGACTTATTTTGCTTAGCATAATGTTCTCTAGCTCCATCCACATTGTTGCAAATAGCAAGATTTCATTCTTTTTTATAGTAATATTCTGTTATATATACATACATATGTGTGTGTGTATGTGTTTTCACATACATACCACATCATTATCCATTCATCAATCAATGGATGCATGGGCTGTTTCCATAACATGGCTATTGTAGATAATGCTGCTATAAATATCAGAATACATGTATCCCTTTGAATTAGTATTTTGTATTCTTTGTATCATCCTGCTCTTTTGACTGAGGAGACCAAGGCACTAAAAGGTGGAGAATTTTGCTCAAGGTGACACAACTAATAAATGGTAAAGCCAGGATTTGAACCCTGGTAGTCTGGCACCAGCATTCTTACTCTTAACCAGTATACCACATGTCTTTTTTAAATTCTGGATAAGGGGTTTATTCCATGACATAGGTAACTAGGTAGATAGTAGTAGCATCATTGCAAAGACACAGAAGGAGGAACAGATTATTATTATTATTATTATTATTTTGGACAAAGTGTAGAGCTAATGAATTCAGATTTATATATGTTGAGTTTGAGATCCTTCTCTCCAACAATTTCCTCAGGCCTGAACCACAAAAGATAATTGTTGACTCTAGTCAATTGTTTCTAGAGCCCTAGAAACTAGGATAAGCATCAAAGTCAGTGCTAGTCTGAATGCTTCTTGAGGAGTTGGCGGTTTCTGTCTAATAAAAGTAGTGGCATACTCCTGCTACCCACTACTCTACTTGCCCTAAATAAGACCCCAATTAAGAGGCAAATCACTGAAAGCTGTGTGACAGTGTATTTTTAGTAAAAGTCATTTCCTTTTCTCTCTCCTCAAATCCCACTGCAAAGATAAAAGACCTTTCACATTTTATTGAGCACATTTTGTGCAACAGTCACAGCCCAAAGTTCACTGAATTAGGGTTATTGTGTTGTAACAAAAATTTCAAATGAGTAAATATCTAGAAGATTTTGCTTTAATTCATTTAAGACAAAGCAATGAAAATAATGTCTGCCTAAGAGAACTAAACTCAGCCAAAACCCACACATCAACTTCCATTGCTGTCAGCTGGAATTATCCTGAAACACTTTAAAGAGGTAAGACAGGTCTATGATACATCATTGTGCCAGGACTTTTTGTCTGTTGCTTATTGTTAGTTTTATTTTTTCCCACTTGTGAAGTTTTAAAAATGAGTACAAGATAAAACGAATTTTTGAGGTAGATTTCAAATCTTTGGTGGTTGTTGAATTCCATTCTTTAATAGTCTTGCCTCAGGAGGAGAGGGAAATAAAACATTTCTCAACAAATAGGTAAGTCTTGACATACTGTCCTGTCATGCAACTAGGAAATGGGACTGAGAAAGACAAGTTGTTTTATATTTGAATAAGCATTCTTCCATGAGCAGTCAGTCCTCTGGGAATGTCTCTGAATTCATTCTGTAACTCCTAACTCTTCAAGATGTCTACAATTTTCTCTAATTAAATTTCCGTGATGTAAGGGCTCATTCAATAGTTTACCCATTGTCCTAGAGCGCGGTGAGTTCTCCCTTAATTCCTCCCAGAAGTCCACAAGTCAGGAAGTCAGAAAACCACTGCAGACAAACACTCCTAAATTTTTGGCTGAGTTTGTAGATTAAATTAGGGGTATCTCTCTCCAAGTACAGGCTGTACCCATAACAGAATGATAGGCATGCCAAGCTACTCAAAATAGTCCTTCCAATACCAACACATGGGTTTTTATTAAAATACTATATTATTATCCTTGGATAGAATGAAGTGACTTTTCCTTTTAGATCTTGCTTATGAAAGTAATGAGTAGAATAAAATTCATAGAATTGAAAAAAATGGCCTATAAATCCAATATCATCTTTTCCTTTGGACTCATGACCAATGTATTGGTGTGCATACAAGGCATATTCACCAGGATGTCCAAGATCCTTCAATCTTAACATGCCCAACATCTTCTCTGTAAGATATATTCTTCCTATTAGAGTTTCTACCTCAGTTAGTGCCATCATTATGTACTCAAATCAGAAATCCAAAAGGACTTTTCAATTCTTCCATGTCCCTAGTTCTCTACACCAATCAACAGCCCCAGCTTCATGTATGATCTAAAAACCTCTCAAGTACATTCTCTCTTTTCCATCGCCACTGCCACAGCCATTGCTTTCTTTGCTTATGTTTATGGCCTGGCTCCTCTAAACCATGTTCTCATCTTTCTTTATTCTCCAGTAAAGAGGTCTCTGAACACCCAAGGTTTTTCATGCCTCCATCCCTTCAGTTCCAGAATGGCTCAGTTTGTTCAATGGCTACTATTTAGGTAACATT
The DNA here is from genome assembly GCA_028534135.1 of Potos flavus. Lineage (NCBI taxonomy): Eukaryota > Metazoa > Chordata > Mammalia > Carnivora > Procyonidae > Potos > Potos flavus. The sequence goes on from CM052896.1 coordinate 46,214,478, forward strand.
CAAAACCTCTATCAAGACCCCACACAACTACTACTTTAGCTCAGAGAATTGTCTAGGTTTGCCTCTTATCCAGGTTCTTTGACTGTCATCATGTTTTACTCATATTTTCCCTTTGTGATTTATTTTTTTACTCAGCTTCTCCTTAGCTCTTTCATCTGGTTTTTCCCCTCTGGTTCTAAGCAGGAAAGTCCCCAGGCAAGTGACACTCCATCCCTATCTCCTACTCTAAGTCCTTCATAGCAAATGGCAACAAGGGTCTACCTGGAGGGTAGATGAGTCTCTGCCTTTGTATAAACACCCTCTCTCTCCTTTACTGATTACAAATACCTTTCATTGTCTTTCAAAACCCTCTCAAATGTATATTTGCAGCCCTATACCTGTTCCAAATTTCTATTTCATTTGTCACTCTCTATTGTGTGGTCTTGGGCAGTATCTTTTAAGTTTGCCATGACTGATCTGTAAAAATGGGATAAATTAACTCTTGGGGTTGCCATCACATAATACTCAATATGTACCAAGAACTGGTGGAAAGGATGCATCCAACTAGGAACAGAAAGCCATAAAAAGTGTGTGGATACATCCATGCCATGACTATTTTAGGGATGAGGTGTAGCACTTTTGTAATGTAAGTTCTTATTATGTACATTTAAAAACTTATGGCTCTGGACATAGTAGAATTGATATAACTAGGTCCTCAATTTCATAAAATATCCTTAGAGAACTTTAGAAAAATTAGACAAAGAATATTAATGTGTGTGCATACAGATTATCTTTGTATATCATCAGGAGTAGAAGACATATCTATTCACACAGGAGATTGCTTAAAATGAATTTGTTTGATGAACTTATGACTTGCCTCCATTTGGTGAAAGATGTGGAGAACAGAGACAAAAGGAAATGTAGACAAAATTAAAGCACCTTATATCTTGCAGCCAATTGACAAAATACTTGAGATAGGCAGAGTATAACATTCCTCCTGGAATTCCCAAGGGTCTTAATTTAATGCCTTGCTAGAGGAAAAAAGCAACCCTAGCTTGATGATAGCCAGGCCTTCAGGATCCTGTAAGTCTTTTTTAACATATGAAAATCCTTTTGGAAACTACTCTTGTCTCTATACCACAACTTAAAAGTATATAAACAATTGCTCCTCCCAAACCCCAGGCAACTCTTTCTGCTCATGGGTCCTGTCCCCATTCCTTAATAAAACCATGTTTTTTCACACCAAAAATGTCTCAAGAATTCTTTCTTGACCGATCACTCCCAGACCCTACATCACATGACATCAGTGAAATGGTCTGTGATCCACGGTAAGCGATGACTTTAGATTTTATGATTTATGGATAGCATGCCTTTGCACTAACACAACCCAATATCAAGATTTCCTATGTAACTGAAATCTCAGGGAGTCATGAAGATTACCCCAAGGGTGGTTCTATTCTCCAAATGGAACAAAATCTGTTTGCTACCATCTTCATTAGATCATCTGATAGATGGTCTCCACACCTTTTTTTTTTCGGTCTTCGTTTTTCTTGCCCTCTTTGTACTATTTGGCACTCTTTTGAAACATACCTATTCTTTAAAAAATTTTCCTCTTGGCTTCTACAATACTCAGGTATCCTGATCTTTTTTAAACCTTGCCTCTTCTGTTTTTATTTCTTCAGCCTAAAACCATGCATGCATTACATGCTTTGGGAATTCTGGGAATTCTGTTCTTCCTTCTCTCTATCCTCTCCTGATTCTCTTGGATGGATGGATGATGCCAAAGCAATTTCTCAAGCCCTGCATCTATTCCAAGACCCAGTTTGAAATTTCTCTGTTATATATTTCCACAAAGATATTCCCATCATTCTTTTAAACTCAATATTCTATGTCCAAAGCTAATAATAATATCCCGCTCAAGAATGGATTCTCCTGGGGCGCTTGGGTGGCTGAGTAGGTTAAGTGACTTCAGCTCAAGTCATGATCCTAGCTTCTCCCTTTGCCTGCCCCTCTGTCTGCCGATCCCCCTGCTTGTGCTCTCTCTCTCTGTCAAATAAATACATAAAACCTTAAAAAAAAAAATGGATTCTCCTTTCTCAGCTAATGATGCTATGTTTCAGTTGCACAGATTTGATTAATGAACAAAAGTTTGAGAAGCATCTTAGGTATATATATATATTTTCTCAGATCACTTGGAAGGCAGGGACAGAGTCTGCATGTTTTCATAATTTTTACTTTACTTTTCAAAATTTCTATCATCAACAGGGTTAGGCTTATCCAGAGTATTCAACCTAAGAAATAGCTGTAAAAAATGGTTTTAAGAAAATATACCTGGGAAAATGGGAAATCAGAGGAAATAATGTATAAAATGTTGTACTCTTAAGTTTGCAATAGTTTGTTTGTTCATTTATTTATTTATTTATTTATTTTTGCAAGCAATTTTCATTAGCAGTTAGGAATTCCGAGTTTACTATTCCATTCTTATGTAATAGCATTTTAGGTTCCAAGTTCTTTAATCAATACTAATTTATAGATCAAAGTTTTTTAATACAAGGATCTTGAGGGTTCAGGTTTATAAAAATTTTAAATAACACATTTCCCTTGGATCTGTACCCACTAAAACAGTCAAACTCTCTCGTCACTTTCTCCATGGTACCTAAAAATATCCTACAAAGCTGCTGAAAGGAGAAATCCTTGGTGCCTAATATCCTACAAAGTTACTGAAAGGAGAAACTCCTTTGTTGCCCCTGCTGGTGGGAAGTGAGTGGTCAGTTTTCCCACTGCTCTCTAGGCCCACAAATATCATATGTGTAGATAAAACTCACAATTGACTGAAACTTCTCATCTCATTGTTTAACCCTCACCCATGAGATGATTCAGATTTGTTTATTCAACTGCAAACTATTTTCTGAACTCAACATAGAAACTCAGTCAAACCAGTTCTTGGGCTTCAAGAAGACAGAAAGGTAACCGGAAGTCTACAGAAAGCAGATAGGAAGAAGCAAGTTCTTTCCAGGATACCAAAGACTTTTGTCTTTAGCTAGTTCCATGGAATAAAGCACGGAATTAAGCAAATTAATGGTTTTAGCATTATGAATATACAGGATCTTAAAAGATTAAACAAAGATGCCAGGGTAATTGTAGAGGGTGATTATAAGCCTAATATAAAAAAATCTATTTCCTCCTTTTTTGAAAGACTTTCTTCCTCCTGTTTTTGTCCCTAGTAATAAAAACAAAGGGGTCAAAAACATGACAGAGAGTGATGAACAAAAGGAGACAATGCTATTTAGGGATCACTTAATATTTCTGTAGTCCTTCTGCTTTAATAATATTCAGAGACTGAACTATTTGGTTTTTTTTCCTCCAGATTTAAAAAATACAGCAGTAAAAGATGTGAGAGGCCAATAGGAATTCTATCTAATGGTCAGAATTTAAGATGACTACATTTGTTTTATTCTCCCCTCCTTTTATTTAGTCTCAAGATTCTTTTGAATTTGCATAAAACAAATATTTTACAGTTCGGAAAAAAATTGCTTACAGTTTTCCTGCACAAATTGACAGAAATCCTTGGTAGGCAAACTGTTCAACCAAGTGTAGCACCACAGAGTTCTGTAGAATGTTGGTTACCATGAGAAAAGGTCATCCATGTTAAGTCCACGGTTTTGAACTCTGCCTGAAGTGGAGTTTGGGTTTTTGCAATTCTGGGTCTATACTTTGTTTTTAGTCTAGGAAGGTATTCAGGGTTGGGAATTTTCTTTTACCCAAATAACACTCGTGCCCATTTTACTAAGAAACATTTCTATAGGACCATCTAAAGCAGTTAGTGCCCATTTCAGGTACCAAAATAGCTCTGACAAAGATTCCCTACACATTACAAAACCTCTACTTCTCATTAGAAACAAGAGTACTACTGAAGTATAGATTAAAAAATATGTATGAGAGGTGATTTTTTCATTACCTGTTTGGACACAGAGTTAGCCACAAAAAGTTTGAGTCATTAGGTTGCTTGTTTTTAATCCCTCATGGTACTCATTTATTTTCATTACTTTGTGGATTAGCCCACTATGTCTTCATCAGGTATTTGAAACTCATTAAAGATTCAGGTATTTTTTATTTTTTTTAAAGTAAAATGCTTGATAGAGGCAATGTGTGGAAATGAGCTCTAACTAGATAAATATCAGTTGAAGGAACTGATTTAGCAAACCATATCCAAAAACAGTATCTCTTAAATATTTCTTAAACCCTTCAAATATTTCTTTATTCTAAAATACTGAGTTGGACAATGAAATATATAGCTAACTAAATCACTAACATAAAGCAATTGTCCTGTATTTGTCCTTTAGTGAATAAAAGTGCTTTGGACCACTAGTTTGTAATATGTGAGAGTACAGAATATATGAAGTGGAAACTTCCAGGGTCAAGATTACATCACCAGGTTTTTTTCCTTCCTTGTTTATTTTTTTGTGGTGTATGCTGTTGTTATTATTTTGTTTATACACTACCATCTTCTAAATAGAATCTTCAGTGAGTTTGGCCAGCCAGAGGGCAGAAATTGGGAGACAATAACCTCAAAAATACCTGAAAATTTCAGATTTCGGGGAAATCATTAAGGCTGTTTACCACTCATTAACTCCAGCAACTAAAGGAACCCCCACTAACACTTAGATATGGTAGGGTTGCCAGATTTATCAAATAAAATTATGGATGCCCTATTAAATTTGAATTTCAAATAAACAATGATTATCTTTTATTTTATTACCCCATGCAATATTTAAGACATAGTTATTTTAAAAATGTATTTGTTGTTTATCTGAAATTCAAATTTAATGGGGCATCTTATATTTTTTTTCTGGCAAACCTAGGAAGTAGCAGGCAGGACACACTGCAAGTGACAAAGAGAAGTCTGTGGCAGGGGTCACTGCTAAAAATGAGCCCACATGTCATCTTTAGCATTCAGAGCTTAAGTGACTGATTTTCCATCTATGTTGAGAATAGACCTATGATTGTTCTTTTATCAATGTAGACAATCTCATTTCCACAAATGTAAATGAAGGATAAAAATAAAAGCACCACTGTGAAACAAAGTGAATCACACTACATGAGTAAAAACACCTGCCAAAGGATGGTGTCTTTCTTCTTAACATACCCAAGATTCTGTTTAAGATATTTAAATTTTTGTTGAAGTAATTATTGTACATAGCTGAGAAATCAAACAGCAGTACAATGATATAAGGAATAAGAGCCATTCCCACTATGGAGTCCCACTTTCCAGAGGCAACTTTAAACACATTTTGTTGTTCCTCCTGGTATTTATGCCCATATTTCTAAATTGTATGTATAAAATGCTATCAATATTTTAGATGGTATTTATGACTTTTGACTATAAAATATTAGGATATAGCTTTTCACATAGCCCAACCTTCCCCACTATATATATACACACATTTTCCTTCTATGACCTCATACCTATTATCTCGATATAATTAAAATTCAGTCTTTAGCTGTATAGAATAACATTTACATCATTATCAAGACATAAATAGAATATAAGTACAACCACATAGTGTGTATTACATTTGTTTTCTTGAACAACTTTTGTTTTCCCTGGAGTTAATAATAGCCTAAATTTGTCAATGCTTACTTTTTTATGCACTAAACTCAAACTTATCCCCAAATTCTTCTAGAGAACTCTAAAACTCTTTTCAATATGTCAAACACAACAAAAAAAATTGTAAGTTCCATATTATTTTTTTCTTAAAGGTAGCCTTTCTGAAGCCTTCTGTCCTCTGATTTTGATCTCAACTAGTTACTATGTAGTCTTCCTCCCTAGATATTGTCCTAGGATTTTTGTTTACTGTCAACATGGGAATTCCTTCACATCTCCTGTATTGACTTCTCTAGGTCCTAGATTCTAGGTCTTTCTCTTTCTTGATTTAATCCCTTACACTGACAGAGCACATTTTTTAGGACTTTGGGAGGAAGAATGCATGGGTAGTATATAAAGGAGAGTCACACCAGTCATCAAAAAAAAAAAAAAAAAAAAAAAAACTACATTGATCATAACATTTTTAGAGCTAGAAGAAAATTGTAAACTACCCTTCATTTTACAAATGAGGAAAATGAAACTGAAATAGGTAAAGAAACTCTCATTAAGGTTATGCTGTAAGACTATTCTTATAAGGAATAAAGAAAAATTTTGTTTAACTTTGGGAGGAAGCTTGTGATATTCTGAAATACCAGGATAAATATGGGCAAAGGTGAGAAAGAGAGCAAGCATTAGTTATATTCAGACTAAAAGAACTCTTCATAACCCCTATTGGTATATGGCACTACCTTATTAATAATGATACTGAAATGAATATATTTACTACTTATTGCACTGGCCTCCATCAACTAATAACTAAAGATAGCAAGACCTTAAGAGCAATGGTTTTTCTATTAATCTCTTTGAAGTTAATTAGAAAAGATAAAAAATAAAAATAAATACTATATTCTTCTGAAGATTCACATCCCAAAGTTCAAAGGAATCTCAAAGTTATTCTCCTTAAAGCAATAAAAGACCTTTTTTACCTCTAACTAATCTAACTGAAGGAAAACCTCAGTATCCTAGAATTTCTCCTGGTATCAGGGATCTTTTAGTAAAATTCAGGACCAGGCATCTCTGAGAATTCCTTCATCTTTAAGAAGGAATGCCCTACCATCTGCAGCAATGAAAAGGATCTCTATTCCTTGTAGGGAGCACAGAATAAGAATATTGTCTCAGTTGAGCCTAATGAAAATAATTTTGGACAGGACAGTGCCTTTGTAATCCTTCAAATTACACCATGGACTGGCCTGGGTATGAAAGCAGAAAAGGTTTTTTTTGTTTGGTTTTTTGGTTTTTTGGTTTTTTTACCTTAATGTAACAAAAGCCTTTCACTGTTAGGCAATAAAATCAAATTTAAATATCAAAGAATTCTCAAAATTGTCTAGCACAACAGTCACAGTTGATCCAGAGGGTTGTGCTATGGTTTGTGCCGAATTAATTAAAACAGAACCTGTCTTAGCAATGTTAATTTTGGCTTGAATTGTTATGAAATTTTTTCCTCAATTCTTGAAGTTTTCCTGCATCCATGGAATTTTGCCAGCTTCTGAAATCATGTGTCAAATTGTTTGTAATCTGTTGAAAGCTATTTGTGACCTTTCTTTAAGCTTAAAAAGAAATAACTCCATTTGTTGGCTACATCACCAGAGAATTCTGGAGAGGGAGCAAATTCAAAAGTAAAGAGAAAATGAAGGCAGTTTTTTACTCCTGACCTTTAAAACTGTAATGTCATGTTAATTGAATCTGAATTTCTTGTTAACAGCTATTTCATTGAAGATTTCTGGGAAGTGTATTAAGTCCAATGTTTATAGGAAAGCAGGTGTTTTCTCTCACATTTGTGTGTCTTCCTGTTTTCTACACAAACTCCATTTTCCCTTTTTCTCTCTGAGTAATTCATTCTCACAATGAGCTCCTGACTTTTCACCCTGTAAACTCCTGAGAAGTTCCTGTTTCACAAACATTTTTTGAAGAAAATAAATATTTGTGATTAGTAGTTAAAAATTATTGCTTTCCCTCCAAATGAACTCTATTTGTAGCTTTATCAGTGATCACTTGAGCCAAAGGATAAATAAGACTTTTTTTTTTTTAAGGGATCCCATATAAATATAGCTTTTCTTTTGCACTTCACTTTATTGTAAAATATATTAAGTCAGAAAACGTATGTGCCTATATTTTTTAAGACTAGGAAAAATGCCTTCTTTATTTACCCTGTCTTAACCATTTCTTGGGTTGGGATCTTCATTCTTTGTGTAGACTGGAAGGAAGGGAGGTAAGAAATGAGAGAGATCTAGATCAAGACTAAGATGCAGATAAAAGAATGTTAGATGGCCTGAACCCTCCTATGATTTCTTCTCAGGGGCCCTTGACTCTCTATAGGTGAATATTTTTACTCCCCTATAAGGTTTCAACTCCTCTGCCCTCTGTGAAGGAGTACTGACCACAATAGCCCCAGTGAACAAGCAGATCAAAAGCCTCTGGGAATGAGGTAGTATGGTGTTAGGGAAGAGAAGAGTAATACTATGAATTTTCTCAGAAAGACCATGCTTGTCTTGGGTCCATCAGATAAGTTTGCCATGCACAAAAGCTACTGGAGGCCTTCAACAGCCAAACCAACAATCTTGTCTTAAGAAGGCCAGATGCCATTTGCAGAAATTGAAATAACAGCAGGTGGGCAAGAACCCAACAACAATAGGTAAACTGGGTATGATTTGTTGAACAGCAAAAAGTGAATAGAATCAATTTTCAGGGTCACTGATGACTTGGTAACCACAAGGAATTGTGTTATTTATCCTGGGGGCAGTGCCTCAGGGCCTCAGAAGTGAAATGCAATTCTGGAATACAGTTGTTGTGATTAACTGGAATATTACAGGATAATCCAAGTTCAAATTTTCCTATAGCTTTTTCTTTAAATACTCAGCCTCTCCTGGAAAGTCTCAGTCTCAAGAAGTTCAAGTAGAATTACTTTATTTCTTCAGAAGCCAGCCCTTGAGAATTCACTGGCTCCTAATATGAGTGGACATAACACCTAGCAGCCAGTAAAGTCCCAAGGAAATTTATCTCACCACCATTATCAATATTTCAGCAATCCTAAATGTCCATAATAATACTGCCACTCACCTGCATTTTTATTTACACTACCTCCACTGAGGAACGAATGATAATTATATATTCTTTGGGAGGGGAGTTGCCGATACATGGTTTCTGGAATCTTCTTGTGGACTAAATTTTCTTAGGTTTCTGTGTCATCTTGAAAAATAAGTAAGATGTGATTACACCCTGGCATTTTTACAAAGCCAAGGGCTGGACCTACTGCTGCACCATTTTGTTTGATTTTAGTCTGAGCCATGAATGTCAGAAAACCTTGCCACAGATATAAAACATGCTCTCACTTACTAGGTACTACTTTTTACCTCAATTCCAGTATTTTTAATAACACAGAACATATTTTCTGCTCTCTTGGATGGTGCTCAAGCATTCTGACTTGGTATAGATATGTCTAGATCAGCCCTCTTACAGGAAATATCTTTCTAATCAGCCATCTTGTTCTGGGTTGAGATCAAGGGAGAATGAAAGCTATTAGTAGGAAGAAAGTAAGGAATAACAGGCTGATCAAATATTGTCTTCCTTTTAAATGAGAGCAATTGAGAAACTAAAGTCCAGTTCAAGTCACGGAGGATCAGTATCAGCCAACCTAATGGCTTTTTAACATTATCAAAAGTCAAAAACCTAGAATTAAATACACATTATTCCAAAGACTGACTCTATTTTCTTTTATCCACAGTTGAGCATAACAAGACAGAGTTTTTGTTTTTTATTTGTTTTTCCATTTCCTGTATTTTCCTGGTGCCTGATACATGCTAATCCATTCCAATCCCCTCTCCACCCCGCTGCACTCCCACCCCTAACTACCTTCTTGAGGTAAGACATTCACCAAACTGCAATCACAGAAATGGGTCTTTTTAAAAAATAATTCAAAATAGAAAAATGAAATATAGCATAATGGCACCAAATAGTTATGCTGTTCCTGATGTGGGTCACGTTTGGCAATGTGAAAAGTCTAATTGTTTCGAAGACTGTTTTGAAGATGCTTGGTCTTGATGGAATCTAGGGGGAAGGAGAAGAATATAAGACAGCATAATCAACTCTTACCTTTTTTAACTCACTAGGTTCCATCCAGAGGGAAAGTTTGATGGAAGGAAATAACAGAGAATACAGGTGAAAGGCTGAGGAAAGTACACAAGATTCGTGAGGTAGAAGAAACTGAGAAATCTAAATAAGAAAGTGAGAAGAGAGAGATTCTTCATAGGAGAGGGGATTCCAGATATGTAGAAGAGGGGAGACCACATAGGCAGCCCCTAAAGATGAGAATAAAGGTCCATTACCCCAGAAGATTGATGGAGGCAATGAGTAGAGAGGATGAGTCACTCATTATTCCACACACAAAGTATACTGCAGGTAAATGGTAATTCGTGATGTGAGAGTGAAGTTAAGATCTGTTTCTTGTCTACACTCTTTGGAGAAGTTTTAATTTATTTGGTTTTGTCTTTGCAATGGAGTACATTATCCTGGTTTCTCATGTTAAGAGGTTAAATAGGAACTAAAAGGAAAACAAAATAAGAAGTCTAGAAAAACTAGTGAATACATCTGAGTTAAAAATCCAAAAACAAACAGTTTTGTTTCAGCTTACTAAACCAACATTTTACCACACAGCCCATTTGGATCAAGCAAGTCTGTTTGGTGAACACATTGGTCAAACTAATTACTTAATAGACAATTCACTTTCAAAAGCCAATTTATAATCCTTATATTCACAAAAACCATAGGGAACCATCTTCCTTATAAATGAGAAAAAAGATAACAAAAGGAAATAAGGGAAGAAGTTTTTGCACAGTTAGCACTGGAGGGGAAAACTGTCACTCCTGATCCTTGCAGCTGAGTTAGATGAAAAATGCCAAGGCTTTAGTTTTTCCTAAACAGTCATTTCAAAACAAATGTTCCAAGAGTAACTGACTAGGGCCTAGATATGAAGAATTATTATCATTATTATTATTTTACCTGGAATAAAATTCAGTCTGGCAGGGATTGATTAACACTGTTTCCCAGCTTCCTGGTTAATGAAACTATTTTCCATTACCCATTTTAATCCCAAAACAGGATAATTAACCCAATTCTGTTTTATAATCATAAGCATCTACTTAACAACTATCCTATATATTCATGTTCAATGTTATAAAGTGAAACTCTTCCAAACAGAGAGAGGACAATAGTAAGAATAAAGCCATCCCCACAATTTGACAAGGCAATTATATGTGCCCTACTGATGGTTGGTCAGGGTCATCTTCATTCCATTTTTGTAAATATAGATTCCCTGCTGTATGATGAGTTTTGTGACCAATTCTATGAGAGACACCATGTCTTGCCCCCTTAAGGAGTTCCAAATTATATGACAGAGATAGGGAAGGCATAATGAAAATTATCACAAATAGCTACAATGGAAGACATTATGTGATAAATATTATTAAAATGACACATAGAGACGTGTGAAAGACAATGTATTGTACATTAAAGCAAGATAAGATTGAGCCATCTTGTGTTCATTTTCTTAGTGCTTGGTAATATATGTCTATACATGTCTATGTACATAGATGAAAATATACATGAGTAATACCATCTGACTTGTTCTTGGATATGCAAGAAAATAAATTATTTTAATTGGTAACAAGGCTTTCCTTTAGACTCCTTTTCCATGCAGGGAAACCTTTGATATAATGGGCAAATTCATATGGTTTGGTTTTTCCCAGCCATAGTTCCCTCCCTTTTCTCTCTTAGTGACATATCACCCTAATCTTCTGTCCTCTTTGCCTTCATTCATAAGGTCCCCATTATAAAGAGATAGATTATGTGCCAGATTGCAGTATAATTTCAACCTCTGCCAACAGAATTCCACCCATCTTGTTCCTAAGGAACAGATCCAACATGAAGCTACCTTGACCCACAGCAGTTGGTGCTTTGAGGATCTTATCAGAACTGACCCTGTATGGTTCAGCAAATGTTCAAATGCCAAGTTGATTGACGGTAACCACAGTAGAGAATAAATAAGAGCACTCTCTGCCCCACAGTAAAAAGTGAGAACACTTCTAATGATTGTTTTTGGCTTTCCCATTACATGCATCCCAGCATGCTCAGTACCTCAAATTCTCACTAAATTATAGTGACTATGTTTGGGGACATGTATGCATTTAAAGAACAAATGTTGTATTTTTAGTGAAGATCCCTAGAAGCAAAGCCTGAGACAGGAATTCCTGATCAACTGATTTATTAGAGAAGGGCCCTCAAGGGAAAGGGAGTGAAAAAAGCCATATATTACAGAGGAATTAAGTGAAGGAAGAATAGGTTCCTGGGTGAGATGGCTTTTGTTTGGCTGAGAGAAATTCTCTGGAGAAATAAGAAAAAGAAGCAGTGATACATTAGCGTCTGAGGGATGGCTATCCTGGATGGTGAAGAGCATCTCTTAAGGGTATCAGCAGACTCTCCTCGATGATACTGTTTCTAAAGGAGTGTCACTTTTGGGTAAGAGAAAATTCATTTTGGGAAGCAAATGTCTTTAAAACTCAGTAGAAGTTGTTAAGTTGTGCTTCAAATACATAATGAATGATCTTGAAAAGACAACTGTCTATTAAAAATTTTGCTTGAAAATTAATTGGTTGGCATCATGTCTCCCCCAAAAGTCTAATATGGTCTATAGGCACTATTCGGTTAACAAATACTCAACTTATCAACATGTTATATATGAAAATAGGATGTCTGATGCTTTACAGAGTAGAGCATAGAGGTTTCTTGGAATTTGTTCACCAATGTGATACAGATAATATAACTGTTTGATTATTGAGTATCAATTATGACAATAGTCTAAAATGCTTTGTAAATAGTATATTGCTTTAAAATTTAATATAGTATTATGGTAATGATGGTGATTGATGAATAAATAAATGATAGATAATTGGCTATGGGAGAGGAATAGAGAAGAAATGTTTCTCTATGTTTATGCTTGTGTTGTTTATATGGTATATCATAATCACCTCAATCTCAACAATTTGTTTTGTTCAGTTAAACATAGTTAAGATAATCAGGGCTAGCTTTGTTAAAAAATATATTCAATGTATTTTATATTATTATGTTATATATGTATTATCTATTATCATATACACATGGATCTATTGATCTTTACTTTCTTTGTACTAAATGGCGTTCTGATCCAACATGGGCCTAATACCATAATTATCATTATTTATTTTTATTGAAGTAAAAATACAGAAAAATATATAAATCATAAGGGTATAGGTCACTTGTCAAAAATCAAGCACATCCATGTAACCAGTACCCGATCAAGAAACAGAGCACAGGCAGCACCCCAGAAGTCTCCCTCATGCCTCCTTCCAGTTACTACCAACATTTCCTCTCAAGAGTAACCACCACTCTAACTAACATAGCCATATATTAGTTTTTCTAGTAACTCTTTAACAGAATAGACATTCTACTTCCATGTAGTTGCTAACAGTGCTCTCATCTTTGCCATGTGAGCTTTCGATGATTTAATAAAGGGGGACAGGTAGGAAGAGTACAAGCAGACATAGAAGATAGGACTGGAAATTATCTTCTCTAGAAATACTGCCGGTTAAGACCAGTGTGTAATTTCCAGCAGACACATGATCTTGTTACATTTTGGAGAAAGGAAAGTTAATGATGTTGGAACTACTGTGTTTCTTTTTGTCTCAGATAAATTGCAAAATACCATTTATAGAAAATTTTTTAAAAGAAGGAAAACATTTCTCTGTGGCTTAACTTGGTACTTGTCCATACTTGGAGAGAGTTAGAGATGTACAGTATAATATTGTCATCTTGGTTTTTTTTAAAGTCCCTTTTAGTACAATATTCCCAAGAGGACAAACAAAATCCAAATGCCAGATCTTACCCCAATCACCAATATATTTCCTAGGTGATGAGGAGAGAGTTGGGGATTGGAGATAGGGGAAGGGGAGGGACCTAGGACTATGTGCCAACTGCCTCAGGACAGGAAACAAAGTTCCCTCTCCTTTTCCCCTATATCAAATCCCCAACTGCATTCCATTGTCTGACAGGGCCGGCCAAGCTGTGGCTGTTTCCAAAATGAAGATGGAATCTAGCCACACTTGGATTTAGTATTCTCTAGAACTGCTGTTCCTCTGGGCATTATTTTTAGAAGTATCACATTGCAGAGGGGCCCAATTTTTCTAACTGGCTTTGGAAAAATTTGCAATCCTTTTCCCCCCTAGGTATAAAAGATTGGTGTAAAAGGCTTCTGTTCATGTTTTCCCTTTGGAATATCCCAATCCCAATGGAAAAAGAGAACATGATTGCTTGACCCAGCTATCTGCCTAAAATAACATTGTTGGGTTTTTTTTTTCCTAAAGCAGATAAAGTATATATATCATAATAGCACAACACAGCTGCGTATTTGAGCTTAAGAGTCCACAAAGTGAAAGACTGCATGGTGACTTCTTATTACACTTCTATTTGACTAAGATAAACCAATATTTTCTAAGAGTTTAGGATGTACCAGGCACAGTGTTAGATACAGGTGACAAAAGGACAAGACTTTGTCCCTGTCCACAAAATGTTCACAGATCAGTGGTACAACAAACACAAAACCAATAATTAGCATATAACAATTAATGTTATAATGAAAGTACTATGTGCAATGTTTTTCAGAAGAAATTAACTGTCATAGAATGCATGGCCTGGGAAGAAGTCACAGAGGAAGTATCACAGCATAACTGGCCAACAACAACAAGGACCAGAAATGCCAGGGAGAAGGAAAAAGGCGAAGAGGAATGACATAGCCCAGTGTCCTCAGAAACTGGAAGGAAATGAAAATCACCTAAGCATAAGATAAAGGGTGGCAGTTGGTGAGACTAAAGCAAAGGACTGGGGTCAGATCATGAAGGGACTTCATCCTCCAAAAATTTTAAGAAAGGACCAGCATGGTTAGATTTGCAGTGTAAGGATTGACTCTGCCATGGAAGGGGCTCAATCAGAAGAGGATGAAAATCAAAGCAAAGAGATCAATTAAGAAATAATGTTGATTTCAAGTTTAAATATGCCAGGCCTTTAGTTTCACACACACTCTGATTCTTACTCTGGCCCATTTCCTTGCTTACTCCCTCGCTTCTATTTCTATTGCTGCCTTTCTTTCTCCATACCTCTATAGACCTTACTCATATTTTATACAACATTATAGGGATTCTAGGAAAACTCTATGAAATATGAAATATGTTATGTCATCCCACAGCCAAAATATCCAAGATCCAAAAACAACTTAGAGAAAAAAGAAAAGGGTTGATATGACCCATTGAAATACGTCATGTTAAAAAAGTGCTCAACATCACTCGGCATCAGAGAAATACAAATCAAAACCACAGTGAGATACCACCTCACACCAGTCAGAATGGCTAAAATAAGCAGGTCAGGAAACGACAGATGTTGGCGAGGATGCGGAGAAAGGGGAACTCTCCTA
>CM052896.1:46230093-46453319 GCA_028534135.1 Potos flavus
GAAATAAAATCTTGCCATTTGCAACGACGTGGAACTGGAGGGTATTATGCTAAGCGAAGTAAGTCAATCAGAGAAAGACAATTATCATATGATCTCTCTGATATGAAGAATTCGAGAGGCAGGGTGGGGGGTTGTGGGGGGTGGGAGAGGGAAATGAAACAAGAGGGGATCAGGAAGGAGACAAACCATAAGAGACTCCTAAACTCATGAAACGAACCGAGGGTGGCTGGGGGGTAGGGGCGGGTAGGGATAAGGTGGTTGGGTTATGGACATTGAGGAGGGTATGTGCTGTGGTAAGTGCTGTGAAATGTGTAAACCTGAGGATCCACAGACATGTACCCTGGGGCAAATAATACATTATGCTTTAATTAAAAAAAAAAAAAAGAAATATGTCATGTTACTTTTTCCCATTATTTCAAGTACATTGGGAGAGATACCTGTTAAAGAATAGATTTGTCTGGTAGTCTCTCTGCTGGCTCTGTTTAAATGTTGGCAGACTTGACAGCAGAGCCAATACGGTTTCACTTCCATAACAAACCACAAAGAAGAAAGTTTCCCATTGCTAGTGACCTGCTGGTAATGCCTACCCTGCCCTCAAGAGTTTGCTGGACTTCAGCTCTTGGAAGGCCATCTCTAACTTGTTACTAATTATCCTCATGGGCCGTGACATAAGTGATTCCTTTGCACACTTTTGTGTAAACTAGCTGGCATGGGTTCACAGGGGGAAAGGGAGGAGACTATCAATAGTAGTGGAACCTGCTCTATTTCTGGATATACAGATGAGCCACAGTCTGACCATTTAAGGTGAACAAGACTTTATTTTTTAATTTAATATCTTATAGTTTGGGATATCAGAAGTCCAAAATAGGTCTCTGGAAACTACTAGCAAGATATGGACAGGGTTGCATTCCTTCTGAAAGTTGTTTTTTTTAGCAGTGATATTTGATTGATTGATTGATTGATTTTCTGTTAGCCACCGTATAGTGCCTCATTAGTTTTTGATGTAGTGTTCAATGATTCATTAGTTACGAACAAGACTTTAAAGAACAAGAAGACTGCCAAAGGATCCCCAGATGGACAGGTACTGATGAATCTGGTGGGGAGAAATGATTTGCATTTCCAACATAACGTGTCTCACTCCAGAATGTATTTGAATCTTAGGAGAGGGTTACATGAGGAATTTGGGAGAAAACACCCTAAATTCCTGAAAATTTTAAGTCAAAATGTTCATTTAGAAAATTTAAATGTATATTAAATGTATTAATATATTAAATGTAATATAAAAAGAGTATAGGATATTTATATTTGTGAAAAGGGAACATGTCTTTTTGCTGCTTTTCTTTTCTTCTCTTTTCTTTTTTTAAAGACTGAGAAACACTGCTCTAACCTGCCTCTCTAACTCATAATGAATAGAAGAAAGCATGGAAGAGTAGTCAGCCTGAAGGGAATAAAAGCTCAAATTCAGTGCCTGATGCAGTAGTTTAATAGATTTCTTTCTTTCACCATGCCTCAGTTTTCCCTCTATAGCTAAAGGAAAGAAACCTTTCCAAAGGAAATGAATGCATTATCTACGATAGCCAAATTATGGAAACAGCCCATGTGTCCTTTGACTGCTGAATGGATAAAGAAGATGTAGGGGTATGCATGTATGTTTATGTGACTATTACTCAGCCATAAAAAAAAATGAAATCTTGCCATTTGCAACAACATGGTTGGAGCTAGAGTAGTATGCTAAATGAAATAACTCAGTAGGAGAAAGACAAACACCATATCATTTCACTCATATGTGGAATTTAAGAAGAAAAGCAAGCAAAGGGAAAAAAGAGAGAGAGAGAAGCAATCAAAAAATAGACTCTTAACTATAGAGAACAAACTGAGGGTTACCAGAGGGGAGGAGACAGGGAAGGGATGGGTGAAATAGGTGATGGGGATTAAGGGGTGCACTTGTGATGAGCCCCAGGTGATGTATGGAAGTGCTGAATCATTATATTGTACACCTGAAACTGATATTGCACTGTATGTTAACTAACTAGAATTTAAATAAAAACTTAATAAAAATAACAGAGTCAAAAGGGCATGCCTTTAAAATTTAGATATACTAGGAAACTTATTATTGCATGTTTGCAATGAGCAGTCAATGAAACAAAATGTTTTGAGTTGGTCTGCAAAAACAAAAACAAGAAAAATTTATATATTTCCTAAGTAGATTTTGACTTTTCCCTTTTAAGCAAAAATAAAACTTACAGTATAAATATGAGTTTAAAATCGAGAATTATGTTGCACAATACATAAGGGATTTTTGGAGCTTTTCGAAAAGGTTTTAAATGTTTCATTATGGCATAATGAAAATATTAACTTAACCAAAAAAATCTGGGTTCAAAATCCAACTTAAGTTTCCACTGCTGGCCCAGATGAAGTAAGCCAACTACAATCTATCTCTCCCAGTGATTATGGACCACCTAAACAATAACATCAACCAAATGGACATTTAAAACAACTCCAACAACAACAGAACATACATTTTTTTCAAGTATTCCCGGAAATTCGTGATGATAGGTCATATCCTGGGCCATAATGCAAATCAAAACAAATTTAACATAATTAAACAAAATAATTTGTTCTCAGAAAAAAAGGAATTAAATTAGAAATAAATAACTTTCTGGAAAATCCCAATTGTTTGAAAATTAAATGTGCATACTTCTAAATAGTACATGGGTCAAAGAGGAAGTCTCAAATGAAATTGAAAATTATTTTCAACTAATTGCAAATGAAGATACAACATATCAACATTTATAGGATGTAACTACAGTAATGCTTAGAAGAAAATTTATAGCATTAAATGCTTATGTTAGAAAATAAAAAGGATCTCAATAATCTGTTTCAATATCAAAATACTAGAAAAAGCAAATTAAACTCAAAGCAAGCAAAAAAAGTAAATGATAAATATGATAAATATAAGAGTTTAAATCAGTAAAATTGAAACAAAATGTAGAGGAAATCAACGTAACAAAAAGTTTATTCTTTGAAAAATCAAATAAAATTGATAAACCTCCTCCTAGATTAATCAAGAAAAAATAGAAAACTATAGACCTTGTAGACATTAAAAGGATAATAAAAAAATCTATGAACACCTCAGTGCCCACAAATTCCCCAAGTCAGATGAGAACTCTTTAAAGAGATGAACAAGGAAAGAAAGAAAGACAGAAAGAAGAAAAAAGTTAACCTAAATTTTTCTGTATCTATAAAGGAATTGAATTTTACTCATAAACTTTCCCAAAATGGAAAATTCTAGGCCCAGATAGTTCCTTTGGTCATTTCTACTAACATCTAAGAAAGAAAAAATACAAACTTACCCAAACTTCGATAAAACACAAGAGGAGGGAACACTTCACAGTTCATTTTGGGAGGCTATTATTACTCTGTTATCAAAATGAGAGAAAGACATAATGAAAAAACTACAGAACAACATACCCTACAAATAGAGATGCAAAAATCTTTAACAAAATATATTAGCAATATATCAAATATATTCAACATACCAGATATGTTGTTCAAAATATATATCAAACCTACTGGTAGATAAATAGGATAATACAATGCAACCAAGTAGAGTCTATCCTGGAAATGCAAGGCTAGTCCAACATTAGAAAATATAATTAGAAAATTGTATTTTGCTATTTCAACAGATTAAAGAAGAAAAAACTCACAGATAAAAAAAAAGCATTTGATAAAGTTCAAATTCCATTCATTATCTACATATAAACTCAACAAACTACAAATAGAAAGGAACTTCTCTAACCCCATAATAGGTAACATGTGTAAAGATGCACAAGCATATATACATATGACTTAAGGCTAACATCATACTTAATGGTGAAGGTTTAAATGCTTTCCCCCTAATATTGGGAACAAGGTAAGGATGTTTGCTCTCATGCTTCTCTCCAACATTATACTGGATGTCCTGTCAACTCAAGTGGGCAAGAAAAAATTTATAAATAAAAGATATACTTACTGGAAAGGAGGAAACAAAACTATTCACAGATGAGTCTATGCAGAAAATCCCAAGGAACCTAAAATAAAACAAAACAAACTCAAATAGTACATGAGTTTAGCAAATTCACAGTATATAGGGTCAATATACAAAATATATCACATTTCTAAATACTAAAATGAACATTTGGAAATAAAAATTTTAAAGAACAGTAACAAGCATAGTGGACGTATCTGCCAAATAGAGGATACGCAATAGATATTTGTTGAATAAATGTGCAGTTTGGATTTCAAATGTGTCTACTTCTGGTTTTCAGTAAAATTATATTTCAAAATATGTTCTTCTGGGTGGTGTTAAGATGGTCTGATACCTCAAAAGCATAACAATTACTCATGGACAGTAACATCTGAGAATAAGCTAGATAGCTAGAAGCATCCAGACAGGCTTAAAGCATATTAAATAATCCACTCTAAGAATGATAGATTCCCTTTAGCTGTGGTATTTAAAAGGGCATTGTATTCTTGGCATGTAAGCTTCTAGTAGAATGTTAGCTTCTTATAACTGCTATAAGCAATATGCTCTGTACATTTGGGTCAATTAACATGTATCAGAAAAATTAAAAATTATATTTGCATAATCTTAGTGATATTAATTACACTGAATGTATTAATTTTTCAACACAAATGAGGAAGAATTCTCAAGATTAACATCGCTGATAACGGCAAGAGATTAGGACCCCAAATGTTAGCAGTATACATCCATTCCAACTCTCATTTTAGAATGTGAAACCACAGTTCTAGTCAGATAGTACTACATCATTGATAAAGTGAACACATATTTATTGGTTACTTGTTATTAATTTTATTAATTTTTTATTTTTTTATTTAATTTTATTTAATTTTTATTAATTTTTTGCATTATTATATTCATAGTCTTACAGTTCTTTCTAATACCTGTAGTACATGTTCTATTTTAGTGGGTGAAACAGGGAAGGTTTGGCAGTCTTAAGGTCTTTGAGGCACCAAGAGGGAAACATTGCTCATTTTATTTTATTTTATTATTTAATTAGTTTTTAGAGAGGGCGGGACAGAGGGAGAGGGAGAGAGCGAATCTTAAGCAAGCTCCACGCCCAATGCAGAGCCCAATGCGAGGCTCAATCTCACAACTCTGAGATCATGATCTGAGTCAAAAACAAGAGTCAGATGCTTAACCAACATAGCCACCAAGGTGCCCCAACATTGTTCATTTTAAAGCACTTAGTAATAAAACTATTTGTATCCAATTTTTCAAGCAGATAAATAGGCTCCAAATTTATAAAAGAAAATGAAATAAGGGCTTTAAAAAATTCTAAATATATAAGCAGCTCATCTCCTGATATATACTTTATGCATAAAAATTATAGTTGGAACAAAATTTATTATTATATCAACACAAATACTCATCCATTGTCTACAATAGAAGAATGGTTGCACCATATGCCTAGATTTGAATAAAACATAGTATGCCATTTCTTTCACTGATTGGAAAATTTCAACTAGAAATAAGGGAAATAGTCAATGACTCCACCTTGAAATCACAAATAGAAAAGACTTACTTAGAAATTTGTGGGGGTTAATTCCTTTCTTAATTAAATATGAAATATTTTATGTGGTTGCTTCTGTTTGCATAATTTTAGAATGGTTTTAAATTTACACTCTTTTTGTTCCATAGAACAAAACTGCTGTTATGGTGATAAATTGTTTGGAGGCATTTGAGCATGGGGGAGGTAGATTAATGTAGTCAATAAACCTGAGCTTTTTTTTTTTTAAAGATTTTATTTATTTATTTGACAGAGAGATCACAAGTAGCCAAAGAGACAGGCGGGGGGGGGGGGGGAAGTAGGCTCCCCCCTGAGCAGAGAGCCCAATGCGGGGCTCGATCCCAGGACCCTGAGACCATGACCTGAGCCGAAGGCAGAGGCTTTAAACCACTGAGCCACCCAGGCGCCCCAGCTTGAGCTTTTTTAAATCAGAAAGACCTAAATTTAAATCCAAGTTCTCTTATTTATTTGAATATGTAACTTTCACCAAATTACTAACCTATAAGCTTTGGTTGCTTTTTGTCATCTTAAAATGAGGATAATACATAATCTTGGGATGCTGAGAAAATTAAGAGATTGCATGTAAAATTCCAGGTGCATAATTTCTCATTAGATCACAGTTTTTTGTTATTATTATTATTATGTTATTTGTTTTTAAATAATTATATAAGCTCATGCATTTTAGATAGTCCACATATTATAGATAATTTTTACTCTTGGATCTCTTTTGCTTGGTGAACCTCATGGTTTGTAGGGAAGAATCAGATCAGATATTCTCTTAACCAATTTTCAGAAGACCAGTGAGGACTTTCTATAGCAGACACAGCTGGCTGTCTACTCAAGTGGCTTTCAAACTCTTTTACTTTGACCTGCACTAAGAAATTCATCTTAACATCATGACTGAATATACATACACATAACTGAAACGTAAGTTTCATAAACCATGTTAGCACCTATTAAGCATGATGAAGTTATCATTTGCTTTATTTTATTTCATTTTGTAAAATACTGATTACACTTCACTAAATTGAGTTCATGATCCCCTAATGGGTTGCAACCTGAAGTTCGAAAAATATTAATCAACCCAATAATCATCCCCTTCCTCCTTCCCTCTCTGTTTAAATAACAAAATGTGACTTCATTCAGATATGTACCACCTCAAGGAAGTCAGTCTAGTTTAAAGGCAAATACTGATTGAGCTGCCCTTGTCAATGATTAGTTTGGGGTAAGCGTGTGGTATAGGTTTGATCAGTATAAGGAGAGATTATCTCTCTGGTTTCTTTTCTTATAAAGGTACTAGTTCCCACCCATGAGGATTCCAGTTTCATGACCTAATCACCTCCCAGAGGCCCTACTTCTTAATACCATCCCCCTGGGAATTAGGATTTCAACATGTGAGTTTGGGGAAGGGGACAGAAACATTCAATCCATTGCACCTTGAAAAGATTTTAATACAGACAGATTGAAAAAGCACCAGCTCTTGATTCAAATTCACTGCCTCTATTATCATGAAGAGCACTGAGTAATATATAGAACTGCTGAATTACTATATTGTACAACTGAAACTCATATAACTCTATATGTTAACTATACTGGAATTAAAATTAAAAACTTATTTAAAAAATTCACTGGCCCTAAAAGACTCTGATCAGTTATCATTTAATTATAATCAGTTGTCCACTAACCTATAACCAAAATCTTTTATATAGAATGACATATATACTATAATGATATGCCTTGCTTTCTAGAAAACTGAAACTTGAAATACCAAGTATTTATTATTACTAATAGATGGATATAAAAAGGTGATTTTCAGCAATTTGCAAACCAACTTCCATGAGCAATATGCTACTCATGATTTTTAATGTGCACATTATATTTAAAGACCTAATGTTGGCAATCTTGGGGGAAAAAAGCAATGACTCGTAAATCTTCAGTTTTCTTTTTCTTTTCTTTCTTTTTTTTTTTTTTTTAATGTAGGCTCCATACCCAGCATGGAGCCCAGCACGGTGCTTGAACTCACAAACCTGAGATCAAGACCCGAGCTGAGATCAAGAGTTGGATGCTCAACCAACAGAGCCACCCAGGCGCCCCTCCAGTTTTCTCATATGTGGTAAAAGCTGTCAAGTATGGTACTTTCGTATTACAGGAGAATCACTGACTAGACAATGAAAAATATGCAGTCAACTACCTAATTCCTTAATATAAAGGTTATGTGGTACCCAATTTAAATATTTTCTACAGCTGCTTCCAGGGATGGGTTTGTTGTTGTGGCTGTATTCAGCTGGTGGCTAAGTTAAAGTTCAAGAAGGTCTCTCTAACTTGTCTGGTGCTTTGGTGCTATTGACTGGGGTACTTTAGTTATTCCCTATGTAGCCTTTCTTTTCATGTAGTGCCTCCAAGGATGTACCACATCTCCAGCAGGATAGCTTGGATTTCTAGAGATACCATATTCCAGCTTTAAATATCTCTGTACATTGATTTCATCTGAGAAGTAAAATCAATTTACTTTTGGAATAGCATCTTAACTCCCATTGTTAAAATAAACTGAGGTGTCCAGACTTAAATTTGGAAAACATTTTTAACTTTACAAAAGTATTTTCCAAAAGTAACAAAGGCTTCTATTTTTTAAATACAAAAAACATGTTTTCAGGGAAATATGTCTTGGAAAGAAAAAAAGGGTTTTTTTTCCTCCTTAAGATTATAAAACATTAGGCCACTTGGTTCAGTCAGTGTATTTTTTTTTTCCCTTCCTTCCTTCCTTCCTTTTGGACAAAGTACTTTAAAATCATAACTTATTATGTGTTAAAGTATTAAAAGTTTCTCCAGGGTTTCCTAAAGTGTTCATGAAATATTTACTTGAGAAAGTGGAGGAGAAAAAGGGGTTACAATAACAAATGTTTAATAATCTATCACTGTGGCAAAAAAAAAATCGCCTAAAATAAGTGATAAAAAGAAAATTAGGTAATCTTGTTTGAGAATAGAAGAAATCTAGAATTGCTTTTATTCCATTATACTTACAATCCATTATATTTAGGCTTAAAAAAACTCTGAAGGTAACAAAACAACTTATTTCTCAGATTCAGGATAGTTACAAAATTCTAAAATGTATAATCAGTTAAAAAAGAAAAAGCAGTCATCAAATTAGAAAATTTGATTCAGTAATTTAGATTCTATCTGCAGCATTGCCAAGGATATATATTTGTTAAAAGAAACCATTGCCCTTGATAATAAAGTTGTAAACATTAAGTTATTAATATTTGGGAGTAAATAAGATAAATACTGTTTTGTAAGTATTTGAATTGTTTTTTCAATTCCCGGCAGAGAACCAGATGCAATCAACACTTTTCGTACAGGACAAACATAAAGTATTTCTTATGCTAATAAATAATTCACTTCCACTTTTAAAAATCTCACCAGAACTTTCACTCATGTTCCTTTCAGTAAACAGTAAAGTTCCTTATAGTAAACAATTGTTTACTAAACGTTCATGGATGATTATGATTACACCATATTTCATTATCACGAACGTTTATAATGCACTTAATAACAAAATAGATATTACCTCTCGGTTAGACTTGCATTCATTTTAAAAAGTACTACTTTCAAAGTTCTTTATGATGAGTCTCAAGAGGAAAGTAAAAAATGTAGACGTCATATCCTCCTGTATACTCACAGCGCATCCACAACAGTCTCTGAAGTATTCTCTACCAGTTTCATTCCCAACTTGACCAGCCAGAAAAATATTTTCAGTGTTATAAATAAATAGTCTCAGGGCAAAGATAAAAAGCCCAAGATGCCAAAATTCAAAAACAAAACATGGTCTCAGGGTTATGATAAATCAGAGGCTATAAGACCCTTTAAGATTTTAGAATGATGTCAAGCAATGCCTCATGGGCCCTGTGAGCTGCAGAACACCATGAGCATTTCCCACAGCACTCTGAATCTCGGCCCATAGTAGAAGGGGCCTAAAAGAGATTTATAGAAGTGACTTTTGTCTAATGGAGTAGACTAATCGGCTATACAAGGCTCACAAAGTTTTTAAGAAAATTGTATTGATGAAGATACCACTGGCCAACTAAAGGAGACAGAGGCAAAATGAAAAGCGATCTCTAGGCCCCCGGCTCTCTACAGGTCTTCTCTTCATAAGTCTCTTTTTCTTAATCCCTCCTCTACAAACAAAAATATTGCTGCATCAATTATCTATTGCTGTGCAACAAACCATCCCAAAACATGATGGCTGAAACAATGATTTTTATATTTCCTGTTTCTGTGGATTGACTGGTGGCTCTTCTGCTCTAAAATGGTGACAGAGGAACTCACTCTCATGTGACTGCATTGAGATGGTAGCTAAGCTGAGCTAGGAGGTTCAAGAAGACCTCTCCCGCTTATCTGGGCCCTTGATGCTACTGACTGGGGTATCTCAGTTCTTCCCAATGAGGCCTTTCTTTCCCTGTGGTATCTCTAGGGACTCTCCGAATGTCCCTCTCTCCATCAGGATAACCTGGAATTCTAACATGATGACTCAGGAAACCAAGAGCATGAAAGCAGAAACTGTCAGGCCTTACTTTCACCACATTTCGTTGGTCACAGTAAGTTTTAACACCAGCCCAGATTGAAGAGGAAGGAAAATGGACTTCACTCCTTGTAGGGAGGAATGGTATGCTTGTAGAGGAAGTAAGGAAATGTTTGGGGGCCATCTTTGAAGACTCTCTTTCACAGTCCACCCTCTGGCCACAATTCTTGCCCAACCCATATGCAAAATATACTCACCATGTACCCCAAAATATTATCCCAGTATGACATAAGTTTAAATTCAGTATCTTATTGTCTAAGTCAGGATAAAAGTCCTCAGGATATTGTTCCTCAGGTGGAGCTGCTTGGGAGTGGCCTCTCAGTCCAGGTCTCCTAGGATAGAAAAACCACATGGACACTCTCTGTCAAAAGGCAAGAGGCAGGAAAACAATAGCTAAAATTGTCACAGCACCCGAACTAAGGACAAGGGAATAGTCCTTGATTGTAGTTCAGTTCATTCCTCTGGTAGTGATTTCCTAATCCATCACCTGGCTTGCTTCTTGGATCCTCCCTTCAGTTGGCTCTACCATTCAGTTATACATGCTTCCTTTTTCGTAAGAAATGACAAGTGCTGGGTTGGAAATGTTTCCTCTAAATTCATCTTTAAAACTGAACAGTTCCTTCTTTAGCTCATTTCTCTCTTCTTGTATATTACCATCAGTAGTTAAAAAGTTAATTGATGGGCACCTGGGGGGCTTAGCCATTAAGCATCCAACTCTTGATTTCAGCTCAGGTCATGATCTCAGGGTCACAAGATTGAGCCCCACGTTGGGCTCTGTACTCAGCATGGAGTCTGGTTGAGATTTTTCTGTCTCTCTTTGCCTCTGCTCTTCCCCCCACTTGCTTTCTTTCCTTCTCACTTCCTCTCTCTCTTTCAAAATAAATAAATAAAATCTTTTTTAAAAAGTTAATTGATACTTCACCACTTTGTATGGAAATCTCTTTAAAAGATCTATAAGATCATAAGGGTTATTTTCATTCTTCTCTATGACAGGCAAAAGTATGGCTAAGCATTCCTTCATTACATAACCCAGGTCCTACATTTTTAGCATATGATGATTTTTTTACTGCCTTTGCACCCTCTCCTGTTCATTCGCTAACTTCAAGCCTTTGCTAATAACCTCATAACCACCGGTATTATCTTTCTCTAGCTTCTGTAGCAAATCACCACAAAATTAGCAGGCTTAAGCAACACAAATTTATTATTATCTAGCTCTGTAGAGTAGAAGTCCAACATAGATCTCAAAGGAACAAAATCAAGATGTTGGCTAAACTATATTCCCTTCCGGAGGCTCTAGGAGGGAATCTGTTCCCTGGCCTTTTCCAGCTTCTAGGGGCCTTCTGCATTCTTTGGCTTGTGGTTCCCTTCAACAATCTGCAAAGCCAGCTGAGTCCTCATTTTGTATCACACTTTCTCTTATGTATCCCTTTTCCATTTTAAGGATTCTTGTGCTTATATTGGGCCCACCTGGATAATTCAGAATACTCTCCCCATCTCAAGATCCTTAATCACATCTGCAAAATCCTTCTTACCACAGGAGGCAACATATTCATAAATTCTGGGGATTAGGATGTGGACATCTTTGCTGGGGTGGGGCATTATTCTGCCTACTACCCTGCCTTTTCTGCCTCAATTAACAGTATTCTTACCATTCTTCCAAGCTCCACCTGCCACCTAAAGCCAACACCACGTTTCATCTTTTTGTTAGAATACCCCATTCCAGATACTAATTTCTGTATCTGCTAATAAATAACAAACCACCCTAAAATGTAGTGTTTTAAAATGATTCATTATTTCTCCCAATTCTGTTTGAATGCTTAGGTTTTTTGTTCCGCATGTATGCTAGGATCACTTCTACAGCTGCATTCAGCTGACTTCACTCACTTACCAGATGTGGCAAGGGCTCAACTGGCTCTCTGCTGTTGAGGCAGACTCTGAAGAAGCTGACAGCTGGAGGTTGATGACCTCCTTCCTTGCAGCTAGGCAACAAGTCCTTTCTTGAAGGTGAATCTGACAGCATATCTCTTTGCTTACCACAACCCACTGCTTGCTTCACATAGGTCTATTTCTCTATATATGTTTAGGGAGTTACTCCTACAGGATTGAAGGGGCCGCTTTTCCTGAGGGAAGAATGGAGGTTAGTGGAGCAAACTACAGTTCTCACTGCTGCGGTCAGGCTGGAGAATTCAATCAGTACTCATCATCTCACCCTCCACTATTCATTTGGATTTCTCTTACTGTCCACTATTACCTATGCTGCCCTCACTGGCTTCACTGGTATTGCAACTCAACCCTCATTCACTGAGAGGCCTGAATTTCTGTCATCACTCATTTTCAGGGTGAGGTTGCTATACCTATTCATTAGAGTTGCAATTTGGTAAGTGTATCATGTGGGCTCCACACTTATTCCTTCCTGCCCTGATTGTGTAGCAGGATCTCTACCTCCTCCCGATGATCATAGTTAATTAGCCTTGGCAAGATGGTGACTCCTTTTCTTGCATACTGGTCTCTGGACACAAGGAACCCAGAGTACCAAGGAAGCATCTGAAACTTATAGTTCAATGTGATTTTTGCTACATTTTTTGACAAAAGTGTGTCCCTTTAGGGAAGACCTCTCGCTATGCAGACTTCAGAACTGTGAAGATAGGGAGCACAAAGTACCCTAGGGTAATTAAAGGTAACATAGTGGGGGGCACTTCTGCTTCCACTCCTTGATTCCTATACCCATATTTTTTGTACTGGGGTACAGTGCTGTATAAAAATCTTGGAGCCAATGCATATAATGCATTTTTGAGCATGGCATCTTTGCAGAGTATTGTTTTGGAACTGGTCAGCTCTATCTTTATCTAGTTGTTTCAATGCAGTGAGTCTGGCAGTTTCTGGGTGGTTAGATATGTGATATTATCAGTGGATCCTGTGGATATGGGTCCGCTCGTGTACTTTCCTGATATTCTATGCAATCCCATGCTAGTAAATCTAACGTTATAAAAGCATTCAGATGGTGGTACTGGCTGAGGTTCTGTGGGTCGAAAAAGCAAAGCCATACCTGTAATATGTGTCTTGTTCTGTGAGGAAGAACTTCTGGTTTCTCACTGGAAACTCAGTCTTGCTCTTTATTGCTGGTAGGTTGGGCCACTCAGCAGCAATAGGAGCTAAATCAGCCTTGATCAGAGGAAATTCATGCTGTTGAACCCAAGGTCAGTTTTCATCCTTTCCACAGTGAACACTGCATTCATGTGCTTGTTGTGCCAGCATCGGGTGGCTAATGGTTAAGGAAGGAAGGATGAGGTCAACGGGGCAATTTGTTCAGTCTTCTTTATTGTCAGTGCCTCTTTAGTAGTGGATGTTCACTGGTGGGAGTTGCATGTAATTTCCTTTTTTACAACAAAGAGTAATGACTGCTATTAGCACTATCATCAGTAAAAAACTTTCCCCTCAAGCTTTTTTTAAAAACACAATGTTAACATGTAGCTTATGGTTTCAAGTACAACTTTCAACTAAGGTTGGACTTTTATTTTTTTACTTTTTATTTTGAAATGAGTTAAACATCCAGGAAAGTTGCAAAACTAATACAAAGAACTTCTGTGTACTCTTCACCCAGATTACCAATTGTTCCCTTCTTGCTACATGAGCCCATGGTTCTCATCAGCATGCTATGGGGTTTGGATAGTCTGTAAAATGGGCACAATACTGGTGTTTACCTCACAGGGCCATTGCCAAGACAGAATGAGTTCACAGATATGAAAAAGACGACACAAATGAATGGCTCTCTCAAAGCCTAACAGGACCTCTGTCCAACTTTGGAGCCCAGTTTTTGGGGAAAAAGTAAGGAAGGGATCCGGTCCTCCAGGGTGAAGGGAAGTGGGAGCTAAAAAGGCCTCCAGAAGAAGTGACCTCTGAGGCCAGTATTTAAAGATCCAGCTATCCAGGATCATAGCAAAACCATGATTTCCATGTTCCACCAACTAACGTTGGACTTTATTGGAACTTACAATTTTCTACTCTTATGCCATATTTTATCTTCCAGCTCTGATAATTGAATTTTTATTTCAACAATCATATTTTGATCTCTTTTTTTGTTATACTATCACATAGCTATACAATATAATCTCTTTCTTTTAAAGATATTTTATGTTGTTTTTTTTAATAATCAGCTTGTCTGGTTCCTTTGGATTTTCCCCCTCCTTGTTAATCAGCCCCCCCATTTTTTTTATTTGGAGGCTTTTATTTCACCAAGTGTTTAGTGATACCTAGCTTTCATTTTTGGCTAATGGTCTTCATTAAACTCTCAATAAATGTTTTAGCCAAACTTTACAAGAGTATTTTGTTAGTATTTGGAGGCAAAATTTTGGTAAAATTATTGCCTGCAGTAACATGGAAGACAGAAAATGTACCTAATGCACTCTTGAAATTGGGTGAGATTTTAAGGGAGAATTTTGAAAAAATAAGCTGTTACTAGCTGCAATTGATAATGTACTTACTCTAAGAAAGAAATAAGCTCAAAATTAAGGAGGTAGGCAAACAAACAGAATTGAAATGGAATACAGAGCCTAGGTGGGCAGGGCTGGAAAATGAACTGTCTTTCACCGAATCAAATGTGTCATAGTTAAATGAGGCCGTAGGACAAAGACCAAATCCAGAATATTGCCATTATCATGGACTCAAGAAAAATTTATAGTTCAATGTGACTTTTGCTACATTTTTTGACAAAAGTGTGTCCCTTTAGGGACCAAGACCTCTCACTATGCAGACTTCAAAACTGTGAAGATAGGGAGCACAAAGTATCCTAGGTTCATTAAAGGTAATATAGTGGGGGGCACTTCTGATTCCACCCCTTGGTTCCTATACCCATATTTTTTCAACTCTGAAGGGATGTAAGGGGATGCCTTTCCCTTGAACTAAAGAACTACCTCAAAGATTAAGGGATTAATTAATTAAGACTAATAAGAAGATTGATATGCTCAAGATATATATGTCTACAAACTAAGTTATGAGTACTTGGAACATCTTGGGCTGAACTAGTTAATGAGTTTCTCTAATCCTTTTCTGCTACAGTCTTCTAGTTCTTTACTCACACAGCAACTCCTATATTTGGGTGAAACCTAGTTCCTTTATTAAATATCTTTATTCATGTAATACTTGTAATGAATCCTCTTTCCTCACCAAATCCAGACTAAAACACATGGCTGCTCTAGAAAAGAGAACCTAAGGCAAAAATTTAATATATTACTTTATTAGAAAGGGCAATCCATGCCAGTGAAGGTGAGGAAGAAAGAAAGGCTAGCAAGGATGAGAAGCAAATGCAAACTGGTAAGTTACTGTATAGCACTTGGTTTCTGTTTCATCAAAAGCCATGAGGAGACTGCCACTTACTTGGCAAGTACATTTGCTTAGCTACATGGTATATTTCTGGGCAGGAGGGTGAAAAACTGTGTCTCAAAGTAGTCTATCAGAAGAAAAAAGAGAAATTGATCTGACAGCTTTTTCTAGTTCATTGATCCAAGTTTTCCAAACAGTTAACTTCACTGCTCTTCTACATACATCACCTAGCCGTTCTGACAGTCACTGGGGAAACCTTGGGGCATGGTGCTTCCTAGAGTGCAGAAGTGTTGGGATAGGTCTAGGATTCCGAGCATGTGGCTAGTTGACCTCAGGCAAAGGAATCACTATCTGTCACTACCTACGCAGGATGGTAGCTATGGCTGAGTGGTTAGTGGCCTGGGAAACAGAAGCTGAGAATCTGAGAAGGCACTTGAAGAAGATGTGTCTGATACTGAATCTAAAGACAAAGTTATCTATTGGCATGATAATGCTGTATAATAAACAGCTATAAAACTTCAGTGGCACAACAATGGATATCCCTTGCTCACACATCCGGAAGCAGAAAGGTGTTCGGTGGTTCTGCTGATCCCAGAGGAGATTGTTCACATTATCTGGGGTTGACTGGCTATCAGCTAATCTAGAAAGGATTCAGCTTAGGTAACCAATAACTTGGTTCTACTCCATGCATCTCTAACCCCCCAGCAGGCTAACCCAAGCATGTATGTGCTCATGGCAAGAGCAGAAGCACAAGATTAAGTAAACATTCATTAGATCTTTGGAAATAAATATGGTCCAGAGTCAGAGTGAAAGGGTACTTCAAAGGAGAATGAAAAAGGACCACGAATACAGGAAAAGTAAAGAATTAGGGACATTTTTACAGTCTATCATACCAAAGAAAAACAAAACAATTCATTGTTCTAAAAGGTATTATCATTGTTTTCTTTGGAAAAACTTAGTATTTTATCTGGCCTTAGTTATAAATTAGGCTCTTACGAAGTCTGTGGGTCATTTTTATGCCAGCTGTGAGATGGGGGCAAATCCCCTCCGTCTTACCTGCTATGTTTAGTTGGTTTGTAGAGCCAGTTAGATGGCAATAGATTTTGGCTCAGAGAAGTCCAAATTTAGCCCAGAGAAACCCAACTTTGGCCCTGCTTAAATCAATTCGAGGCTTCCTCTGTTCCCAGTGCCAAGTTCTAAACATGAAGAAATCCATTTTAATTCCATTCTTGTAAAATAAATGCTAAATAGGCAAGCTAGTTGATTTGGCTAAAACTATGAGACTAATAATATTCAAACCTTATATAATCCACATTACTTTTTATGAAATAGCATAATAAAATGGTGACTTCACTGAACCAAATCAGAAGTCCCAGATGCTAGACCAGATCCTACCACTAACTAGCTGTGTGACCCATGAGCAAGTTACTTAATCTCTTTAGGTCTCAGTTGCCTATATAATCAGGGATTGTTCTAAACTGTAATATTCCAACCATCCTATATGCACAAGCTGTGAGTGGGCATTACTTATTCAAATAAGTTTAAGAAATAATAAAGTTCAAAATGCTTATTTCAAGACTTTTCAGCATTTTTAAGCTGTATCTTTTGAATCTCTAGAGGGAATATAATGTGCAGAAAACAAATTTCACCAATGACTCATTTGTTCATAAAACATGTTATCTGTTGCCCTGAATATACTTAGTACTGTTTTTGCTAGCATCCACATGGTTGAATTTAACAGTTAGGGTCCCAGAAAGAAACAGGGGACAACTTCACACAGGGACTTTAGAGAAGAATATAATAAAATGACTATTTACAAAGGTATAGGCAGGGTGCCAACAAGGAGGAAGCCAACAAGGAGTAATGAACTACTCCGGGCTAGTTACACCTGGGAGCTGTTACTTCCTGTAAAGGGATCTAGAAGGGACCTGAAATTAGAGAGTAACTGGGATAACTGCGTGGAAAGAGATGCCCTGATAGGATGATCTCCAGTAGAGGTACACAGCCAACCTGGTACTGGTAACCTGGCAGGAAAGGAGCCAGGGAAATAACACGACTTCATTTTCTTTCAACCTCCAATCTCTTGTGCGTGCTTTCATCTGTTGAACCTAACGAAAAGCCAGAGGGGAAGGAGACCCACCTCACAGAGCAGAAGGCAGAAAGGAAAAGGTGGAGGGTGAATCCAAACAGAAGCTATCCCCGACAGTAGGGCTCCATTCATAAGCAGCTAGATTAGGTGATTAAATGATGTCCTCAGTCTTACCTCAGTCTTACCTCTCTACTCTGCTTTCCTTTGCTGGCTTAATTCCAAGGCAAGTTCCTACCATCTGCTGCACAGATGCCACCAGCAGCTCTAGGGTTATAGCATGGTTAGTTTGCAATTTCAGATAAAATAATAAAAAGAGTAAACACATATATAGCACTTATTATATGCCAGGTGCTGTTGAAAGCTCCTTAGATACATTAATTCAGTTAATCCTCATAATAATCTTGTAAGGGAGCTACTGTACTACCATCTCTTTAGAACTGAAGAAACTGATACATGATTGGTAAGTGGAAAAGGATAAGCTAAGATTTACATTCAGGTAGTCAGCTCTAGAGTCTGTGCTTTTAACTACTGCACCATATTGCTTTTTGAAAAATAAACCCTATCTCCTACAGCATCCATATCGCTTATCAAAAAGGATGCTGGGTCATGTGCTCGACCTTGATCAATCACTGGGCATTTTGCTTGCTAAACTGGGTCACATGCCCACATGACTGCCAGCACTTTCTCCCTAAAAAAAGATGTCAGGCAAATGTAAAAAGCGACAGATGTCCATCACAGGCAGTATGGACTTAAAGAAATAGCCCTAGGGACTGAACCCAGGGAACTGAATTCCAGTTCTGCCTGTGTTTCCCACAAACCTCCAGCAAATTATTTATGACTTCATTTTCAGCAAGGAGATGCTGACCTGTCCTACCTCCAAATGTGGTAGTGGGTAGAAAAGGTCTGAAGATCCCTAATCAACTATCTAATTAGATCTAATTACATAGACATAAATATATTAAAATACAGTAATAAAACTGAGATATGCCAAACATAAGCAAATAACTTCTGAAGTGAGTTTTTCAGTCAAGGCTATCTCTGAAAATTCCTTTAGAAATAGCTCCCTTTAAAAAAATATGAGATAAATGAAATCTTACTTTTTCAAGTGGACTTACAGGCATTATGCATTATTATTTCTTAAGAATAAAGAAAGCACAATTTAGG
This sequence comes from Potos flavus, assembly GCA_028534135.1. Classification (NCBI taxonomy): domain Eukaryota; kingdom Metazoa; phylum Chordata; class Mammalia; order Carnivora; family Procyonidae; genus Potos; species Potos flavus. The sequence goes on from CM052896.1 coordinate 46,248,812, forward strand.
TTTATTGATTTTTAGCAAAATAAAATGACAGAGTAGCTTCTTAAAAACTAATGGATAAGTTTTCTTGTTTCCTTGTCTCCAGAACATTTGGCATTCTTTATCAATTGGTACATAAAAGAGTAGAAAAATAAGAGATTGTCATATTGTCCTTGGTATTTCTCTTTTAATATATCAGTGTGGTAGTCTACCAGAAAATAGTAAATGGCTTCAATTGTGGAAAGGAAGGTATCTGGCTTTCCTTTTTGATGGCGCCAAAAGCAAGTTTTTCTTGTTTTCAACTCAACTTGTAACAGTCCTGCCAAAAACAAATAAAAAAAAGTATAAATATTTCTTCTTAACCACAGAGTCTAGCACAATAATAATTTCTTTTAATTATTTTAAGAATTAAAAAAAGAATTTTTTTAAGAGTAAAGATGAGTTCCTTCAATCCCAATTCTAAATAGTATATTTCCTTAAATGCATTAAGGTATATACAGAAGCAATATAAAACACAGAGCAAAATCTTATACATGATAGTTGCTTGTCTATAAATCTTAGAACTTGCAAAACCACAAGTTAAAAGTAGTTATTAAGATGTTCACCTCTTTCTATCTTCTATTCACCAGTGTCTTTTTTTATTTTAACCAGTGACAGGACTAAATTCACCCATATTCAGAAGGGTTTCATTTCCTTGATGAACTGACATTTAAAACATCATTGTAAAACTCACTGAAAGAGATAGGCAGGTTAACGGCTCTAAATATGGTTAAAAGTTTATTTCTGGACTACCACTTTTTGGCTATATCTTCCTAAACAGAGTACCTACAGTTGTTTCCTTGGCTCTGCCACATTTGTTGAGTGAGACCTCAATGACACAGTCAGCTAGAATGCCTTACCCCTGTGCATTTAAAGAGGAAATAATTCATGATATCACAGAACAGTACTTTCACCTCTTAAAACTCAGATGTCAACATACAAACACAAAATGCTTTTAGCGCGTTAGACCAGTACTTAGACTCACATTATATTTATTTTGCTATACTTTTTAAAAAAGTATATTTATTTTAAAGTGAGAAGTAAAAGGGAGAAGGACTATATTTCAGCAAAGTCTGGGTTAAAAGAAGGGCGAGCAAAGAAAACGATAAACATCTATGCAAATCCAAATAAGTGCTGCCCAAATGAAACAAAAACAATAATAATATCTAATTTGTGGGCTGAAGGTGAAGGACAGAACAAAAATAATGTAGACAATAACAGTAACTTGGTGGACAGGGTAGGAGCTAAATCAAACTTAAATGTAGTCAATCCTTAGAGCGTTCAAAAGGAGAGGCAAAAATATTGACTTTGAATCCTTCTAAGTTACATGTGCACAGTCCAGTTTTCTAAAAGAAACAAATCAGGTATATTAAAAAATGAAATTAGAAAAAATAAAAATTTGATCGATCAAAGAAAGTCAAGAAAAAAAAGAAAAAACAGGACAAACAGAAATAAAATTTAGATGGTAGAAATATGTCCAAAAATATCAATGCTTATAACAAATGTGAACAGATGAAAATTAAGGAAAAGCAAATTATGATCACAGTAAGACCGCACTTTATATCCACTACATTGGCAAAAATCAAAACATTTAACAATACTAAGGTAGGCGGCATCGTGGATCAATGGGGGCTCTTACACATTAACGATGGGTGTGTAAGTTTACATACCTACACTTTGGAAGACAATTGGCATTATCTTGTAGAAGTGAGCATTTTCATATGCAACAACCCAACAATGTCCAACAACCCAACAATGTCCATGTCTAGGTATGTTTCCTTAAGGAACCTTGTACATGCATAAGAATGTTCGTAGGTGCACTATTTGTAAGAGCAAAAACTAGAAACAACTCAAGTGTTTCATCCACAGGAAATTGGATAACTGAAGTATATTCACACAGCCAGATAATAAACAGCAGTGAAAATGAATAAACTATAGCTAATCATATAACCCCATGGACAAACCCTAGAAGCAAAATGGTGACTTCAGGTCCCCAGGGATACAACATGCAGGTAAAATAAAGAAAACTAAACAATATAAAGATTATGAAAATAGATGTATATAACAAAACACAAAGGAATGACAGAAACATAATTCAGGAGAACAGTTAACTCTGTTGCGGGTGGAGAAGTAGAGTGGCAGAGGGGAGAACATAGGTAGATAAAAGTTATTGATACAATTCTGGTGCTTGGGTTCTTAATTATTCATTATCTCATTATGTACTATAACATTATATTATATATATCCTTTCACATGTATCATAATTTAGTTTAAAAAGTAATATAAAAAACACCTTTGCCTACTTATGGCAGAACAAGAGCTAGAAGTCAGGTCCCGGCCCTATTCTTTCCATTAGGCTTATAACACAAACCTAATCATGTCAATGTCTGGCATTAAATTCTCTAATACTGCCATAGCACCTGTGGAAAAAAGACCAAACTCCCATGCATGATATTCAAGGGCATTCATAATTTGTATTTCTTCAGTTGCTTCTCCTACCATTCTCATGTACATACACATTCTACGCCATATTCAACTTTTTCAGTCTCCTGAATGCAAGATGATGTTTTTGTATTTTTGTGTATATGCCATTCCCTCTCTCTGAAATGCCCAACCCTTAGCCCTTTATCCATCAAGATTTCAACATAAACAGTTAATCCATCCAGGGACTCTGGATAGAGCAGGGTTGTCTCTCCTCAGTGCTACCATCATATTCAAAGCTTACTGAATTTTCTTGCCTGCCTGCCTCCCACAACAGATTACATGACAGACAATGTTCACTGTCTTCTCAATATTCATTTCCCCCTTCTCTCAATATTAACAAATCTCAATCCTGTTCAGTGTGGCACGTATCCAGCTAAAAACAGTTCCCCAGCTTTATTAATGGCCAGAGTGGTCATGTGAACCATTCTGGCCAAAGAAAGGAAAAATGAAATCTCCTAAGTGGAAATTCCAAAAAGCTATTATTATTATATTTATTTTTTAATGAAAGAGCCAGACTCAGTGGGCATGTACATATTGCCCTTTATCCTTTGTCTTGACTGGAATATACATGGGATGTCTTGGGACCTAGCAGCTATCTTACAAGTATGAGGGTGAAAGTGATGGAGGAAGAAAACAGAATGAGTCCAAGTTCTTACAGGCATTGTGCAACCTCGTAACAGCTTTGGACTACCCATTTCTGGACTTGAACCTATAAAAAGTAAACCCACTACTTATTTTCAGAGTCTATCTGGGTTTCCACTTCATGTGGTGAGACACAACCCTAACTAATAGCCACTGTGACCAACTGGAACGTAGAGATACTGCTTTATTCTTCTTCATATACCCCAGTCTAGGACACCACCTGTCCAGGAACAGGTATTCAACAAATAGTGCTGAATAAATGGACAAATCGCAAAAGCTTGAAGTATTCTATTTTGAAAATATTTCAATTTGAATAATTTTGATTCAAAGATACACAAAAGTTGTAAAAACCCAAACCAAACTCTTCTGAACTATTTGTATTAATGTTAATTATACCCAAGAAGTAAAGGCAGACATTTGAAAATATTCTAAGTAATCAGTATAATTAAAATCTTAACATAGGATCTGACAGCACATGCAATTTCTAAAAAAAACTGAAGAGTAACTATCAAATGGTGTTGGTTTCTAATACACCTAATATGTTCTAAAATGTTAAAAATGATAATCAAGATTTAGTGATTATTTCCACTATTCTATCCTGTTTTAAAGATTTGCTTGCAAGTATATAGAATCTTTTAAAACACACTGAAATACACAGGTATGGGATTTATTTTTAAAAGTTCAAAATATACATTAAAAAATTCTTTTGCTAGCATTTCTGGCCATCAATAACTTTATGATGAATTCAGCAAAATTTTTTAGCAGCACTTCAAAGCAGAGAATTATAAATGGTTTTCTCTTCAAAATTATTGCCTGAATTTCTTCAACTGAAGAGTGAGAATAGAAATCTTGAGCCATTCTCATACTGTTACTGGGAGGACTGAATGAGGCCGTGTATGATACTGCACTCACAGACACACTGAGTACAGTTCAGGCAATGCTTTTCATCTGAAAAAAGCAGTCACCTTAAACATTATATCAATACAGCCAAAATGAAGGGAGAGAGCTGGCTAATTTTTAAAACAAATTACAGTATCATGCCATTTTTATCATTTGGACTGCCTCCCCAACAAAAAGAGACCATCCTTCCCCACCATGTCCCAAGGCTTCCTATAGTGAATCTTCAAGAATTTTATGTCACTCTTCACTTGCACCTTCACATTTTATGATTAAATTACACAGTCGACTTTCAAATGTTTTATTTTGACAGCAGTAAAACATTCGGAGCTATTTCTCTGTAAAATGTGGCAGAACAGTATGCCTTCCCATTGTTAAGGGAATTCTTAACCTCAGCATTCCTACAATAACAGAAACATAATTTCAAATACATTACATTTGAGGGTTTTATCTGAGGTTTAGAGCTGGTTTGTTTAGCTTAATCCCATCAAATGATAAAATGTTTTAAAACCTAAAGGCAATGATTTATAGCAAACATGGGTTGTTTCTTAAGGAAATAACTCAGTTCATCTGGAAACTGGTATTTCACATATACAGAGACTATAAATATGTGCAGAGCTCCAAATATTCCCTATGGTGCAATAAGGAGCCAGAAGGGGTAGGGGTTGAAGTAATACGTGCAGAGAAGACTGAATCTGTTTATTTCATGATTTTGAAGGAATTAAGAAATCCCTTTTAAAAATCTTCATGTAGCACAGAACTGAAATATATGATACTTATTATGTGATCTGGGAAGGAGTAACAGAAATTTTTCCAAATCTGATTTTAAGCCTTAAGCTCAAATATGAACACTCTGAAAACAGATTTTGAATTGTGCCTCAATAATTCCTTTTATAGTTTTTTCTACTGTTCTCACTCATGTTCTTTCATTTGATACTTTCAATTACCATATATGGTAATTATAAAGAGAGTGGCTCAGAAAAATCTTCAAACTGAGGAGTAAGGTGGTGTTGTAACCATCCAAGGTAATATTGGCAAGTAGTACTCCAAAGAGCGGGGCCTTAGGGTTCCATCTCTCTATTTAACATCAGCAAAAGGTTCCTTCAGGTCTTATGCTCTGTAGTTTCTCTCTCCCTCTCCCTCTCACATTCCTCATCCCCCAGTCTCTCTCTCTTTCTCTCTCTCTCTCTCTCTCTCTCTCTCACACACACACACACACACACACACACTTTCTCTGTCTCTTTCTGCCTATCTTTGTCACATACAAACACACACACGACTAGAATGACAAAGCAATCTTCCCAACAGGTATGTTGACCTTAGAGTTATGAACTATGTAAATTAAACTAAATCTAGTATTATCACTAACTTTAGCTTGGGATTACTTACCACAAGTTAAACTCCAAAACGTGTCATAAACTTTCTTTTCTAGGTGAAGTACATTTTTAACAAATAGCCTGAGAAAAGTTCTATTTTGGCAACTGCCTAAAACCAACTGGGTAGCTCTCTTGCCTTCTAATCATACATGGTATACATACAAGGCTATCAAGAGCTGGAAATAAATCTAACATTTTTAGAGAAACTACTGAAAAAGCCTGAGGAACTGAGTAAGGTACAAGTAAACAAGAGAGGTAACATGAGTTTCTGTTCTTCATATTACTAGTTGTGCTACTTGGGCAAGCAAAACAACTCTTTTAAACCATTTTATTAGGAACTGAACTTTTCACTCTAAGAGAAAGAGTACAAAGGTAAAACAAAAGAAAGAAAATCTCTGTAATGTTCAATCTTGGAACTGGAACTATCCATGTGAACTCATGATATATATCTATTTCCCTTGGCTCTATCCACTGAAGCAATGACATCCAAGTTGTAATAAATTTACCAGATCTTGGTTTCTAATATCCCTACCCACTAAAAAGAACCATAGCTCTCTTACATAATCACTAGTTCTATGTCTGGGGCAGGAAAAAAGTACAAGTGAACTTGGGACATCCCGTTGTACCAGAAAGACTAATGAGGCCATGCCACAGAGGACTTGAAGGGCTCCCACTGGCAAAATTTGAGACAATTTGGACATCAAAAAGAATACAATCACAACATATTACATATGATAAATTAAAGGAAATCAATAAACCCACAGTGACCTCAAATAGGGGCAAGAGGAGAGGGAAAAAAAGGGGGGGAAAGGGAGGGAGGAGAAGAGTTCTTTACATAAGAATGCCAGCTAACAAATATAAAAGAAATAATACATTAAAATGTCATCATTTTGCAATCCTCAGTGTGTTTGCTGATTTAGACAAATCATCAATAAATACTAAAACCACTCAGTGAAAAGCAGCTGGGAAATAGATAGTTCATAGTATCAAAGCATCACCCCAAAGATAACTACCAGTTTCAAAGAAGAAATTAACTTTTATAATATAGAGATCAGCAGTTACCACTTTAATCAAATAATTAATGTTATTACCAATAATGGAACTTATATGCCTCCTGATCTGATGCAATAAGTACAGAACTTTACCTATGAATAGAGTAATCATATAATTTATCAGCTGAATGGCCATATTTCTGAGAGTGAAAGGGAATGCCATTAATAATTATATCAAAACAATAGGTATAAACTGGAATTGTCATGGAACAACCCTAGATTGATCCTTATCTCTAAGTATCCTTACAAAAACGCCAAACTGAATCTAGTCATGATGAAGCATTCAGACAACTGATCTGTCCTTTTCACACAAGTCTAAGTCATAGAAAACAAAGACAGGGGACTGCTCTACATTAAGAGAGACTGAAGAGGTATAATAACTATATGGAATGGCGTTTACATGCTGCATCAGAAGAAAAAAAGCCACAAAAGATATTTTTGGATCAATTAGGGAAATGTAAATATTGACTGTATTAGATATTAGAACTTTTGTTAATTTTCCCAGTGTTAATGGTATTGAGATTATGCAATTATTCTTTAAAGATGTATAGTTAGGTATTTAAGGGTGAAGTATTGCAAAGCCTGCAACTTATTTTCAAGTGGTTCAACCAAAAATGTATACAATATCTAAGTATACACACACATATAATAGAAAAATAAAACAAATGTGGCAAAATGTATGGGTATTTGATGGAATTCTTCCAATATACCTGCATGTTTGAAGTATTTGAAATGAAAGTTGGGGGAAGGAACAATCCACAAATATTGTTTTTTTTTACCTTGAAGTCTCTCATCAGTGAATATTTTGTTTGTTTGGTTCCAGGTACTATCTATAAATATAATTTTTTTCAGTGTTGTGTCTTGGCACTTGCTGTCATTCGAATCCTGTTCTTCAGTTTTCTTGCGTTTAATAAATGGCTTTTCGGGGTCATCATTTTTGTCTTTAACATTATTTTGAATCCTTTTTTGCAGATGAAAAGAAAGATCTTTTATTGAGACAGACTTAGGTCCAGGAAAAACAAGTACAACCTAAAGCAAAGAAACTTAAGTTAGTAATGTGCTGTTATGATCTTCAAAATGAATAAATTCTGACACTTTTAAAACTTTAAGAGAAACAAACATGTTGAACACCTGAGAGACAAGCATTAGGTTCGGTTCTATAACAACCACTTGAGCCATTTGAAAGTTAGTGCGTTTCTTTAATAAGGATGGTAAAGTTTTTGGCTCTTCCCTAAGATTTAAAAATCATAATATACTAGCTAGAAGTATTGCTTCAAAATAAGTTATTCACCTACTGATAAGAGTAGTTAATTGTATCGTGAATCAAAAAACTAAAAACTGTAATATTTTACAGTATAAAAGACAAAGTTCGTGACACTAGGTAAAAGAACCAATGAAAAGCACTCAGTAATTAAATACAATTTTCACAATTTCAATATAATAAGCAGAAATCAAACAAATAATACAGTAACTGCTGGTGAGGATATGATGTTATGGGCCTTTATAGCCATTACTGATGTCAGGTTTCAGTAGGATAACTCTTCATGAAAGCAGTTTGACACTTTCAGTTTGACACAATCAAGAGTCTTGAAATGTTCACACCCTTTGGTTGTTCCACTTTTGGGAATTTATCTTAATAAAATAATAGTAATACAACTCACAATACCCAGAATATCTGTTAAAGTATATTTATTACAGTGAAAAATTAAAACTGAAAAATCTGACTTTCAAGGAATAATTCTATAAATTATGCTACCTTTCTTTCAGCATGTTTTTACTGAGGCTTTATATACTTTAGAGCCTCCAATGTTTGAACAGCTCCTGCCACAAAGCAGGTGCCCAATTAATGTTTGTTAAATGAACAAATGTTGGTCAAATAATGGGTATTTTATCTCCCATACTTTTCTATATTTCCCAAATTTTCTTTAATAAACATATATCATTTTTAATATGAAAAAATAAGCAGTATAAAAATAAAAGGAAAAATCTTGAATTTAAAAACTTCAGTTATAAAAGTTTCTCAAATGTTTACAATGCGTGCCTATATTTCCCCCATACCCAATAAGCAAAGTTCAGAGCTTTGTGATTTTCTTGGATTGTAAGCATATCACATCTCTTTATAGAACCTAACACTGTATTCTATTCAATTGACATAAATGATACCTTGCTGACCAGAGAGGGAAACACAAATATATTCCTTGATCCAAAACTCAGAAATCATTTACAAACAACTTTCTATATAAACTCAACCAAAATACATATATATTGATGGGAAAGGAAAAACTAAGTTCTGCCTAGAACAAATGAACACATTAATTTTTAATTATGTTTCCAGATTAACCACACCAACAAATGTCTCCAAGAAACCTAGTAGGGTTTACATACTTTTTTTAAAGGGCCTAGGTTTTTTTTAGATCTATTACTTTTCAACAAGAGCAGTAATATCTCACCAATGTGACAATTTCAAATACATGAAAACCAATTTTGAATCTAGAAATGATCAAAGGAAGGCCTCTGAGCAACCAAAAGACATTACAAAGGTCATGTATTAAAGCTCTTAATTCAGGGAGAATTCTTGAAAATCTTTCTAATTCAGACTTTCTTTTCTTCTTTTGGAGAAATTCCAACAATGTTTGTAATATGGTTTCTTAGTTTGTATCAAATCATCTTTATGTAATATCAGCAGGAAAATGGAGAGGAGAAAAAGTAAAAGCAGGTACACTAATATGGGCAAAGAGTAAAAACCGGAAGAAATAACGCAGAACAACTGTAAAAAGTGGAAAGACAAAATATAAAGAAGCCTTAACAATCTAAAATCAGTTGATCTTTCAAGATACCAATGAAGTAAATAAATTGCATATTGTTTGGTGTTACATAAAGATAACCCTAGGTCATTAAGAAAAATATTAAATTATGTTCAAGTTCAGAAAGGCAATGGAATTTAAAACTCTTTTTTTAGATTCAATGTGAAGAGGTGTAAAAAATAAGCTGCCTACTTCATGGTCCTTTTCTTCATATTCTGGAATACAAGGATACGTGTAAATATTTACAAATTCAGGTGCTAATAGTTTTGCATGTATAGCAGTACTTTTGCCATCTGTTTCATTTGGATGTTTAATGATATCAATCTTCAGTGGAAGCTAAAATTAAAGAAAAAAGACAAATGAACACAATACAAAAATTCAGATTTTTATGTTAATTAAAAATGATCTTCAAAGCTTAAATAACAAACTCACACTAAGTTCCTGTAAATATGATATAAAAGGCATACTTTTCTAAGCCAGAATATTAGGAATGCTAAGAGTCATAAAGCAAACCTAAATTTCGTCCTCTTGTTGATCATATAATAGAACAATTATTTCCAACGTATTTAACATAGAATCTGTTCTTAAAGCAAAGCTCCAAGGCCATTTTCATTTAAGCTACATAGGCATTCAGTCCAATTCCTTGCATTTCAATATCTGTCAAGAACATTTTTTAGAATTTTTTTTTTTTTTTTTTTAGAATTCTTATAAGTTTTAGGATTGTTAATTTTATGACACAATAAAAGGAAATATAAGTTTGGGCAAAAGCATCACATCTAAAATTCAAGTCAAAATTTTATTCCCTGTACATCCTTTGAAGTCAAAGGTATTACCCTTCAAAGGGTTCACCCTTTGTCGTGAACATCATGATTCTCATCAGTGGCCTTTAACAGCACAAATGAAATAATTATCAATTGGAAAAGTAACAGAATAGGTCTAGGAGGTGCACACTTCATATAAAAATTAACTCTCTGCAAAATCATTTTGTCTATTTTCCTTAAAGTTTCATTATTTAGTTGTTATGAATTACATCCTGCTTCTTTGCAAAAGTAATATTCTCTTACATTTTTTGAGTTAGATTTTTCTGTTATTTCCCTGACTTGTTTTAGTTTCCTGTATAACGTTTGCATGTGTGCTGTAGTGATTATGAAATGAAATGATTATGAAAATGAAAGCTGAGTCACATCCCCCCCAAAATGTATATGAGAAACTGAGATGGATTCTTCACTGAAGATTATAAATGATTTATATATTATTACAAACACTCTTCCAGCTCCCACCCCACCCATAACAGGTAGGATTCTAGGTATTTACCCCGGGAAAAGCTAAATTTACCCTGGAGTACAAAACTATTTCTCTTTTTTTAAAACAGCTTTAGTAGATAAAACTGGTATAATATACTCCATATATTTAAGGTGTACAATATAATGATTTTAACATCCTTGAATTCATCACCATAATCAAGATCATGAACATATCTGTCACCCCCAAAAGCCTTCTTGTGCCTCCCTCCTTCCCCTTTCCCCATCAACTACCACCCAAGTCCTTAGGTAACAATTGGTCTGGTATCACTATAGGTTAGTTTGCATTTTCTAGGATTTTATATAAATGAAATCATATGGTATGTACTCTTTTCATCTGACTTCCTTCACTTGGAATAATTATTCTGAGATTCTTACATATTGTTGTGTGTATCATTAACTGCAGAGCTGTTTTTTAAAGGGGCAGTTGCTGCATGCTACTGAATGACCCCAAGTGCACATACTTTATCTTTCTGGATGATTGTGTGGAAAAAGGATGGTATCTATCCCAGAAGGGCCATAAATATGTATCCCAAATAGTTTTCATTTTAGGGTTTCAAACCCTGTATCTCCTTCCCTCCCCACTTAGGCCTAGTAACCAATTAGGGCCAACTGCTTTAAATCATCAAACCAACTTCTAGTTATAGAAAATTTACCATTTAAGTAGGCAGTTCACAAATGATTTTACATCAGTCTACTTCTGGCTGAACTCTACATCAGAATTTCCTCATGATGCTCAGTCTCAGCTGACACTACATTCCCTTTCCCCAGGGTCTCTCAGTCCCAGGTCAGCATTATCTTAGCCCAGGGAAGATAGGAAAGAAGAAAAAGAAAGCACATCATGATAAAGTATTACTAATAAAACTGACTTTCTTACATGGCTGATGAGTAGAACTGAAAATTCCAAAGGTGACCATCAACATTTCTCATCAGCTGGCTATGTCTGAAGGGTATCATTTATATCAAGGACCTAGGACTGAGTGTTATTTATGTATTTCAACGTCACGTACCTTGCCTATTATGGACTAAATCCTATCGGTATAAGACAATTATGCAAAATTTGTGCCCAAGAAGTATTCCTGGGACCCAGTCTAGTTACTTTAGTTCTCCCTGAGCAAGCCTGAAATTTCTAACATTATGAAACAAAAGCACAGACACAGATCAAATCATGGAAACAAATGTTTGTGCTCTAGTTCACACATTTTAAAGGAAGATATTTCTTAAATAATGACAGGATACGGAGTAACACCAGAAGCATTGACCAGACACACAGTTCAAGTAGAAATGTTCTGTTTTCAAACATAAAGAACATCAATCTGTTCTCTAACACTTATATTTCCTATAAGAGATTTACCAAACTTTCTGCCCAAATTTATCAAAATGCCATTAGCAGGAAGTCCTAAGTCTTTTCCTATGTGATCATCAACTTTCCAAAAGAGAGTCTTTTAAATTCTAGGACTCTAAAAAAGATGAGGCTTTCTTTGACCTCGTGATTTTTTTTACTCCTCCTTTAAAAAATACCAAGAGTACCTTTTATCTTTACTCATGCATTTCTCATGACATTTTTAAAAAATCATATTCCGCATGAAAAAAATCAGTGTTTATGAATTTATTCTGTAGATTAAAATTTAAAGCTTGGGAGGCACTTACTCATTATGTAGTCGTCTTCCCTTCCCAAGCAGGCTATCTAAAAGCAAATGCTGAATGGTTTGTAAAAATAAAGTAAAAATTAGAAAAAATTTATAGAGCTTTTATTACTATTAATATATGTTAACATACTGAGTTTATATATGGCTGTTAAAATATAAACACTTTTTAAAACTCTGCCTGCTCCAGTAGGCCATTTAGAGTTGATCAAACACTTGGCATAGTGTTTTAAGTCACTTCTATTAAATAATGGACATTAGATCACTGATTTGAAAAATAATCCTCTATTATTAAATCTCTATGAAAATAAATGTCTATGAAAAGTCAGTATGTTACTGACTTTTATTATTCTGATCTTCAATCCTTTTGAACACAATACATCTTAAGATAAAACTTTTAAAGGGATATTCTCTTTATGTGGCTATGATATGAAAAGAACATAGAATAAAAATTCTGTTTATACTTCAAAAACTATACTTTGAAATTTAACATTCTTACAAGATAACAGGGAACTTAAAAGAAGATTATTTTCCTCGAACTCTTAAGTTTTTCTAAGGTAACTATGAAGCTGATTTGATTCCATGCTTATTTCTCCTTGTCCAGTAAACTTTCCAACACCTTGTAAGTGTGATTTTAGACCCTTGAGGAGACCCTGGAATTACCAAGATGACATATAAGCTAAATTGAATTTCAAGTAACAAAATAGAAGTATTAGGTATTTTATTTCAAATTTAAATGAATCTTAAAATCACCACATTAAATATTTTTAAATATAGTTTTAACTTATTTTCTTACTAGTAAGTTCTACCGAGTCCATGTGTAGACTTTAGTCCCTCTAAAGTCCTAATAGGCAGCAAATTTTATACATTATTTGGTTTACTCCTGAAGTTCATGTCAATGTTAGACAAGTTGACATATATGTAATAAATTCTTTGATTACATAGACATCATGGTCCACAGACTTTTTACCTAAACAAGAGTAGTCTTGGTAAGCAACAAAACGTATAAGGTAAGCAATCAATTCAAATCAATTTTTTAAAGTCTGGCTTAAATCACTACAATTATAGCCCAGTGAATGGTCTTAGTCTTGTGGGACTTGAACTCACAACCCTGTGATTGAGAATTGAACTGAAATCAAGAGTCAGATATCCAACCAACTGAGCTACCCGGGTGCCCCACTCTTAGTATTTTAATTTAATTTAGTTTTGGTCACTTACATGAGCTCCATCTCCATGTAGGATGGAGCTAAGCCTGTTCTACAAAAGCCCAAGTAAAAATCAATCCTAGTTCCTTTAGGATATGTTTTCTTAAAAATAAGTCCAAGGTCCTGAAGTAGTTTTTAAAGTTCCTTCAGGCAATTATACACTTATCTCTTGTAGTATTCATGTTTATGCCACATTTTCCCCTACGATTTAGATGAATTATAATCATTAGTGGAAAAGTTATTGATTTCATTTAAAACAATACCATTCATCTCAGACCCAAGTGTTTTAGCAGTGTGTGTCTCTTTTTCCAAAGACAAGAAAAACAAATAGGTTTACCAGCCTGTAAGATTAAATTTTCTATTAATATTATTCATCTCCATAATGATGCTACTTATCATGCTTATCAACTATTAGAGCAGGTATATATGAGATATTTTTTTAAAACCTCTTCTACTTTCAGATAATTTAATTTCTTACCAACCTTCACAAGTGGCATCTGTTCAATAGGTACATTTTCAACTGGGACATAACATGTATAGCAATAGAACATTCTTGAACCACCACATTTGAGACATTTTGATCTTCCACTTTGTTGAGCTTTTTGAAGAACTTCTTGAGATGCTAAGCGTAGGTTTTGAAGAGGATCTTCTGAAGCTATGGAAGTAGTTTGTGAGTGCCGTATTTCTACAAATTTTGAATTATTTTCTTCCTTTTCTTTGAGAAATATAGGTGGATTGAGAGACATTTTTCATTTAAACCAAAGTTTAACATCTATTTCTAAAACATAAATCATAGGTGTACTGCAAAAGAAAAAAAAAGCGGGGAAGGGGTGAAATAAAGACAGGAAATATTTTATTCCTTGTCTCCACAAAGAAAATTACTCAATTTAATTTACAACTGCATTCTGTTTTTAGTATTTATTAACAAGTACTAATAAGCTTTTTAAACCACTAAATTAGCACGATTTAAAATACAAAATTAAAAAGTAATAAACTCAAAACAATAAATTACCCTTCTGAGTCATTCCCTCCATAAAAATAAAAAGGTACTCTCTTAGAAAAACTTTTTCAAATATAAAATTTAGGTACCAATAATCCATTTTTCAGTGACTCTTATTTTGTTTTATATTAGGAATACAGTGTTTTTTTAAGATTTTATTAATTTATTTGACAGAGAGAGATCACAAGTAGGCAGAGAGGCAGGCAGAGAGAGAGGGGGAAGCAGGCTCCCTGCTGGGCAGAGAGCTCGATGCAGGGCTTGATCCCAGGACCCTGAGACTGATCCCAGGACCCTGAGATCATGACCTGAGCCGAAGGCAGAGGCTTTAACCCACTGAGCCACCCAGGCGCCCCAGGAATATAGTGTTTTAATGTTAGTATCAGCCAGGAATGCATTCAACCCTGTAGGCTCTGACTTTAAACGGATGTTATATGACATAAAGTCTCAACCTGAATCCTAATGAAAACACAAGGTTCCAGTGAAATCAGTAAAATTTAGTTGGTTATGTTCCAAAAGACATATTCTTCTCCAACTTAAATCACACACACAAAAATATAACTAAACATCCATTAAAATAGGACAGGCATCTACTACCAATTACAATTTGTAAAATATCCCCAAAGCTGGAATACACGCCGAGAAAAATAAACTGTGATCTTATAAATTAAAAATTTTACAGAGTAATGTTAATGTCCTCTCACTCAAAGACTTCGTACCACTTTTTAAAAATATAGTTCATTCAGATTCTTCAGTTCTAGAGATAAAATAGTGAAATAACTTTCCCACTTAAATATTTCCTTCTAAGTAGAATGATGTCTGTTATTCAAATACTCTGTAAGCACAGTATCTTTTGAGGGAGAAAAGAGACTGGGGCCCTTTTGATTTGATATGCATTCCAAAGCTGTAAAATGAGTCTCTCATTATAAAGCTTATGGCATTGTGGTGTTTAACTATGAGGCCCCTGGCACTTTGAGTACAAACACTGACAGGAGAAATTCTATGACTGCAACAGGAAACTTCTCTGTGGTATTCCAAATAGAAAGTGAACAAAAAGTCCAGTGGAACATAATACACAACGTAATTTAGCAACAAGAAGTTAGTGATACTAATTTAATTACTTATCAAGAGTTTTTTATAGATTGTAAATCCCCGTAAGCTTGAGACCCAAATCAAAAGATGCAAAGAAAAAAGATGCTTATCACTGAAGGAAAAATAAAATATACTGGCCAAATTTATTCAAAGTAAATTTACCAGGCTGTCACCTTTGAGTCTCAGATCTTTTTAAGATCATGTAAGTCTTGGACCTTATCTGCAGAAAACGCATACACAAGACATAATATTTTGTACACAATTTCAGATGGTTTGCAGATCTGTAAGAGTCCATCTACAGATCAAACAGTCATTCTAAGGCCAGGAGCAGTTTTAAAAGTCTGGGAAGTCATCCTATTAGTCTCCAGAAATCAGAGCTACAAATCCCCTGTTGGGCAACCAAAGGTCAGCTGTCACAAGCCAATAGAGGTCTCATTACTACACTTAGGAAGGTAGTTTAAGTTGCACCTAAGTCTTGGTTTCAGTTTGCTCTGGTGTTGCCTGAGGTCCTTACAGAGAAACATGTTTAGGTTATAATAGTCTTGAGTTATCCCATCATGGGACCCATCCAAAAAAAGAAACTGGACTGGACTAATTCAACCTGACTCCATTTTCCTGGGTGTTCTAGTAGCTAATTAGGGGGTTTACATATGCCACTAAAGGCCTCAGGAATAATGGGGCTGAAGTACACAGTTCCTAAGGATGTCATGAAAGTCAATGTGTTTCCTGACATTCAATGGAAAACTACTGATGAGTTTTTCTAGGGCCCTCCAAGTGCATTCTGCCTCAGAAATATTCCCCTATATTTCACTTGGCCTTCCATCCATAAAGCCAAATGGGTATTAGTGAAGCCTTACATAAATGTTCCTCTACAAAAATCAAACAACATAAACACCTATGAGGCAGTGAAAGGGAAATGTTTATGGCTCCTTTCCCTGCCTCACCTATACACTCTCTCTTATGGCTGTGGTGACCACACAGAAGAGGCCAGAAATAGTAAGTCATGGACAGCTCCCTCCAAAAGTCTCTGAAACCATATGACAATGGCATCTGTTCTCACCTAGCCAATAGCCTGCCTCGAATGTGTACAGATAGTTTGTTGCAAATGACAGTTCACAACCTTTAAAACATACTTATTAACATCAAATTTGTGCAGGGAATACAAGTGGCATGTGGGAGTTACTTAGAAAACATAAAAAGAATATATTCCTAAAGAACTAATAAATATTTTTACCTCGATGGTACATTCATCACTCTGCAACTTAGGTTGAAAACAAATTTTTACTCTCCCTCTATCTTTTCCCAAAAAACCAATTACTCACCAAGTTCCATCAATTCTACCTGGCATATAATCCTTTAATTTTAGTCTCAAAGTGAGGACTCTAGATGATCTATGGCAATCTCTTACATCTTTTTAGGTTTGCCCCTTTATTACTGGTTCCACATATTTAGAATGGAAAAATCTGCTTTAGCCTGGAGTTGCCTTTTAGCAAAGCTATCCCTCCTAGCAATCAACTCTGCAAAGCAAGATTCTTTACTGATCTCACATATCTCTCCCTGTGTCTTATGCAGCAGGAGGAATTCAACAATTACTTATTAAATCAAAACCATTCTGAAAAAGAAAACATATGTATGCATCTCCCTACTGAAGGATCTAACAAACCACCTTCATAGGCCATCTGCAGCCTGGCACAAGTGGCAACATGGCAGAATTTTTTTTTTTCCCCCAAAACAATGATGTTAAAAGCTCCGAGGTACAGGTCACCTCCTAATGGAATACTATATAAAATTCCCCTACCATGTATTGTAGACCAATTCAGTATACTAGATAAAACCCACTTCAAGTTTTTTTTTCCTGAAATATGTTTAAGAACCTGGTCAAATAATACACACAGGTCCAACATTCATTTTTTAAAATCCAAGGTGCCACCTTTTACATACAGGACCAATGGCCCCTCCCACATCACCCATCATTTGGCAAGCAGACTGTCTTGCCTTAGTTTTTCATGGTACACTGGGGTTCAGACAGAAATAATCCTTAAGTGCTGTGGTTTTCACCCAAGCAGAGATTTTTATCACCAACTCCGTGAACTGGTATCTTAAACAATTAATATACTTTACTTGTCCTACATTCCCAAGAAACAATTTAGAACTAACAAACAGCCTCCCTGGCTTATTATGTAGCCACTATCTTAATATTTTAAATACACTGCATGGCACACTATTTCTGTACTAAGCTGCTTCTGTCATTACCAATTTCCCGCAAACCACTCCCAACACTAAAAAATATAGTTCCTAGGGGACTATCTGCCAGAACAGACTTTCCTCAGGGCGGAAATCACTGAAAATGATTGTTAGGGCAAAGAAAAATTTTGAGGAAAAATTTGGAAGCCTTTTTCCCGAAGGGCCCGCAGGATCCTAAAAAATGCAAGCGCTCCAGTACAGGAACCAGGGTCCCGCTCACAGGCGACACCCTGCACGACCTCTACTAGGGCCCGGCCAAGCAGCGTCCTCTCCCTGCAGCCGCACGGCTCCGGCCAGACCCTTGGTCCGCACAGGGGCGCGGAGACCCGCACCAGGGATCGGAGTGGGACTCAGACCTGCACTTCCCTCGGGTCCTTACACAGCTCCACGCATCTTCCGCTCCGTCAGAACCCGAGGCGCGCGCCCCGCCAAAGTCGCGCTCGGGCGCGGCGGAGCGCTTTCCGGGAGACGCAGGAGGGAGGAGCCCGGCCGTTGCTAGGGCCGTTGCTAGAGCCGTTGCTAGAGCCTGGCGCCGCGCATGTCCCGAGACGAAAGTAACGGGCGGGGAGGGACGCGGGGCGTGGTTAGAGGGGGAAGTCCCGCCTCAGCTTCTTGGCGGCGGGCGGTGTAGCCCTGGTCTTGGGAGACGCCGTCGGAGAGTGAGGCCGGTTCTGGGAAGCTGGGCCTCACAGCCCGCCAGTCGTGGGCTGAGTTTCCTGCTGACCCTGGCGGAGGCCCCTTAAGTGGAACGCGGTTCTGGAAGTATACTCTCAAGGTGTAGTTGCAGTGAGTTGTGAAAAATGCTGATTGTGCAGAACACTTTTACATTTTACCTATTCCACAACTATTTTAGTCGTGAGAACTTAGTTCTGTTACTTTTTTATGGCTACGTTAAGATGAGTACTAGTGGTAATGAAAGCTATCAGGGAAACTGTTTATCTTGATGATATGGTTTGCTTGAAAACTACACACGTGTAGAGTTGGACTACTTTATGCGCTTTTCCATTTTGGAATTAAGCATAAAATGTGGATAGATTATAAAACCACTTTTCTTTGCCCCACCCCAAAGAAAATCCCAACCTAAGGAGCGCATGTTGAAACTGTGAGATTCAGAAACACAGATCTTGAGCATTGTATTTATTGAGTACTTTGAATTTAGCATGCGAAGGATCAAGGACAGAAGCTTGCCCTAGAGGAGCTTAGGACATCAAGTTAAAAGGGCTAGTACAGAAAACACAGGACTAATAAATTGTAGGAAATTTCACAAAAGCTCAGAAATGGAGTGGTCAATGAAGGCTTATTGGTTAGACTTGAGTAAGATTTTGGAGAATGATATGGCTCAGAGCAGTGCTTTTCAAGGGGATTGGTGGAGGTCCCATTTGTAAGCAAGGAAATATACTGAGTCAAAACTACACATTTTTTTTTATTTTGTTATTTTTTAAAAATATGCTCCAAGCCCAATGTGGGACTTGAACTCACAACCCTGAGATGAAGAGTCACAAGCTCCACAAGACTGAGCCAGCCAGGTGCCCTCAAACTACAGATTTTAAAAAATGAATTAGTATAGTGTGAAAATGTCAGTGCGTGGAACTTGGTAAAGTTAAGTATTACTTCATGGAGGGTTTTTGTTTGTTTGTTTTAGATTTTACTTATTTATTTATTTGGGGGAGAGAGAGAGAGAGAGTCCAAACAGGGGGAGCAGTAGAGGGAGAGGGAGAAGCAGATACTCTGCTGAGCGGGAAGCCCAATGCGGGGCTCCATCCCTGGACCCCAGGATCATGACCTGAGCTGAAGGCAGATGCATAACTGACTGAGCCACCCAGGAGCCCCACTTCATAGCATTTTAAATTACAGATGGTCCATGACTTAACATTTGTTTGACTTAGGATTTTTCAACTTTATAATGGTGTGAAATCAATATGCATTCAGTAGAAACCATACTTAGTTTTGACAGTATTTTTGACTTAGCATTTTTGACTTAGTATTTTCCTGAACTAATGATACATAGTATGAAACTCTCTTGTGATAATGGGCAGCCATGTCAGCCAGGCCATCACAAGAGTAAACAACAAGTCCTACACTTAGAACTGTTCTTTACCCATACAGCCATTCTGTTTGTCACTTTCAGTAGAGTATTCAATTACATGAGATATTTAACATTTGATTATGAAATAGGCTTTGCGTTAGATGATTTTGCCCAGCAGTATGTTAACATAAATATTCTGAGCACATTTAAGGCAGATTAGGCTAAGCTAATTCAGTAGGTTAGGTGTATTATATGCATTTTCAATTTAGGATGGGTATATGGAAACATAACCCCATCATAAGTCAAGGAAGATCTTTATGTGTGCACGTGTGCACATCCTTGTGCAGTAGGCGGTGTTTATAAAATGTATTTGTTACTGTGTGTTTCTCTTTAAAAAGTTTGAAAGCCACTGCTTTACGAAGAAAGATGAGCTTTCTGGGTAAGAAAAGTAGCGATAGCAAAGTCTCCAAGCCAAGAATAAATAATTTACACCTTTTTCTTGTTTAACAGCTTTTGTTCAGGTGCACAGATTATAAAAACAAATGATGCTATTTATTAATTGAAGTGATATGAGTATTGGCCTACTATTGCTGTGTTAGAAATTACTCCAAAATATGGCTTAAAACAACCTTTTTATTGTGTTCATGAATTGTGTGTTCAGGAGGGCATAGAGGGACAGCTTTTCTCTAATAACTCAGCATGGCAGTCTATGAATGCTAGCAGAGATCATATGTGCAGCCTCTTCATGTGGCCTGAACTTCCTCACAGGATGGTAGCAGGGTATTAGACTTCTAGTTTAGGCCCAGGGCTCCAAAGTCAAATGTTGCAATGAATAAGGTAGAAACTACATGTTCTTTTCTGACCTACTCCCAAGGAGTAACACAGTATCACTTCTCGTACATTCTTTCGGTTATAAGTATATTTTAAGGGCTTTCCGAATTATAGGAGAGGGAGCATAGATAGGTGCCACTTCTCGAAAGATTGTCAAAGAATTTGTGGCCGTTTTTTTAAAAAACTGATATAATGAATTTACTATAGTCACAGACAACCCCAACATTTCAGTGGTTTAATACAATAAACTTTTATTTCTCACAGGAAATCCACTGAGGATATTACTAGTCAGATGAAACATTTGATTCAAGGATGGAGGTTGTTTGTTTTTTGGATTTGGGTTTGTTTCTTTTTTTAAGTTTTAGTGGTTCTGCTGTCTCCTAAGACTTGAGTCCAAAAGCTTACATGACAAGAAAGAAAGCATGGTGAATCATACAAAAGGTTTTAGGCGTCATCCCTAAAAGTGACATATATCACTTTGCCCACATTCCACAGGCCCCCACTTTAACTCCAAGCAAGCCTGGGAAATGTAGAGAAACATATACATATTGGTGAGCACCGACAGTTTGTCCTATTCTAGAGTTTTCACCAAAATCCCGTAGTCCCAGTTCCTCCATTCTATTCTCTTTCTTTTTTCAAAAAGAAAATTCTTTCAAGTCTTTTCAGTATTTTTTGTTATTTATTGCAAATTTCAAAATATACTTATATTGCAATTTTTTATTGACAATTTCAGATATTATCCATCACCTTTCTTCTGTAGAAGTCAATGATAAAGCTCTTTTACAACACCATCCTCAGGTGTATGAACATTTCTTCTTTCTCTACCCCCACATGTTCTTCTTATCCCCTCATCTCTCAATATAGTGATATCCTAATTTTTGTTTAAATCAACGTTTGTGGGGCGCCTGGGTGGCTCAGTGGGTTAAAGCCTCTGCCTTAGGCTCAGGTCATGATCTCAGGCTCCTGGGATCAGCCCCTATCGGGCTGTCTGCTCAGCAGGGAGCCTGCTTCCCGCTCTCTCTCTGCCTGCCTCTTTGCCTACTTGTGATCTCTCTCTCTGTCAAATAAATAAAAAAAAAAATCTTAAAAAAAATCAACATTTGTAAATAGCACTCAACCCTGATATGTTGTGTTTTCATTATCTTTTATTATCATTCAGTTAGAAATTTTTCCAGTTTTTCTGTGAGCCATATTTTACTTAGAAATTGATTATTTAATATTTAAGATTTTTCTAGATATCTTTTTGTTGCTGTTTTTTCTTTTACTGCTCTTGTCAGAACATACTCTGAATGATTTCAATTATTTGTAACTTTTGAGATTTGTCTTATGGTACAGCACAGGTCCATCTTGATAAATGTTCTATGTTCCATTATTTTAAAAGAGTGTGTATTCTGTACTTGTAAGGTGTAGTTGTTCTATAAATGTCAATTAAATTAAATTGCTTGACTTAAGTATTGTTCAAATATTTTATCTCCTTACCGATTTGTGTGTGTGCATGTACATAATTGATTCATCAATTATTCAGAGAGGTGTGTTAAGATCTCTAACTGTAATTGTGGTTTTTGCCTATATTTCCCTTTAGTTTTATAAATTTCTGCTGCATGTATTTCAAGGCTCTTTTATTAGATGCAAACACATTTAGCATTGGTATGTCTTCTTAATGAATTGACCTCTTATCACTATGAAATAACCTTATTTATGCCTGGTAGTACTTCTTGTCTTGAAGTCTATCTTATCTACTATTAATGTTGACACAGTAGTTTCTTATGATTAATATGTGCATGGTTCTAGAATTTCCATTTGTTTCTTTTTTAGAATTTCTATTTCTCTTGAAATACCCGATCTCTTCATGTACCATAATCTAACCTATATTGTAAAATCTTTAACATATTTATAACAGATGCTGCAAAGTCCTTGTCTGCTAGTTATAACTGGGTTCTCAGTGAATTGGGTGTATCGACTGTGCTTTCTCTTGATTATGGATCCCATTTTACTTTTTGTTTGTATTCTTGTAATTGTTTTATTGTGTATTAGACATTATGGGAAAAACTTGTAGAGGATGAAGTGTAATTTAGTGTTATTTAGTCTTCAAAAAGCACAAGCCTATTACCCTCCTTGGCATTCAAAGTGAGATGTTGATCTTTTTATTCCTCCTAGACTTGAGTTGAACTTTAGGGTTGGCTTCAGCTTTAATTGGATGCAGTTCATCTGTGACTAACCCAACTTCCAACTTCCCTCATCATAGCCAACTTATAGTCAACACTGAATTGGGAGAAGTTGGGACTGAAGTTTTTTTAGATTTTTGCTTCATCTTTGGAGTCAACTCTGCCAGGGCCCTCGAACCCAAGTACCGTAAGAATGTGTTGGCCTATATGATTTCTCTGTCTTTACAGCCCCTCCTAGACTGCTGCTTTTTAGACAAAACTCAGAAGTGAGGCATAGAGGTCTGGGAAGGGATTGTTTGTCTGACTCATTTATTTTTATATTTGCGTGTCTTTCAGACTCCAGTTTGTTCCTCCAGCTCATGCCAACGACTAAGGTCCAAGTGATTTCTCCTCATCTCCTCAAAGTTACTGCACCATGGCATGCCAACACTTTCCTCAGTGGATGGTCAAAGCTCGCTGCTGGGTAAGGAAGCTGCCAGAGCTTTATGGTCACTTATAAAGAGAATATTTCTTTTTGGATTTCTGGTCATTAAGGCTTCCAGGTAGGGAGGCTTCACGGGCTTGCAGTTGCACAGGGCCTCGTGATTAAATGGACCCCACGCTTGGTTTAGTGGTCTCATGTTATCACCTTATAATTCTTAATTTTTGAACAAGGGACTCTGCATTGGCACAAATGATATAGCCAGTCCTGCTTACTGCTCTTCACCAACTTCATAGAAAAGTAAGATTTTTATTTTGTCTGGGTTTCTCTTGTTGTTACTATGGAAGCATAGGTGTTTTGAATCCTTCTACATTATACTGAGAGCAGAAGTCCATTTAATTTATGCCTATCTCCTTTTAACATTTACCTTAGAGAACTTTGGAATTTTATATTGAAATTAGCTGGAACTTTCTCATGTAAGTTTCACTTCCATAATACATTTTTCTAATTTCCTTTAATTGAAACATGGGTAATGTTTTAATGGATAAAGAAGATAACACACACACACACACCCCCACACACCCACACACACACACACACACACACACACACACACTGGAATATTACAAAGCCACAAAAAGGATGAGGTATTGAGATTTGCAACAACATGGTTGGACCTAGAGGGTATTACACTAAGTGAAATAAGTCAGACAGAGAAAGACAAAAATCATATAATTTCCCCTATATGTGGAATTTAAAAAGCAAAATAAATGGATAAACAAACAAAAGCAGAACCAGAACTATAAAAACGGAGATCAAACTGATGGTTGCCAGAGTTAGGGAGATGTGCAAAATGAGTGAAGAAGAATAGGAGATATGGGCTTCTAGTTGTGGAATGAATAAGCCACAGGAATAAAAGGTCCAGCATAGAGAATATAGTCGGTGATATTGTGATAGTGTTGTATGGTGACAGATGGTAGCTATACTTGTGGTGAGCAGAGCATAACCTATAGAGTTGTTGAATCACTATGTTGTACACCTGAAATAAATGTAATGTGTGTCAACTGCACTCAAAGTAAAAAAAAGAACTTTTAAAAAAGAAATGTGGGTATTATTTTTAGTGCTTTGAACTAGAAATAGTTTGATAACCCCCACAAGATAAAAAAGTAATGTTAGGTTGTTTTAATTAGCCTCTTTATATTCCATGTATTTCAAAATATACTGATAGTTTCCTTCTAGCAAAACTGCTACACTCATTCTCTCTGAAACTTTTTTTTGTCTCTAAGCATTCTGTGCATACTATCTCTTATTTCTAACCCTTCTCAATCTAGAGTCCCATGTTTTGCATTAAATTTTTTGACAGCTCTATGCAGCTTTGCTTCTGAACACTTATTTTTACAATGATTGTCACATATACATTTTATTTTTTTATCTATTTGCTTATATTCATCATATATTTTAAACAATATTAGAGAATGAAATATTCTCTTCAACCTCAAATGTGTAGTTCTTTTTACAAAAATACGGTGATTTTGTAATCTTGGAACATTTTATATATTGATGTGAAATATGTGTTTTAGTAAATTAAAATATACTACAATCTTTTCAGACATGTCATCATCAGATCATTAGGATATTGTATTAAGATATTCTGAATTCCTCTTATTTTTGTCTTCTCACTGGTTTTTCACTCTCTAGAAATGGTCTTACTATCCTTCTAAACACATTTCTCTGACATTTATCTACTCATTTATTCAGTAATATATACACATTGTAAGTACTTATTGTGCACTAACCCTGAGCCAATCACTGTATGAAATTTTGACAGTTCAGCAGTGATGATACTATAGTTTCTATCTTCATATAGTTACAAATCTGCTGTGTGTTACCATAGATACAATCTTTTGGGGGAACAAGGAGAGCTTCCTAGAAAAAGTGACTTTTAATTTGACATTTAAAATAAGAGTCAAATAGGCTAAGAAGGGATTAGAGGGAGAGGGTTTGGGACAAGGAGCCTTCCAAGGCCAAGAAAGAATGTTACACAGTCTCTAACACAAGGAAGAACAAGATGTGGTCTTGGATAAAATCAATTTGTCTAATGAATATGTTTTCAACTTACGAAGAAACTACTAATAAAGATGAGAATATTACTTATTGCACTGAAACATCCAAATATTTAAATTATTTTCACCATGTCACTAGTGTGGCCTTTTAAAGATGTCATCGGCAAGAGGGGCAATTTACTATATTTTTGGCTCTGGATTTATTGTAGACACCATCCGAGATAACCCAAAATGTCTTAGAACTATTGTAGGAATTTGAAATGAGGATATTCAACAGAATTCATGTGGAGTTTTTTTCTAGGAGCAATATATAAGAGGGGAGCCTTTTACAGAATTTGGTTTGGAGGCTTGGGATTTAAACATTGATATCTCTACCTTCCTAAAGTGCAGGGTCTTTGCAAAGTGAATATTTTACAATGTCTATGGCTTTGAAAATTATAACTTAAGTCTAGTATAATTTACTCAAGTAAATTATATGTAAACATCATAAACAGTCTGATTTTATGTTAATTAACAATATTGATTTTACTTCATTAGAAAATGCAAAAACCTCCAAAGAACATTGAAGAATTCTTAAAGTTTCAAAATTGGGTGAGTAGAACATTTATTTTATGTGCCAATACATCTTTTAAAATATCAGTTGTGGAGGGGCACCTGGATGGCTCAGTGAGTTAAGTGTCTGACTCTTGATTCCAGCTCACGTCATGATCTAAGGGTGGTGAGATCGATCGAGCCCCTGCTTGGGATTCTCTCTCTGCCTATCTCTTTCTCTCTCTCTCTCTCCCCCTTCTCTATAAATAAATAAACAAATAAAATAATCATTTGTGAAGATGTGGAAAGCTTGGAAAAGACTTTAAGAATAGAAATTCAAGGGACGCCTGGGTGGCTCAGTTGGTTGAGCGGCTGCCTTCGGCTCAGGTCATGATCCCAGGGTCCTGGGATCGAGTCCCATATCGGGCTCCTTGCTCGGCAGGGAGCGTGCTTCTCCCTCTGCCTCTGCCTGCCATTCTGCCTGCTTGTGCTCTCTCTCTCACTCTCTGACAAATAAATAAATAAAATCTTTAAAAAAAAAAAAAAAGAATAGAAATTCAAAAACTACATTTCAGTGTGGGAAATACTTATAAATATTTATCTCTTTTCAGTAAACTCTATGTTGTAGCCTTTCCCTCTTAACAATACTCTGTTCTCTTTTTGACTTTGAGAAAATTCTAGTTCTATATCCTATCAGAGGAATTATACAAACATTTTAAATAACTTTACTAATATAAGGTGTTTGTCTTAAATATTTACACCTTAAAGAATATCTGAGGGGTGCCTGGGTGGTTCCTTTGGTTAAGCGATTGCCTTTGGCTCAGGTCACTATCCCAGGGTCCTGCATCCAGCTCCCTGCTCAGTGGGGAGCCTGCTTCTCCCTCTCGGGCTCCCCCACTTGTGCTCTCTCTCTGTCAAATAAATAAAATCTTTAAAAAAAAAAGAGTATCTGATAGTTATGAGTACTTTCCTCATTTATCCATGTACCACAGCTTAGACTCACAGGTCATTTGCAGAGGTTTTCAGTTTCTTTGATTAGTGAATCAAAGTGAAATATTCAACATTTTCATGTTGAAAGCTCCAGTTTCCATTGTTATGTGTAAATACTGACTTCTGGGGTTATTGGGCTTGCTACAAGTTTTCCCTTGGGTCTATACACTTGGGAGTCTGAAGGTTAGGTTTGTTTTGCATTGAAAAATGTCAAGGGCTAGGATAAAGAAGTTAGTGTGGAAAACAGAGAAAAGAAGGCTTTTTTTTTTTTATGAGGTGTGTACATACTTTGAGTAGATTGGACTTTAGATAATTTGCACCTATTTATGCTTATATATAAACAGAATTTGCTATGACTAAGCTGTTGAGAATAGAATTTCAAAAATACCTATTTTTAAACATCTATTTTCTGTTTTTTGTTTAAGTAAGGTTTTTTGTTTCTTTTTTTTAATGTTTTAGAAAAGCACTTAGTTCTCTTTAGGAGCAAATAGAAAGTGAAAATATTCCTAGTTTCTAAGAGTTTATTTCAATCACTGTGACAGAGTCTAATTTTTTAAACTACTATTAGGACAAGCATTTTGCAATTATTTTGATTTAAATAAGATGGAAATCAGCTGTAATTTAATCACAATGTTTGGGATCTTTTAATGCCAAGGGAAAAGGATTATAGTTAAAATTAAGCCAAACTCAGCAAATAATTATGGAGACATTTGGACTATACCATCATACATGTTTAAGGATCTATGATTTCAGATGAAAATTTCTAATTATTTGAATTGGAAAATGTGTAATCACTCTGCTTAAGAATTCAAGATCATAGCCTTATGCCAGCCTTTCACCAAAGATAGAATAAAATCAAAATCAAAGCACATGTCTTATTAATGGCATGTAAGAAGCACTATCTTCGTATGCATTTATATTGATAGCCTTCAGTTTTTATCAGTGGCATTTGCTAAAACAACATATATCCATTTTATCATTTATAGATTTATCTGTAAAAGGTTTCTTATTGTCTGGATTTCTCACCAAATACTTGTAACCTGTAATTACTTTTTTTAAGGTATGACTATGTCTATGCATTGCGAAGCTACTGGATATTTGAAAACATCCAGGAATAAAATGACTGGATATTTAATTTTTTGTTTGCTGGACAAAACTTTTATCTAGAGGCATTGGTAAAAAAGTAATAATAATTTCCTCAAATTCATCCAAGAAATATTTTTAAGTACCCATTACATGCCAACCACATGAATAATTAGAATATACCAGTGACTAAAAACAGGCAAAGATTCCCCCCCCTTCATGGAGCTGTCATTTTTTTTAGAAATGAGGCATATGATAAACCAACAAATGAGTAAAACAAAACAGAAACTAAAATATGTTCTAAACTGCTTATGGCTTCCTGGAAAGCCTATCTATTTAATTTCCCTCTAAAATATAAAAGCAAAGGTAAGAATCTGCTTAGTGGTGTAGTGGTTAAGAACAGAGGCTCTGGTGTCAGACTGCCTATGCTCAGATCCCAGCTCTACTCCTAGCTAGCAGTAGACCAGTACCTGGAACCTACATGTTAGCCATTAGTTTCTCATGTCTTACAGTTTATCTTTTGTTACATCATCTAAAACTGTCTCATTCTGGCCAATTCCTACCATTTTTATCTTTCTTTTGTAATTTTAATATTTTATACTGTCTACTCCTATCTTTCCCCTCTTCCTCTTATAGTTCTGTGTACTTTTTTTTTACCTTCAATCATTTCTCATTTATCGATTTGATCAATTCCCACATTCGCTTCCTGCTTCTTTCCCCTTTACTCCATCACCATTCTGTTTCTATTTTTATTTTTATAAAAATATTTTTATATTTTATTTTTATAATGCCTGTTGTTCCACTGGTGTTGCATTACTATCAATTCTCTTACTTATCCTATTCATTCATTCATTTAATGATTTTTATTCACTACCTACCAGACCCAGGTATTGTTCTGGACACTGGAGATACAATAATGAACAAATCAGAGGAAAAGTCCTTGCCATCATGGAATTTGCATCATCCTCCTTCTGCACTATTTTTCTTTAGTGTCACACTTTTTTAGTACTTTCAGTTCTTTAGGTACTGAAGAATTGAATTCTTTCCTTATTTACACATCACATTTGATCTTCCCTGTTACTTATTTCTTCTTCTGTGTCTTGTTTTTCTGCTTTCATGTGACTTTTATCTAGGAGTGCTTTAATTAATCTTCTCTCAGTGCATCGGTATCAATTTTCATTAGCAAGGCTGCTATATTTGTAATCCAGACCTAAAGAGTACTCAGATTCTTACTGTGATTTTTTTCACAGGATCAAAGGTACTTTATGATAGAGTAATTATTTCAATCTCATTCTCTTTATTCAGGGAACAGCCTGTTTGTTGTCTGTCTGTTTGTTTATTCATCTGTCCATCCATCCATCCATCCATTTAAATTCCTCCTTATATTAAAATTTAAGATAAGGGAAGAAGAACTAAAAGTCACTTCTTCTAACCCTAGTCATTCCTCGTATTTCTTACCCTTTTCTGGATACCTCAGCACTGTTTTTTAGGGCTTAGGACATGGGTGAAAACCTAACCATATATTCAGTAAACTAAATCTCTTTTCGAACTTCAGGGTCTCACTTGTGGCTACTCGGCTCCATCTCTAGTTGTGTACCAGTATGTGATATTTTGTCCTTCTGCCACTGCCAAAGTTTAATTGCAGTAGTTAAAGCAAACATAACAAGTACATAGCCAATTCTTGCTTCACTGACCTTTTAAATAAGATAAATGTTTTCCTGAAGTTATCACTGAAGACTATAGTGCTATAATGGAGAATTTAACTCTTCAGGGAACAGAAATTTCCCGTCCAATACTTTTGTCTCTTTGGAATTAGAATACATTTGTTTTTAAATGAATGTAATTGCTGTGGACACTGGATGTTTAAACCCTAGTAGTGCTGATTTTCTCTCTGGCATAATGACTTCACCTTTGCCTGGCAGCTTATCTGCTTATTGGCTACTCCTGTTTGGCTTCCCTAGGTCTGGCTACAAAAGTTACTTTCAGATGATATTCTATTCAAGGAGCAATAGGCTAAAGGCAAAATAGAAAGGAACGATAAAGGAAAGTAATTAGAGAAATGAAGGGGAAAGGCAGGTATGAGCTACTACAAGATCATCATTTGGTATCCTTTTAATCATGCAGCCACGAAGAAGCCAGTAGAAGAATCAGGGCTTATTTACACATCACCTTCATCATGTTAATGGTTTGGGACACTAGTCAATCCCCTGATTACCTTGGGAAAGTACAGAAGACAGGGTCTAATTAGGCTTATAGGATTTCAGAATACTTTATTCACCTCGTAATATACTTCAATATCTTAGAAATAAGGATTGTGATATCTCAAGCCTGGCATAAAGGATGTATTTTCATAAAGGTTTGTATGTATTATAAAATCTTGTCAAATGCCATTTCCATTTCAGCCTCTCTCTTCTCTCCCAACACCCCTAACAATAGCAACCCATGACCCATAGGACTGTGTTTCCGAATGTGACTATCATTCTGACTTGACAATGTTTGTCTCCAGGGATTGTATCCTGTGATCATATCTTATTCTTCTGAGGTGTTTGTACTTTTTGGCACATAATACCCAAATTTTAATGCAGGAAAACTTCTCCGGGTGGTTGTGTCTTATTTAAGGTACACATTTGTATGATTTGGGAGATGGCACTTTTGTACCAAAGTGTATTCTTTTTTCTAAAATGACAGAAGGACCTAGGTATCGAAGGGAAAGTTTTCCAGAATTAAAAGCTGGTTATTATTCAGGTACCTATTATTATTAGAGAGCATAATTCACAAATCAGACATGTATGATGGGTTTAGGAAGCCTTTAAATGGAGAAAAACGCAGGTGGAATAAACTAAGGCATGTTTATCATTCCTGATCTGCAGACTTTAGATTTATTCCCATTTAGCTAAATTCCCAGAGTATCTCACCCAAATTCCATTGAAGAGTTTTATCCTCTGCAAATTTTCTACCATTCCAGAAAACATTCTTTTACTCATAAACCTTTAATTATGTAGGCTTTGTTTTGCTATTAATTGATTATATTAAAAGATAATCTTATATTTAGATTTACAAATATGGCTATGATTCCCCTTCCTTTCCTTTCATTTTCCTTTCTTTTCTTCCCATCCTCTTTTTCCATTCCTGAACAATTTAGTCCTAGAGCCATTTGGGGGCCCAAACAAGGCAGGTGTCCATATTTGCGCTAGGAAAGAGGATATGCTCTGATCGCCCTGAAGCTATCTGAATTCACCCATGATGAGGATAGTGTTCATGTGACACCAAAGGTGTCAGAGCTCAAGAGAATGAGATGGTAGCCGCTTGAGGCTGGGGATGAAGTGTTTTTTCACGGAGATGTGAAGGTAGGCTCTGGCTTGTATGGGAAGTCAGAGCCCAAGTAGGGGTAACAAAGGTGTCCCTACAGAATTGGCAGCCTAGGATTGGATGTCAGAGTGGGAGCAGGATGAAAAGAGCATCTACATAGAAAAGAGGCTCCCAGTGAATAGGAGAGAGTGATTACCTGAACAGATTGACCAAATAAGTATGTATATTAAAGATCATGGCAACTAGATTTTTCACTGTTAGAGATGGTAGTTGTAATATGGAAAAAGAGAAAACTAGAATGTTTGGAATTGGAATTTCAGGTTTCAGTGTGAATTCATGGTTTTAAATATGTGGACGTCAAGAAAAGACTGGGGAATTTTTAGACTGAAGGAGACTAAAGACATATGAAGCCCAAGTGTAATTATGTGATACTGAACTAAATCCTTTTGCTATAAAGGGCATTACTGGTTCAGTTGATAAGACTTGACCAGAGTCCTAAACTTAGATAGGAACAATGTATCAATGACAATTTCCTAATTCTGATGGTTATATTTTGATTATGTAGGAGATGTTTTTGTTTTTAGGAAATACACAATAAGGTATTCAAAGATGATGGGGCATTAGTCAACTAAGCAAATTATTTTCAGAAAAGTTTTTTGTAAAACATCTGAAACTTCTAAAGTTTATGATTGTTTCACAATTTTTATAAATGCATTTAATGAAAAGTAATGTTGTAGAATATGTTGGGCATCTGAAACTAATATAATATTATATGTCAATTATACTTCAATAATATAAAGAATGTAATGCTGTGAAATTAAATCTCAATTTTAGCTCATTGATTTAGAACTCTATTATTTAAATTCATTAAAAATGACTTAGGTTATATTCTCTCACATTTTTTGCAGGATTACTGGCCAAGGGAAATCCATTTTGGAAATAGAGATGAATGGTTACACACTGTGAAGAAAATAAAAGAAGATAGTTCATTTACTTCAATTTATACACATCTGTGGGGAACTGTCCCTCGAATACATGATGCAGTCATGGCCATGGAGTCAAGATTAGGGGAATATTCAGTCCTTTTGAAAAGCCATGCCTCTAAAATATTTGAGTGGAGGAACATAATTTTTGATACAAGTAAACCTTATTTTTTATGAGTAAAGTAATGGTCAGTTGTGTGTATCTGTGTGCATTCTCATAAAGAATGAAATCCTAAAATATCTAAGAACGTGAACATTATTTTATTTTTAAAAACTCCTTCATTTCAACATAGTTCAGTCAAGATTCTTAGTTGAACATGAGCATATGGGTTTAATGAAAGTGTTGTTATAACACCCTAAAATAGTTGTGAACTTTGTTCAGCTGAAGCAAAGGCGGCCGAGTATCAAGGAAAAAGGGTTGGATCAGTTCTCTATTGGTAGTAGAGACAAGCAAGTCAGTAAGGGTCAGAACATAAGAACAGAAACATGTAAAACCCAAAGTAAGTTGAGCTGCATGAGCTAGGTTAGCTTGTAGGAAGTGTTTAGAATTCAGTGGTGAAAAAACTGCAGACTGAGGGAAAAGCATATCTTCCAGTAATGATCATTATCACTTCTTTTCAGTATTTATATAATGTTTTTCTTACCTAGTTGTATTGATTAATACTTCCAGAATAGTTTTAGATACTAGTGATGATTCTTGTATCAATCTTTATGTAATGAGCAAACTTCTCATAATACAAGCCTTAAAAATGATAATATTAGTTGTACTTATATTTACTGTATTATATATTTAATATATTTATATATTTAAATGTATTATGTTTAATAATACAATTAATTAGTTATATTACTTAAATATTTAATATCCTTTTTTAGACCTTGGTTTTTCAAATTCTGAGAATTTGTTTAGTATAATACTATTAAATTCACTACTGTTTTATTTTAAATTTTCTTATTGAATTTTTAATCATCTTTTAAATTTAAAAAATATCTTTGAATTATATAAGCTATATACATATATGGGGGGAGGGAGACAGAGAGAGAGTGAGCGAGCACAGGTGTGCACTTTCAAAAAATAATTTTGTATATACTCATTTTCCTCAATATGTAAATATCTGGAGTTTGGACTCAAGTCTGGGTTACCTGACTTCAAAGTTGTGCCCCATAAACTTTCACTAAGCCTTGCTCCAAAGTACTGTACTTTATTGAATTTAAGGTGACCATGAAACAACCAAACATAAGTAGCTGAGCTATGTGAAAAATACAGGCTTGTTCAGTAGGAAGAGATTGAGGTAAAACTTTAGATTTAGGAGTAAGTACCAAAGATATATTAGTTGGAGCATGACATTTCTAAAGAGAGGAAACAGAAGATACAATATTTATTCATTAAACTAAGGGTATGTGTGTCTAGCATTATGCTTATCAAAATAGTTGATCTCATTGAATAATTTTATATATAATTTCTTTAAAGCATTTAAATTTTTTTCACTTTAAAAGATATATATGTGTGTACATACATGTCTCATTCTTTTAAAGGTTCTAAAGGAAATTTGGAAAGATACAAGGCATTTGTAAGGAAGTACCATAGGAGAAAGAAGATAATGGTATGATATTTGTTTTCATCTTCCTTGAAAAATTATATTTTCACAGAAAATTATTATAATTTCACAGATAAACACATATAGATTTTTTTTTAATTTTCCTGTTAGTCTTTTATTGTCTATTTGTGTATCTATCTGTGTGTTTTTTAAAATAGCTAGACTCATCTTCTTCTTTACACCCTCAATATTAGAATGTTGGCATTTTCACATTACTGAAAGTTACTTGAAGACTTAATTTAATGTATACATTCCAACCTCCAGTTATTTAATAATTTATAATAACCTATACTTAGTAGTGCAGGTTCCATATCAGTTCTCTTCCTTTAGAAAAAATTAACAATTTCTTTGATTACCTTTAGAATTGCTTTGTCAGTTTTTTAAAAAAATCTCTTTGAGAGTTTGATTAGAATTATAATAGACTTTTGTTTTGTTTTGTATTTAATTATGTTATGTTAGTCACCATACAGTACATCATTAGTTTTTGATGTAGTGTTCCCTGATTCATTGTTTGCATATAACACCCAGTGCTCCATGCAATCTGTGCCCTCCTTAATACCCATCACCAGGCTCACCCATTCCCTCAGCTCCCTTCCCTTCTAAAACCCTCAGTTTGTTTCCTGGAGTCTATAATCTCTCATGATAGACTTTGAATTACTTTTAGAAAGTTAGTCCTTTTCAAAAATACATTCTAGGGGCGCCTCGGTGTCTCAGTGGGTTAAGCCTCTGCTTTTGGCTCAGGTCATGATCTCGGGGTCCTGGGATCGAGCCCACATCAGGCTCTCTGCTCAGCGGGGAGCCTGCTTACCTCTTTCTCTGCCTCTCTGCGTCTTTGTGATCTCTCTCTCTCTGTCAAATAAATAAATAAAATCTTTAAAAAAAATACATTCTAAAACTATATAATGTTAAAGCTATAAAGACTTTAAATGCCACCACTAGTCTATCCACCTCATTAAATGTTATTTTTCAAGTTTCAAAATTATTTTTCCTGATTATGACTAAAGTAGTCATTTTAGAAAATTAGAAGAAATAGATAAGCAGTAGAAAGGATAAACATCCTAATTCTATCACTTATAGATAAATCACACTCGTCACTGCATTTTTCTTTTCTTTTACTCTAAAAAATAATTTAGAAAATTCAAAGTAAATTATATATTTGTAATTCATTAAATGTAATATGAAATTTTCATTAATAAATATTGTTCTCCACCATCTTAAAAGTAAACTAATACAGTAGCCCTTTGGTTTGACATTTAGGTAGTTTTCATTATTCACTATTATTTACAAAGTTACTCTGAACATATTTGGAACTGAAGATTGTGCTTATCCATGATTATTTTAAGATAAATTTCCAGAAGAGGAACCACATAGGAAAAGAAACGTGAAAATCTAAGTGTTCTGATACCTATTGCCAAATTGTTCTCTAGAAAGGCAGTACCAATTTATATTTGTAACAATAGGGTTTGTGATTGATCTCTTATCCATTTCCTTGTCAACATTTAATACTATATTTTTTAATGTTTGCACGGTTGATAAGCATAAATCTTATCAATTGCGTGTGTTTTACTAATGAAGTTGATATTTTAGGTTTTTCTTAGTCTTTGTGTTTCTTTTACTGTGAATTGCCTATTTATAAAATTTGGCCATTTTTTTGGCTGTTGGTTTTTTTATTTCTAAGAGCTGTTTAGGCTTTAAAAATATTAACCCTTTCAGTAATATGTATTTCTTTGTTGCCTTTTAAAAAGGTTTTTTGTTATATAGAATTTTACATTTTTATGGATCTATAATTTTCTTTTGAAGTTTTCTGCCTTTAGTGCCATATTTAAGAAGACTTTCTTTGTCACAAGATCATACATATATTCACTTGTGTTCTGTTCTATTATTATTACAGGTATCTGTATATGTATATTTAATTCTTTAATCTACCTAGTATTTATTTTTGTGTAAGAGAGTAAAACACAAGGATTTTCTTTTAGGTCATCAGTAAATTTGTGTGATTTTCTTCATATAAGTTCTAAACATTCCCTGTTAAGTTTATTCTTAGGTATCTTTAATTTTTATTACTAATGTCAGTGAAATTGTTTTTCCATTATGTTATTAAATGGCTTATTGTTGGCATATAGGAAATTATTTTTGATATATGCATATTATTCAAGAATGTTAGTGGTTTCTCATCTTGTCTTTGATTTGGAAAGAATGCTAGTACTTTGCTATCATCACTTTAAATGTTTAAATAGCTATCTTTTTTTAGATTAATGAAATTTATTAGTATTCCTAATTTATTAAAGCTTTGTGGATGTGACATAGATTAGATATAGATCAGTTAGAGATCTAGATGCAGGTATCACTGTGCTCAAACACTTGAAAAAGAATCTTCATGGTTTGAAATGGAGAGGAAAATAATCCACTGTGATGATAGCAGAAGCTACTTTCAACCTTTAATCTTTGTGGCAGATTACATTAATAACTTTTCTAAAGTTGAAACGTTCTTATATTCTTAGGTTATACTTCTTTATTGTATTACTGGATTTGATTTGCTATTGTTTTGTGTGGATAGTTGCATCCATGTTTGATAAGATATGATTTTCTTTTGGTTTTGGTATCAAAACTATACTAACGCTAGAAAATGAGTTACTTAGTTTTATTTCTGTTTCTAGTCTGTAGACTTCAGAGCATGGTAGTTATATAGGGATATCATTTGTTATCCACATATGTGTATGGATATCATTTGTTCTTTGGATGTTTGGCAAAAGTCAACTCTGACCTTCTGTTGATTTAATTATTATTTATATTTTGCAGAGGGGAATAGGTAGGTTGGTAGAAAAGCTGTGTGGGAAGTTAACAGATTTCATAAATGTCAACTTGGGTAGATTGTCAAAACATAATATTGAGTGAAAAAAAAAAGCGAACTACCAAGTAATATGTACAGTTGATACCATTTCTTTAAATTTTAAAAACACACAAGAAGTGTTTATATTCTTTAAATATATGTACACATATA
Organism: Potos flavus; assembly: GCA_028534135.1. Taxonomy (NCBI): domain Eukaryota; kingdom Metazoa; phylum Chordata; class Mammalia; order Carnivora; family Procyonidae; genus Potos; species Potos flavus. The sequence continues at coordinate 46,285,568 of CM052896.1, forward strand.
TATAAAAGTATGTAAATAGAATGGGAAGGATGCAAACCAAACAAATAATAGCGACTCTTTCAAGGAAGGGGAATACATGAATAGAACTATGGAGATTATGGTAAAAAGGGAATCTGAACTTTATACTTTATTGAATGAATTTCACATTTTATTTTATAACATAGTTGTAAGCAAATACTAAAATGTCAACAGTAACCCATTCTAGGTTGTGGGAACATGAAAACACTGGTAATTTTTTTTTTTAATTTTCAAAAGAATTTTCAAAAATTTTGACTTTTGGATTTTATCAGATAACTTTTGAGGATCTATTGTAACTACCTTTATTTATTTTTTTCCCCCAATTACTTTTATTTTATTTTTTCAGTGTTCCAAGATTCATTGTTCATATACCACACCCAGTGCTCCATGCGATATGGGCGAGCCTGGTGGTGGGTATTGTAATGACCTTTAGATGAATTATACTAACAAAAATTTTAATTATTTTTATTGCTAAATGTGTTTTATTGATTTTTTATTTGGGCTTTAACACATATTTAAATTTTTGTGGTATCTTTTCCAGGTTGTATGATTAAGAACTAATTTTGTGTTACTATTATTATGCTCCTTGAAAACTTTCAGTGTTTCCTTGCTTCATGCAAAATACAGCTAGGACTTTGAGATTAACATTAACATCTTTCTAAATATGACCCGATTCTCATTGATTAATGATTTCTGTGACTCTCAAGCATACAGCTTTCTTTCTTATCAAATGAAAATTGATTTTATTTTCCCTAAATAATCTGTCTTTATTCCTTGCATACTTTTTTAAATGACAATAATGTCATTCTCTTTCTGTTAGCAATCTGTTATCATTCTTCAAATTTGTTTATGTCATTTCCTCTATAATATGTGTATTATTTAATATGTGTGTGTGTGTGTGTGTGTATGATTTGCCTGTAAGCTCAGTTATTCCTGGAAGAAGCAGGGATGTGGAAATTAATAAACAATTTATCAACATGTCAAGTGATCAAAAACTAATGTATACAGAAGGCTACTTATTCTCTGTGTAAAGTAGTATGGTGGACATAGAGATGCACCACCCAGATTCCCTGTCAAGGAAGAATCTGTTGTCCTAGCTGCTAAGAGTGTGGAAATCCTTCAGGTTTCAGCCCCTTCAGGGCTGCTTCACCTACAGAGAACTTCCTCTTCCAAAGACATTCCCTTCCAGGAACCCCTACATCCAGTGACTGATCAGGCTGGGGGCAGAAAGACCTGGCTCTTTCAACGCAATGCAGAACAACTGTGAGGCCCTTTCAGCTCTAGGGCCCTTTCAGCCCTCTAGAGTCCACGAAAGCTGTTAGACTTCTATCGTAGCTGATTTCTCCAACTTCCCAATTACGTCTCTTCCCTTGCCTTCTGTATTGAGCCTAAAGGCACTCCCATAGACATTCAGAATACTGACCTCCACCTCAGAGTCTATTTCCCAGTGAACCAAAAGTGCAATAAATAGTTTTATATTTCTTATTATAGCCCTAGTTTTGTTTGTATATGTATCTGATTCCCCTCCTGAACTATGACTAGCCTGAGCGCAAGGACCATCTTTGTATTCCTACCATCTAGCACAGGGACAGCATTCTAGGCTTCAGTAGGAGATAAACACACACACATACATGCACACACACACAATTAACAAATTTACAAAATATAAAAATTTAATTTAGAATTTTAAAGATTTTATTTTAAATGTTTTCCAGCTTTCAGATGAAATGGAGACAAAGAAGACTGTACAGGTATTTAAAATTTCTGTTCTATAAGATTATGTATCAGAAGTATTATACAGGAATAAAGAATTCTTACAATAATATAGATATAGCTATAAATATGGATGGGGCTCTACGAGAGAGAGGTGGAAACAGGCATAGAAGCTTTTTCCTTCTGCCTTCCCCTTCTTTATGGGTAGTCCAGCTAAAATTCTGATCATTTGAGTTGTCAGAGTTGGTCCTGAAATGCGATTTTATTTTGCTTTTGAATTTGGCATATGAATATGCCAGGACTCTTAATTTGAGAGTGTCAGAAAATAGGAAAAATTTTTAAGGTACAATAAATAGTTTTCACTTATTTTAATAAATGGAACTAAAATAATTATGCTAATTAGTTATGGTTAAATATTTATCTGTCTTCTGTAGTCCTCTGAGACTATTATACTGGAAAGGGTAAAGTAATGACTGTTGTGTGATATTTCCCTCTTTCTAGGGTTGCACCTTCTCAGGATTCAAAACAAATGAGCTTACTCAACTACCCAGACATTTGGATGCTGAACGAATTTATCTTTTTATTTTAAAAGCGCATAACTTTGATGTATGTAAACATTTTTATTGTATGATACATTTTGAGAATATGATATAATGAATCAGACTTTTATTTAAAGCTATGACAAATTAGGTGATAAGCATGATTGAATTTTGAGGGCATTAAGTCTGTAAGGAAAAGACCAGTGATATTTACTACCTTGATCACCAGAAAAGAATGTATTAGATTCTGTGTTACCACCTCAGGGGTCTGAGGTTGCTAGCATTGTCTTGGCATGTGACTGTAACAAGTGTTTTCCCCTCCCTCTGCCTGTTTTATCAGTTCAAGAGATTTTAGTCTGCTTATTTTGACCCCAGAATAACTTATGAGAGCCCTTCTCCACAGTGCCTCCTTTTGAGCCTCCAAGTATCTTGGGAATTTTTGAGTAGTATCCCTATAAGATAGCCAATTGAAATACTGCAGGCATAGGACTGTAAGGAGATCATTGCCCATTGCTTGCCAAGGGTAAGATGAAAGTTGGGTGGTACCTGATATTGATTTCCCCCTTAAATATTGGATGGTCACCTAACAAGGTTTCTGTTTCCTGCAGGCTTCAACAATGTTCCTTGTACCCCAGGCAGATTCCTTCCAGACAGTTCTCTGGGATGGACTTGGACTTGGAATTTCTTAAACCCCTCCTAGAGAGGGGCCAAGTCCATCTCTCACCTCCCCATCCCTTACCTCTCCATCCCTCCCCATCCCTCACCTCCAGCCTTCCTGTGCCTCTTCATTTCTCAACACAAAATCCCTCTTTTCTCTCCCACTGTGGTTCATCAGAAGTATAATCAACCATTAAACCCCTTTTTTTCACTCTCTTCAAGATACAATGTTCCAAGAAGCAGAGTGTGATTGACCTGATTTGGATCTTCTATATACCCCTCAATTAGGCAACTACAGAGCACCTCAACTGACAACTGTTTCTAGAATGATTCAGTAATGATAGCCTCTCTTTATTTTCCATACTAATAAAAATGTTTTTCAATTCTCTTTTATATTTTGTGGGATTTTGGTGAGATTAAGGCTTAGTCTGCCCCTTTATATGATCACCTGATTCCATTTTTGTAGAGAAAAACTATAGATGCTAATTGTAGTTATACCTGGATCATGAACCTGTTTATTTGTTTCTCTGACTGTATTTTCCACAATTTCCTCAGGAAAAAGGCTTTATTATTACAAAAAGAAATTGATAAATTATTGCTGTTAAAATAAGTTTATAAATGTTGTTCTGGGTAATCTACAATATTCTTTCTAACATTCCATGTTCTAAGATGGTACTGTATTTTAAATATGAATGCACATACATCTAACACAAATCACAAGGAAATAACATAAACAAGGCATAGATGTACAGCTATGAGGAATTGTTAATATGGTTAGTTTAAAGGATGCTGGCATTATTGAAAGAAATAGGAAAGTGAGAAGTGGAAGTAGATATGGGAAGGGGGCGGGTGGAGTATGACAAGCTTTGGGGTATATCTGCGCATAGATACCAGTGTTTTATTTGTTAATACCCCTACCTGATTTCAAAAAAGAATTTAAATTGGCTTACTATAGCATATACAATGCAATGCATTAAAATAAATAGGTAATGAAATGGAACTGAAGAGAATATGAGTGTAGGAAAATAAAAATATCAAGAAAGGTTGTTTCATAGAAATGCTTATAGTAACAGACCAAGAGATTGAACTTACGGATCTGAAACTTGGAAAGAGAAGATTATAGGTTTACTGTTACATGATTGAAGGTATGGGAATCCATGGAATTGATGAATTCACCTAAACCCACCTTGACACATTCCTAGGCATACAGTCATTAATTAAGTTCCTTGGTGAGAGAAAGTGTACATTATCCTCTGTTGTTGAGTATATGAAATGTGGTTAATGTGACTGAGATGAATTTTTATTTTATTTCTTAATTTATATATAAATTTTAAACTAATACTTGGTTCAGTTATTGAAAACTTTCAATTGGAGCAAAATCACAACTATGTATTTATAAAGTCTGAATACTGATCTAGTATTTATGATGAAAATTTATTGTTCAAATTGGGATTTGCTATAAGTATAAAATATATGCAATATGTGAAAGACTTATTGCCACAAAAGAATGTAAAATATTTCATTAAGAATTTAATGCCCAGGGCACCTGGATGGCTTAGGCAGTTAAGCGTCTGCCTTCAGCTCAGGTCATGATCCCAGGGTCCTGGGATCAAGCCCCATGTCTGGCTCTGTGCTCAGCAAGGATTCCGCTTGAGAATTCTCTCTCTCCCTCTTCCCTTCCCTCACTCATGTGTTCTCTCTTTCTCAAATGAATAAATAAAATCTAAAAAAAAAAAAAAGAAAAAGAATTTAATGCCTATATGTTAAAATAACATTTTAAATATATTTGACTGAATAAAGTATGTTATTAAAATTAATTTCACTTTTTATTTTTATAAAGTGGCTACTAGAAAATATAATATTACATATATGGCACAATTAAATTTCTTTTGAAAGATGCTAGTCTATAACCACTGAATACATATTCTTTATAAAGCCTATTTGCATTAACATGTTTTATAGTGGATTTTAATTTGACCTCCATGTATCTTTTGTTCCATAGGAAAAGGTTTTCAAAATCTGGAAGACCCATTTTCTCTCAGAAGCCTCTATTGCTCTTTTACATGATTCCTTTTGGTGGTGGTTTCTACATAAATTTAAGGTATGCTGTTATTTTTTAAACTTCTTTTTTTAAGTTGATTTGGGGCACAGTTAATTTTTTAGTACAGGTGGCACTGGTACAAAAAAATATTTTCTAGATCTTTTCATAGAACTTGGATTTTTAGTATTCCACATGTTAGAAATCCTATTCAGAATCTAGAGTCCTTTCAGAGGAGTTAAAACTTTAATATGGATTTCAAAGATCCTGAGTCTTCATTAATCAGAAAAAGATCAGTGAAATCAAACAGTGTAATGAAGTAATAAAGTTGTAGCTTAACTTAGTACTATAACGTGCTGAAAAACAGCTAAACAGAAAATCCACTGCAAATCAGTGACATTGAAGGAGGTTTCATTTGGAAAATAGTCTACAGAGCAGATGAGAGGGTCTTTACTTAATTCAGAAAGGTAAAAAACTCTGATTAACATTAAGAAGAGAAAGACATCTGGATATTTGGGAAAGGTATCTGGGAAACAATAAGAGAACGGAAATAAACAGCACATGAGTCTTATGTTCGAGAGTATGTGAGCCCGGAAAAAGTGGTCAATACCAACGACCATTGTGTGGCTTCTGGATCTGGGAGAGTGGAAGATAAGATCAACCCCAGGGATCACAGTCTTAAGCTTTAAGAAGATATGCCACCCCATCAAGGAAGCCTGAAAATAGACTCCACTCTCCACCTTTCCTCAGCTCAACTTACTCACACAAACCTGCTTACGAATTGTCACAAGAATTTTACACCATGAAGAAATTGGGTGTTAACCAGTTTTACATACGAACCATTCAGTTAATGCTTTATGTTAGAATAAACTATAGGTTAGAATAACTCTAGGTTAAGAATATCTGTCCTATATTTCTGATACTGTTAGGAGCTCTGGATGATGCGTAGGAAATGGTGTATCAGTAATACAAAGATAATTGCTGAGGGAAATTTGTGAAATCGGGAGTTTCATTACCTGAAATTTCTTTCTATAGATCTGGGTCCTGAATTTATGTTTTTCCATGAAGACAGAGAAACATTACATTCCCACTTAAATCTGTTGAAATTATATATAACAAGTTTTTTGAAGGAAACATAATCTAGCGGCGTTCTAGTTATTGTCTTATCAGGCAATAGTATTTTATTGTTTTTAACAAAATTTCAAGAACAAGATTTAACACAAAAATATTAATGACTCACTACATTTATAAGATTATTTTTGGAATAACAAGGAATTCGAATTTTTTAAATTAAATTTTAAATTAAAATTTTAATTTTAAATTTTTAAAGAAATTTAAATTTCTTTAAAAAGAAAAAAGTTTCTTTTTCTTTTTAAAGTAGGCTCCATGCCCAGCCGGGAGCCCAACGTGTAGCTTGAACTCATAACCTTGAGATCAAGACCTGAGCTGAGATTAAGATTTGGATGCTTAACCGACTGAGCTACCCAGGTGTCCCTAGAATTTCTTATCTTTAATCAAACTATTCTCTAGAAACTAGCTTTCTGAAATTAAAATGTAAAAATTTAGTAATAATCTTAAAACATTATAATTTAATAAGATTTCAAGTGTCATGATTTTTGACATGTTTTGAGAGGTAATATATTTGGCTGGGTCGGTGTTCTACTAGTGTTCTTTGGGAACTAAAGGGGGCAAATTGAAGCAAATGCTTCATAATTTAACTAGAACAGTTCCTCCTTCATCTGTTTAGTTCAATAAAATCTATTATTTTATTTCTAAATCTATTATTTTATTTCTAAATATCAATATATGTTAAAATGGATGCAAAATACATAAATTCTATCTACTTTGGAAGAATAAATAGTACTGATTTTATACCTGGAATAAAGTAAAACCATGAACCACTTGTTCAGTTTAGTTACCAAGAGTAAAATATGAAAAAATATATAATCATACTCTAGAATATAGCATGCTTCAGTGTGGCTCTAATTTATTTCAGTAATTGTTATATGATTAATAGAAAACCAAATTTTCTTTGTTTATTGCCCATGATTTAGTGCTAACTTGGTCTAGTAGAAAAAATACTGAACTTGGATCCAGAAAACTAGAATTTTAAATCTAGTTTTCCCAAGTAGTTATTTTGAGACTTTGGGTTAGTCAGAAAATCTCTCTGAGCATCACTTATCTCATCTCTAAAGAACAAAACAGGTAGAAAATAACATATACCCTGCTTTTTTTCCCAAGGTTGTTGCATTAAAAGTGAGACAAATAAGAAGACACCTAGTAAACTGCGAAATACTATATAAATGTAATATGGGATTCAGTATAATAGAACTAAGAGATCTGGCTTTCAAAAACAAGTTTACCCACTTAGTAAATGATGTGACCTAGAATAGTTATTTACCTCTTTAAATCTTCCATAAGATAAAAAAAATCACCTACTTTACATGTTTGTTGGGTTAAATGAGAAAGTGCATGTAAAGTTGTTTGTTTATATGGAGTTATGTGTATAGTAAATGTTCAATGAATATATATCACCATCATCATTATTATTACTATTAATATTACTAATTATTATTATATATAATATATATTACTATATATATCATCATCATTGTTATTACTATTATTATTGTATTAATAGAACACAGTGTTTCAAAATTGCTGGCCAATGTATAGGCTAATGACAAAAGTTTCCCTGATGTTTGACTAGAAGGGCTTTGGTAATGATATTGCAATATGCTTAATGTTTAAAAATTGTCCTTCAGACTTGGGCTCCCAAAAGATTCAGAAAGCTGGAAAACATATCATTCTCACCCATATAACAACAAAGAAAAGCCATATAACCTATAAAATTACAACTTTTTTGAACTTATCATATAGAGTAGATTTCAAAGCAAAGAATGTTACCAGGGAAAAAAAGAGTAACTATATGATGATAAAGAAGTTGATTCATCAATATAACAATCCTAAATATATGTGCACCTAATAAAAATGCTTTGAAAATGTTTCTTAAAAACTTTTAAAACTTCAAGGACAATTGAAAAAATTCATAAGTATACTGAGGTTTTTCAAAACCTCATTCTCAATAATCGGTAGACTATACAGAAAATCAATATGATATAGAAGACTTGAGCAACACTGTCAACCAGCTTAATTGATCTAATTTGACATTTAATAAATATTCCTCCCAGCAACAACAGAACACATTAAACATTTATCAGCTACTTTCTGGGCTAGGAAAACATCCTAATAAATTTAAAACAATTCAAATCAAACACAGTATGTTTTCAGACCAAAATGGAATCATATTATAAATGAATAACAAAAAGCTATCCAGAAAATCCTCAAATATTTGGAAACTAAATAACACACTTTTCAATAAATGTAGATCAAACCAGAAATCAATAGAGAAATTGGAAAGTATTCTGAATTTAATGAAAATATACTTAAAATTTGTGGGATGTGGGGTGCCTAGGTAGCTCAGCCAGTTAAGCATCTGCCTTTGGCTCAGGTCAAGATCTCTAGATTCTGGGATCAAGCCCTGCATCAGGATCCCTGCTCAGTGGGGAGTCTGCTTCTCCCTCTGCCCCTCCCCCACTGCTCATGCACTCATTCTCTCTCCCTTTCAAATAATTATCTTTAAAAAAAATAAAATAAAGTTTGTGGGATGTAACTCAAGCAGTATTTAGAAGTTTAGAGGATTAAAATAACTATATTAGAAATAAGTAAAGTTCTCAAAAACTATGACTTCAGCTTTTATCATAAGAAACTAGAAAAAGAGGAATAAAAGAAACCCAAAATAAGCAGAAGAAAGGAAATAATAAAGATCAGAGAGGCAACTAATAAAAGGAAAAACTGAAAAACAAAGAAGGAGCTCCCTACTATACCATCTTCCCAAGCTTATCCTATCAGGACCTTACTATAATATTGAGATTATTACTATCTATACATTTATTTCTTCTTAAAACATATTTACTGTGTCTTAGTTTAGCCATCGTGTCACAATTTTACTAGTTCTGGCTGTGGTTGTCTCATAACTGCTTTAATTTCACACTGAGTTACTGATAATGAGTTGGAGTAGATACAAGACAAAAGAAAGTAATAGTCATTGATTGCCTCTACATGCCAGCTTTAATGCAGGAACCTTCAATAACTCATCAAATGTTTGTGTGCTTTCTGTGTGCCAGGCACTGTGCTAAGTGATTGAAATACAAAGTCAAACTAAACATGATTCTTGTCATTATTTTACTGTGCTACTTTAAGATATGTATATTTTATATACTTTTGACAGATGAGAAACTAGGACTGAATAACTAGGCCAGGGTAAGGCAACTAATGAGTAACAATGCCAGTATTCAGATTCAGATTTGCATGATACCAAACCCATGCTCATTCTCATTGTAGCAACTGATCTGCCTTTTAAGAATAAATGAAATTACTGACATTATGTGTACAAATTACAATTTTAAATTGTAACATTAGTGCTTTTAATTTCATACATGTTTTATTTTTTAAGCCTGACAGAGAAAATCAAGATTCCTTGTTTGACAGAATTTCAGAAAGTTATGTGATACTTTTCATGAACATCCCTGCAAGTCGAAAAGATGCATTCCTTCAGGTAAACGTAGAAATTAACTGGTTACACTAAGCATTTTTAGAGCAAATGAAAATTTAAAAATAGTTATTTTATTTAAACACCTATTAGAACGTATTTTGTTACTTTGAAAACAAATTTCCTGAAGTAAAGTAAATAATAGCCATGTTTTAAAAGTTATTTTCCCCCTCATTATATTTTATTCCTTTGCCTAAAGTCTTATGGAATTTCCTTAATGTGGTATAGGTATTTTGTTTGCATATTGATAATTTGAAAACTACTGTCTTATTTTGTGTATATTCTTGATTTTTTCTGTTTACCTATAAAAATTATCATTTTTCTTTTACTTTATAGTGTATCTTTTGATCTGTTTAAGAGGACTTCAGAGGTTTATGTTTATATGTAAGGACTAAGTACCTGTTACAGTAAATGAAAACAGACATATTCATAATCAAATGTTTGTTTTATGTTTTTTGTTATAATAACTAGTGAGTAGGAGATTAAAGGGATTTGTGTCCTTCAGTAATGTGAAATGAAAATGTATAGGAATTTCATTAGATACTTGCAAATTTAAACATCCAGCACCTCAAAACAGAAGTCACATTTAGATACTTTGTTGTGTTGACATCTGTAAATCAGAAATACATTCATATTTTGGAGTTGATAACTGTTTTCAGAGTAAAACAAGCTTAAAAACAGTAAAATGTCCTTCACAATGAAAACATAAACTTACATTACCAGACAATATGTTCAGTCTTCACCTATCTTTCTTACAGCTATATACATGCAGTGTCTGTAAAAGGAAACCAGGGGGTGCCTGGGTGGCTCAGTGGGTTAAAGCCTCTGCCTTTGGCTCAGGTCATGATCTCAGGGTCCTGGGATAGAGCCCCACAGCGGGCTCTCCGCTCAGCGGGGAGCCTGCTTCCGCCTCTCCCTCTGCCTGCCTCTCTGCCTACTTGTGATCTCTCTCCTCTCTATCAAGTAAATGCATAAAATCTTTAAAAAAATAAAAATAAAAAAATAAAAGGAAACCAGTAGTGGACGGGAAATAAGGAGACTTGGTCTCATGTCCAGAATCTGCTGCTAATTACCTGGGTGATCTTGGCAACACATTTGGTCTCTCAGTTCCATAGCTGGAAGAGGTTGATTATAACTATGATTCATAAATTGTCATTTTGTAGAACAGTGGTGTTCTGAAAGATGGACTAGGATTTTCTCTGCTAATATTAAAATATCTTTTATTTCCATGTAAAAGTTAGTTAATGGTTAGGATTTTGGCAAATTGACTAGAATTGACAAAAACAGCTATTTCTCCTATCCATGATCTTTCACTTTTCTATCCTTTTGTGGTAGGTGAGCCTAGCCTACCTATATGGCTTGATGAAATCAAGCATGCTTTAACATAATGCTCTTGAGAAAAGGGTAACAGTCCTATTTAAAGGGGACAAAGAAAGTACTGGCACCACTGCATATCTTTTTGTCCAAATGTTCTCCCCTGGGATGGATATACCTTTTGATAGATGTTATATTTATAACTTTTCTCAAATCATGACTCGATTTTTTTCTCGAACCCTATTTTTTGTGGCTTTTTCTGAGGAGAAATAAGAAGTTATTTAATCAAGATTCAGAACCTCTTTGAGAACAAGTAAGATGTACATCTTGGTGATTTGACCCATTGGCTTGAGTTCAGTCTTCTTTTAATACTCCCTCTCTGTGTCTATGCTTGAGAATGAGGACACCTGCCTATACATCTGTCTCCTCCAGAGATGTTTAAGTAGAAATAAAATCTTATCTCCTATTGACCAATTTTCATTATTTTTCACTCATTCAAATAAGTCAGGGTTTTGTTACTGTTTGTTCATCTGATTTACCTTACCTAACAAGAGAAATTTATTAATTTTTAAGAATCAGAAAGTCATTGTCATGTCCCACTATTCAGTACAAATTAGCTGAATCTAAACATATTTAGTATGACTTTTACTTCTCTTTCTTCCAGTGTCATACAATGATAGACCTTCAGAAATTTTCCCAACACAATTTGACACTTGATCCTTGATCATGAAGATGAGATGTTCACAAAAAACTTTGAGAAGTTCCTCTTATTCATCTTATTCAACCTTTTAATCTTAATAGTCACTATGATTTTTATACCAAAATATGTGATTGTTTCTGGTAGTAAAAACGTTCATGATTCATTTCAATAAAATTAAATATACAAATATGTTAAAGCATTCCCCCCACCACTACCACCAAAAAAAGAAAAAAAAGAAAAATCATGGAGTTCTTCAAAGAATATTATCACTTACCAGCAAATATTATCACTTACCACCTGGAGTAGATGACTGTATTAGTTTTTTATTGTTGCTATAACAAATTATCACAAATTTAGTGACTTTTAAGACAAGAAAAATTCATTGTTTTAGCATTATAGAGGCCACAAGTCCAAAATGAGTCTTATAGGACTAAAATCAAGGTATCAACAGGGCCAATTTCTTTAAGAGTCCCTAATGGAGAATCCATTTCTTACCTCTTCTAGCTTCTGGTGGCTGACAGCATTCCTTGGATTCTGGTCTTATTTATTACTCTAATCTCTTTTTCTGCCATCCCATTGCCTTCTTCTCTTCTGTAGTAAAAATTTCCATAGCCTTCCTCTTACAAGGACACTTGTGATTGGAATTAAGGCCCACTGGATAATCCAGTATAATCTCCCCATTTTAAGATCTTTAACTTAATGAAATCTGTAAAGCCCTTTTGCTGTATAAATGAACATTTACACACTCCAAAGATTAAGACAGTGACCTCTAAGGGACATTTAGATTACAAAATTTTACATTTAATATTAAGGGCTAAATGTGTTTTTAGATATTTATTTGGTTGCTGAGTACCAGAATGATAAATAAAAATTTTAAAAAACTTAATATAAAAATGTAACTTTTATGTTTAGTCACTTCCTAAGAGGAATTTAGTAGTTTAGGGATTTTATGTCTAATAGAATAATGGTAGAACCATATATTTGTTGATACCTGATCATAGTTTTCATATGTAAACAGTACACAAATAATTGCAATATATTAACTTACCTAAACAGACTTCAGTTGTTTAAATATATGCTTGCTACTCTTACCACACACACACACACACAGAATGATAATTATGTGAGGTGATAGAGGTGTTAGTTAATGCTATGGTGGTAATCGTATTGCAATATGTAAGTGTACCAAATCAACATGTTGTATACCTTAAACTTACTATATGTCAATTATAGTTTAATTTAAAAATACATAAATATACTTTTTATTATAAAGATCTGTATGTATCACTTTCTAAAAGAGCATAACAATACCAAGGTTAAATGAAATAATCATCAAACTTTATCTTAAAATATAACCATCAAACCTAATCTTGTTAACTTCATCCTTTATCCAAATTAAATTTTCTAAATGAAATAAATAATAAAACTTCAAGTAGAATCATCAAACTTTATCTTAACTGTTAACTTCATCTTTTTATCCAAATTAAATTTTCTAAACTACCAACGAATAGCCAAACTGACTTTATTTCCAACTCTTCTTTGTTCATGTCCCTCAGTTCGAGGTACAAAGAAGTTATAAGTGGCCAAACTCAAACTCTAAGAAAAAAGGGACATGTATATTTCAAAAACTTAATAATCATTTCTTTGGTAGTTTACATATATTACATAAAATATAAAATTATTCTAATATAACTCTATTTTGGGTAGGTGTATCCTGATTGTTTGGCACAGGCCATCTATGCAACATTCCAGGAAGCATTTCCAGAATCCAGTAATCTTTTTAATGATGAATTTAAAGAAGATCTAGGGAATAATATTTTTCTTTGGTTGTCAGGTATGAGTATATCATTTACATATTGATCATTATTTTGATAACTAAAACTTTTTGTATACAGTATCTTGCTTACTCCAGCTAAAACCTACCATCTATCAACAGCAGAATACGCATTCTTTTCAAGCACACATGGAACATTTTCTAAGATAGATCATATGTTTGGGCTCAAAACAAGTATTAATAAATTTAAGAAGATTGAAATCATACCAACTATCTTTTTGAACCACAAATTTTATAAAACAAGAAATCAATAACAAGAAGAAAGTTAGAAAATCACAAATATGCACAAATTAAAGAACACACACTGGAACAACCAGTGGGTCAAAGAATCAATCAAAAGAAAAATTTAGGGCTCCTGGGTGGCTCAGTGGGTTGAGGCCTCTGCCTTCGGCTCGGGTCATGGTCTCGGAGTCCTGGGATCGGGTCCTGCATCGGGATCTCTGCTCAGCGGGGAGTGTACTTCCCCCTCTCTCTCTGCCTGCCTCTCTGCCTACTTGTGATCTCTCTCTCCTCTCTGTCAAATAAATGGATAAAATCTTTAAAAAAAAAAAAAAAAGAAAAGAAAAATTTAAAAATACCTTGAAACAAATGAAAATGGAAATACAACATATCCCAAACTATGGGATGCTGCCAAAGCCATCTTAAGGAGGAAGTTTATAGTAATAATTACCTGCATTAAGAAAAAAGAAAGACTTCAAACATACAACCTAACTTTACACCTCAAGGAACTAGAAAAAGAAGTAGAAACTAAACCCAAAGTTAGCTGAAGGAAGGAAATAACAAAGATCAGAGCATAAGTAAATGAAATAGAGACCAGAAAGACAATAGAAAAAAAATCAATGAAACTAACAGCTGTTTTTTTGAAACATAAAATTGACAAATCTTTAGCTAAATGAAGAAAAAAAAGGATTCAAATAAATAAAAATGAAAAAGGATACATTACAACTGATACCACAGAAATACAAAGGATCAAAAGAGACCACTATGAACAATTATATACCAAAAAAATTGGACAACCTAGAAGAAATGGATAAATTCCTAGAAACATAAAATTCCTCAACTTAATCATGAAGAAATAGAAAAATAATAACAGACCAATAATAGTAAGGAGAATAAATCAGTATTTAAAACCAGTCCAAGAAAGTATAGCCCAGGACCATATGGTTCCGTTGGTGAATTCTACCAAACATGTAAATAAGAATGTCAGTCCTTATCGAACTCTTCCAAAAAACTGAACTCCCAAACTCATTTTATGAGGCCAGCTTTACCCTGATCTAAAGGCAGATAAGGACACTATAAGACAACTACAGACCAATATCCCTAATGGATATAGATGCAAACATTCTCAATGAAATATTAGAAACCAAATTCAACAGCACATTAAAAGGATCATAAACCAGGATCAAGCAGGATTTATCTCTAGGATGCAGGATGATTCCACATATGCAAATCAACAAATGTTATACACCACATTAATAAAATGAAGAAGAAAAACCACATGATCATCTCAACAGATGCAAAAAAAACACTTGAGAAATTACAACATCCTTTCATGATCAAAAACACTCAACACATTGGGTAGAGAGGGAACATACCTCAACATAATAAAGTCCATCTATGACAAGCCCATAGCTAACATATTCAGTGGTGAAAGACTGAAAAGCTTTTCCTCTAAGACGAGGAACAAGACAAAGGTACACATTCTTACCATTCCTATTTAACAGAGTGTTGGAAGTTCTAGCCAGAGCAATCAAGAAAGGAGAAAAAAGAAAAACTAAGTAAAATGCATCCAAAAGGGAAAGATAGAAGAAAAATTGCCTTTTTTGTAGATGATATAATCTTCTACAGGCATACCTCATTTTATTGTGCTTCACAGATACGGTATTTTTTACAAATTGAAGGTTTGTGGTAACCCTGCATCAAGCAAGCTTATCAGTGCCATTTTCCCAACAGTATTTGCTTACCTCATGTCTCCATGAGAATTTGGTAATTCTCACAGAATTTCAAACTTTCTCATTATTATATTTGACATGGTGATCTGTGATTAGTGATTACAACTCACTGAAAGTTCAGATAATAGCATTTTTAAGCAAAGTTTTTTTAGTTAAAGTATGTATATAAATTAGGCATAATGCTATATAACACACTTAATAGACTATAGCATAGGGTGAAGAACGTAACTTTTATAGTCATTGGGAAACCAAAAAATTCATTCAACTTGCTTTATTGTTATACTCACTTTATTGCAGTGGTCTGGAACTGAACACTCAATATCTCTGAGTTATGCCTTTGTATAGAAAAACCTCAGGACTCCACCAAAAAACTGTTAGAACTAATCAGTGAATTCAGCAGTGTTGCAGGGTACAAAATCACTATACAAAATCAGTTGTGGGTGCCTGGGTGGCTCAGTTGGTTAGGCGACCGCCTTCGGCTCAGGTCATGATCCCAGAGTCCCAGGATCGAGTCCCACATTGGGCTCCCAGCTCCATGGGGAGTCTGCTTCTCCCTCTGACCTTCTCCCCTCTCATGTTCTCTCTCACTCTCTGTCTCTCTCTCAAGTAAATAAAATCTTAAAAAAAAAAAAAGTTGCGTTTTTCTATACTAACAACAAAATATCTGAAGAAGTAATAAAGAAAACAATCCCATTCACAATAGCATAAATAACAATAAAGTACTTAGGAATAAATTCAGTCAAGGAGATGAAAGAGCTGTATACTGAAAACTACAAGATTTTGATGAAAGAAATTGAAGAAGACACAAACAGATGGAAAAGTATCCTGTGTTCATGGGTTGAAAGAATTCATTTTGTTAAAATGTCCATACTATGCAAGGCCATCTATAGATTCAGTACATTTCCTATCAAAATTCCAATGACATTCTTCACAGAAATAGAAAAAACAACCTTAAAATTTGTATGGAATCACAAAAGAACCTGGATAGCCCAAGAAATCTAGAGAAATATCAAAGCTGGAAGCATCACACTTCTTGATTTCAAATTACACTACAAAGCTCTAGTAATCAAAATGATATGATACTGCCATAAAAATAGACATAGACCCATGGAATAGAATCCAGAGCCCAGAAATAAACCCTCACAAATACAGTCAACTAATACTCTCTTCCACAAATGGTGATGGTTAAACTGGATAACCACATGTAGAAGAATGAAATTGGACTTTTTAATACCACTCACAAAAAATTAACTCAAAGAAGATTAAAGACTTAAAAATAACTGAATGGCAAAACTACAAGAAAATACACGGGGGGAAATCCTTGACATCAATCTTCAAAAAAAATTTTTTGGATATGACACCAGAAACACAAGCAACAAAAGCAAAAATTAACAAGTGGGACTGCATCAAACTAAAAATCTTATGCGTAGTGAAGGAAACCATCAACAAAATTAAAAGGCAACTCATGGAATATATTTGGAAATCATATTCTGATATGGTAAAGGGTTAATATCCAAGATATATAAAGAACTCATACAACTCAATAGCAAACAAACAAACAAAAACAGACAAAAATCTAATTTAAAAATGGATAGAGGAATCAAACACTTTTCCAAAGAAGACATACAGATGGCCAACAGACACATGAAAAGATGCTCGATGTTACTAATCATCAGGGAAATGCAAATCAAAATCACAATGAGATCTCATCTGACACCAATCAGAATGGCTAGTACCAAAAAGACAAGAAGTAAGTCTTGGCAAGGGTGTAAAGAATAGTGAATGCTTGTGCACTATTGGTGAGAAAGTAAATTGGTGCTGTTACTTGGAAAACAATATAGAGGTTCCTAAAAAATTTAAATAGAGCTACCATGTAACCGAGCAATCCAACTTCTGGATATATAGCCAAAAGAAATAAAAACATATCAAAAGAGATATCTGTCCTCCCATGTTCATTGCAGCCTTATTCACAACAGCCAGGATATGGAAACAATCTAGATGTCTGTCAATGGATGAATGGATAAAGACGATGGGTCTGTACAGACAATGGAATATTGTTTGGCCATAAGAAGAAGGAAATTTTGCAACTCGCAACCATATGGATGGACCTTGAACTCATTAAGCTAAGTGAAATAAATCAGACAGAAAAATACAAATACTATATGATATTGCTTATATATTGCATCTAAAAAAGCCAAACTCGTAGAAACAGAGAAGAGTGTGGTGGTTACTAGGGGATGGGGAAAATGGGTAGATATTGGTCAAAGTGTACAAATTTCCAGTTATAAGATGAATAAGTTCTGGAAAAAATATATAGCATGTTGATTATAGTTGATAAACTATATCATATACATGAAAGTTACTAAGAGAATAGATTTTAAATGTTCCCACCATAACAAATAAATGGCAATTATGTGATATGATGGAGCTGTTAGCTAACTCTATGGAGTGATCATTCCAATATATGTAAGTGTATTAAATCAATACAGTTGTATACCTTAAACTTACACAATATTATATGTCAATTATATTTCAATAAAACTGTAAAAATTGACATTAAAATAAGAAATTAAAAATCATCAAAGGTAAAGAATGCCTTCCAAATGGCCAACAGATACATCATTTGGGAAATACAAATCAAAACCACAGTGAGCTGCCACATGATACTGGTCAGAATGGCTAAAATTAACAACTCAGGAAACAGATGTTGGTGAGGATGCAGAGAAACGGGAACCCTCTTAGACTATTGGTGGGAATGCAAACTGGTACAGCCACTCTGGAAAACAGTATAGAGATTCCTCAAAAAGTTAAAAATAGAGCTACTCTACAACCCGCAATTGCACTACTAGGTATTTATCCAAAGAATACAAACAGTGATTCAAAGGGGCACATGCACCCCGAGGTTTATAGCAGCAATGTCCACAATAGCCAAAATATGGAAAGAGCTCCGATGTCCATTGAATGGATAAAGATGTGGTGTATATATAGTGGAATATTACTCAGCCACCAAAAAGAATGAAATCTTGCCATTTGCAACGTAGTGATGGAACTAAAGGGTACTATGCTCAGCGAAATAAGTCAGTCAGAGAAAAACAAATGCCATATGATTTCACTCACATATGGAATTTAAGAAACAAAACAGATGAACATAGGAGAAGGGAAGGAAAAATAAAATAAGATGAAATCAGAGAGGGAGACAAACCATGAGAGACTCTTAACGCTGTGAAACAAACTGAGGGTTGCTAGAAGGGAGGTGAGTGGGGGAAGGGGTAATTGGGTGATGGCCATTAAGGAGGGCACTTGACATAATGAGAACTGGGTGTTAAATGCAACTGATGAATCACTAAATTCTACCCCTGAAATTAATAATAAAGTATTTTTTAATTAAATTGAACTTTAATTAAAAAATTTAATTTATTTTTGTTACTTTTAGGTTGCTACAATTGATTCATAAATATTACTTTAAAATATTAGGAAATACAGACAAGGAATAATAATGATAGTCATCTATACTTGAAAGCAATCATGTTAACATTTAAGCTATAGCCACACGTACACAAGAGGTAAAAATTGTTCTTCAAAAAAACATATTACAAATGCTTTTCTATGTTAATGAATATTTACAAGATAACTTTCAGTGGATACTTTATAATCCATTGTATGAATATAGTCTTTTTGGATATTTAGGTCCTTTCCAAGTTTTTGCAATAATTAACTTCCTCTTATGTCCATCAGGGAACTTAGCTTATGTCTGTGAATCAGAAGATGATACCAAGTTTTACCTATTTTCTAATGCACTGTTTTACATAATAAGACATTAATATTTCTTATAGAATTTCTCTCGTATGAAACTTGAGACTGACAATTTCCACAGGATTATTGTGAGGCTGAAACATGTAATACTCAAAAATGCTTCTACAAATTAAATGATATTTTCAAATGCTAATTTCCTCAACTAAATTACATTTTATATTAACAGGTTTAAAACCTCAAAAAGGCTTTTGGACTCACTGGAAACTAAAAGAGCTCACCACAACAACCATACATGGTACTAAGAAAGCACCTTCAACATCTATAAAGGACAGGATTGAAAGGAGTCAGACACGTGTAACAGCTGGTAAGTTTATTTTCAACTGCGAGATGAAATAGCCAAATCAAGTATATTAAGTTATGAATTTATCATAATTTTCTAATGATTAATTCTTTGGAGGGTCTTAAAATAACATTTGATTTGTAGATTGGTGTTATAGTAGTTTGAATATTGCTTCACATTGCTTCACATTTTAGTTTTTCATTGTAAAAGTGGTATGTGCTTAATTACGTCTTCCCATTTGCCTGTTATATTTTTATATTGATCTCCATCCTACAATCTCATCAGTTCTAGTAGCCTTTTTATAGATTTCTTAGGATTTTCTGCATGGAAAATCATGTCATCTGAGAATAAAGAGCATTTTACTTATTCATTCCCAATCTATGTGCCTTGTCTATTTTACATGCCTATGGCTAGGACCTCTAAGAAAATGTTAAAATGGTGAGAGTGGTCATCCTTGCCTCATTCCTAACCTTAGAGGGGAAATGTTACCTTATTTGGCTTTAAGTAGATTTGGTCTGCCAGTTTTTATAGATGCATTTTGTCAGGTTGAAGTAGTTTCATTCTCTTCTTGGCTTGCTGAGAATTTTTTTTTAATGCATGGATAGGTGTAGGGTCTTAACAAATGCTTTTTAGCATCTATTGGGATGAACCTATTTTTTTTTTCTGTTCCAGTCCTTTAATATAGTGAATTACAGGGATCGATTTTCAAATGTTAACCCAACTCTGTATCTCTGGTATAAGTCCGATTTGGCCATTGTGTATTAACTTATTCATGTACTACTAGATTTAATTTGATAAAATTTTGTTTTATTTTCCTGTACTATCCTGTCTCATTTTAGTAATAAGCATTATGTCCCCTCCTCTTCTCTTTTTAAAAAGAGTTAGTGTAAAATTGGCATATTCTTCTTCTTCCCATATATGGGAGAATTCACTAATGAAGCCATCAAGGCCTAGAAATTTTTTCTGTGAGAAAGTTCTTTTTTTTTTTTTTTTAACAGGACAGATTTTTTTTTTTTAGGATTTTATTAATTTATTTGACAGAGAGAGATCACAAGTAGGCAGAGAGGCAGGCAGAGAGAGAGGGGGAAGCAGGCTCCCTGCTGAGCAGAGAGCCCTATGCAGGGCTTGATCCCAGGTCCCTGGAATCATGACCTGAGCGGAAGGCAGAGGCTTTAACCCACTGAGCCACTCAGGCGCCCTTCTGTGGGAAAGTTCTTAACAATAATTCAGTTTCTCTAATAGGTATAGGGCTATTCAGTTATCAATTACTTCTTAAATGAACTTAGTTTTTTTGTGTGAATTTTTATTTTATTCCTTTAAATATTTTTGACTTTTTTTCTGGGATGCAATCCAGTTACTTAAAAATACTTTGATCCATTTGAGCTTTCATTAGGTAGAACCAGCAAAGTCTTTTGTCTAGGCCTAACTTGCTTTTCCTGATGAGGCAATACCCTTCTCAGTATTCTACCCCTTACTCTGTATAGAAGGTTTCCCATCTGACTGTCAGAATATGAGCTTTGTGTGAGTGAGCCCCAAGCAGTGTTCTGCCTGCTCCTTCCTGTGGGTAGCTCTTTACCAACTTTAGGCAAAGATTCAAGGATAAGCCTCTGAGGATCTTTAGAATGCTCTCTGTGTGCCTCTGTCTCCTTATTATGCCGACCTATGAACTATAGCTTGCCAACGCCTTCCTGAATGCTAAATTTTACTTTCTCAATTCAGTGGGACTAGTGGATTCTGTTTGGATTCCCACTCCTACATGTGTTTCTCTTTTCTTGGGGATTGCTGACCTGTGCTGCCTATTGTCTAACACATAAAAGCCATTTTTTCATATATTTTGTCCAAATTTTTAGTTGTTTAAGAAAGAAGAGTAAATCCAGTCCTTGTTACTCCATAATAATTAGAAGTGGAAGCAATTATATGTATTTTTAAAAGATTAAGAGAAGACTTAAAATAGTCTTCCATATTTATTCTTATATTTATCCTTCCCGGCACTTCATTCCTTGCTATGAGTTCCTTGTCGTGTTATTTCCCTTCAGCCTGAGAAACTGCCTTTTGGCAGTTCTCATAGTTCAATTCTTCTAGCAACGAATTTCCTTGTTTACTTGTCTAAAAACAGTGTTCATTTTGCCTCCATTTCTGAAGGATATTTTTGTTGGGTATAGAAATCTGGATTCATTTTTCTTTCGCCTTTTAGCAACATATTGTTCCATTGTGTTCTGGTATCTATTATTTCTAATGAAAAGTCAGACATTATTCTTACTATTATTTCACCATGTCTAGGGTCATAAACTTCTCTGAAGGGCCAAAGAGTCAATATTTTAGGTTTTGTTAGATACATACCAAGTATTTTTCTTTACAACTCTTTAAAAATATAAAACGCTTCTTTAGGTTCCAAGTGATATGAAAAATAGGCCATGGACTGGATTGGACCTGCAGGCTGTAGTTTGTTGATTCCTATTCCATTCAATGTGCTTTTTTTCTTCTATCTACTGTTAAGATTTTTTCTTTTTGTTCTTGGTGTTCAGAAATTTGTCCATGATGTGCTGATATACTTTTCTTTGTCTTCATTCTACTTGGCCTCATTAATTTTCTTAAACTTGTGATTTGATGTCTTTCACCAAATTTGGGAAATTTTTTGGCATTATTTTTCAAATAAATTCTGTTCTATTTCTCTTCTCTGGGACTTCGGTTTACCATATATTATATTACTTAATGTTGTCCACAGTTCACTGGGACTGTGTCATTTTTTTTCAATCTTTTTTCTCTAAGTTTTATACATTTCATATTTCCATTTATTTCATTTTAAGTTCACTGACTCTTCTATGGTCTATTATCTACTTTTAATCCCAATAAATGAATATTTCATTTCATATATTGTACTTTTCAGTTAAGAATTCCCATTTGGTCCTTTTTTTAGTAGTTTCTGTTTCTCTTCTGAGAAGAGCTTCTGTTTCTCTTCATTATGACCATATTTTCTTTTAAGTCCTCAAACATATTTAAAGTAATTGCTTTTAAGTTCTTGTCTGATAATACCAACATTTGGATAAGTATGAGATTGATTTTTATGACCATCTTTTTCTTGACTGAATCACAGTTTCTTGTCTCTTTTCATGTCTAGTAACTTTATGTAATCTTGGGATTTTGAATGAAATGTTGAGGATATTCTGAATTCTGTTAACCTCTACTAAACAATCTTAATTTTTGTTCAAGTAAGTTACTTTGGCTGTAGTCGAAGTCCAAATGTTATGTGTTCTGTGATAATCAGCTACTAAAATCTCCACTTAGAACTTTTAGCCATCCAGCTATTCCTTTCTACCCATCCCTTTAGAGCTCCCTCTTTCCACCCTATGCATGAGTAATTCAGACACCAGCCAAGGGTTTGGAGAGAGCTTATAATATTCAGATTCTGGGTTTCCCCTTTTGCAGCGCCTTTCTTTCCAGGATTTCTAGAACTATCTCATTCTTCAGCCCTCTGGCAGTCCCAAATACCATCCTCTGAGTCCTTAAACCAGTAATATTTCCACTTTATATATGAATTCCATCCACTTACATGCTACGATGACTAACTGGTACCATCAGCCAAAAAGCTACTACTACCTGAACACAAATTGTATGCACTAGGGTTTCCCTCTTACAAGGCTCAGCTCCCGTTCAATTTCTACCTGCTCTTGGTCATTCTCTGGTATCTCCAAATGGTTGTGTTTTTAAAACATATTTTTAAGAATTTATAACTTTTATCTGTGGGAAAGTCAGACTGATGTAAGTTAAATAACTTACTTAAATATTGACTTTATTTTACAATTTAAGTATTAAATTTTCAAGTCAGTTTTTCCCTGAAAACTGTATATGTTGCTTCATTATCTTCAATTAATTAGTCTAGTAGAGAAGTCTAAAGATAACTATTCTTTCTTTACATTTAATATATGAAATTTTTTTTTTACTTTTCTGTTTAGTTGTTTCCAAGATTTTTTAAATTGTCTTTAAAATTGGAGAATGTCACTGGAATGTGCCTTGATATTAATGATAATTTTCCTAGATTTTTCCTAGTGATAAATTTAATTATAATTCTTGCATTTCCCTAAGCTCCATTACAGACCTAGTAAAGGTCTTAGCCAAATATTTCAAGTGAGATAGAAACTTACATGGCCAGACTGAAGAGGGAGAGTACCTCTGTTTCAGACGTTTAACCAAAAAGTTTCATTCTACCATTGGAGAGTATCCTCCTAACACTGAGGAAATAAAATCTCTAGAGAAAAGTTTTCACATGGTATGCTATAACAGACAAACTGCTGCAGCATAAAAAATGAATATATAGGGATCAATGAAAAAAATTAAGAAAAAGGCCACTGAAGTTTGTTCATTTGGTAAATGTTGTATAAACCAAGAACAGTTTTCTATTACAGAGTTAAAACTGAAAGGGCCCTGGAAATTAAGCTGAAAGCAAAAAATCGAATCCCTAGGAAAGGCCACAATTTTGTATATTTTGTCTTAGCCTTTTCAGGAGATTATGAGGCTACCAGGTGCTTCTGGACTGTAGAGGTAAAATGACTTTGAGTAAATGACTCAAAAATGACTTCTCATTGGTTTCCCAACTGAACATCTCATTTCGGTGCAACTTGTGCTTTTATTTTTTTCTCCATTTTTAAATTTATTTAAATTTTAGTTAGTTAACATATAGAGCAATACTGGTTTCTGGACTAGATTTCAGTGATTCATCACTTACATAAAACACCCAGTGCTCATCACAATAAGTACCCTCTTTAATACCCATCACCCATCTAGCCCATCCCCCACCCACCTCTCTCTGTCAATCCTCAGTTTGTTCTCTATCATAAAGAGTCTCTTATGGTTTGTTTTTCTCTCTCCTTTCTTTTTTTCCCCCTCCCCATATGTAATCCATTTTCTTTCTTAAATTCCACATATAAGTGAGATCATATGGTATTCGTCTTTTTCTAACTGACTTATTTCACTTAGCATAATACACTCTACCTCCATCAACATCATTGCAAATGGCAAGATTTCATTCTTTTTGGTGGCTGAGAAATATTCCATTATATATATATATATATATATATATATATATATATATATATATATATATGTATATATATATTCCACATCTTCTTTATGCATTCATCAGTTAATGGACATTTGCGCTCTCTCCATAGTTTGGCTATTGTTGATAATGCTGCTATAAATATCAGGGTATATGTACCCCTTTGAACCTTCAGTTTGTATTTTTGTATCTTTTGGATATATACCTAATCCAGTGTAGTAGCTGCTGGATCATAGAGTAGTTCTATATTTAACCTTTTGAGGAACCTACATACTGTTCTCCAGAGTGGCTGCACCGTTCGCATTCCCACCAACAGTGTCTTTATCCTCACCAACACTTGTTGTTTTTGTGTTGTTAATTTTAGCCATTCTGAAAGGTGTGAGGTGGTTTCTCATCATGGTTTTGATTTTTATTTCCCTGATGATAAATGATGTTGAGCATCTTTTCCTGTGTTTGTAAGCCATCCAAATGTTTTCTTTGGAAAACATCTTAAGCTTCTACCAGCGAGGATGTGGATCTTTCAAGACCTCCTAAAAAAAAAAAAAAAAAAAGACCTCCTCCCATGTACTTTCCCTTCGTGTGATAAAGTATTATCAAAGACTTCTACAAATTTGCTTTTATTTCATAGGCTTCAGATACAATACTAGTTTATAAAACTGTGTTCTGGTGCTGAGGCAGATATTCCTATTTATGTTTAATAGTTAACTGAGCATTGGGAGATTGACTAAAGTAGCTGTGTTTATCCTACCACCTTATGTAGAAGTCTCCTCATAGATGTGTTTTTATTATTATATTTTAAGCAAGCATGCAGAACGGTAAAGAACATTTCCCACATGTAATATTTGTATTTTTCCATATTTGCCTTATACGCCTTTTATTTACAGGGTTTTTTGGTACCATTTCTAAATCTATCTCCCCCTCATGACAATACTGAAATTTGTGGGCATCCATTCTGTCTATAATCTGTAATATTGTTTTTATGTTCTTTACATAAACAAAATACATAAAATCATTTTACATTTCAAAAATTAACAATAATCAACATTCGGTAATTTAAAATAATCAATAAGTATTAGCCAAATTTTTTTGACCAGTATTTTGACCATCAAGAAAACATAGTCAAGTTACTCGATAGATAGTCAAGAAGGTTTTTTCTCTTCTTCTAGGAAATACTGTTTGTGAGCTTTTATTTCAATAATGTTTACTCCAAACATCCCTTATTATATGTTGCTTCATGATAATCCTTGGTTTTTCATAAGTTATCATTTCAGTATCGATTTATTGAAATCCAATATGAAGATTCTGGGAGGCGAATTACAATGCTTGAGTTTTTATACTGTATTTTAATGATCATTTTCATTTGAAATAAACATAAATATTATATTTGATTCAAACACACTTGATTTTAATAATAGGAAATCTTGATAAAATGTATCATATATTTTATTTACCCCTAAATATTTGAAAAATACTTTTTATATTCTAAAACATTACTAGATTTGTCTGTTTCTGGACGAGATCTTCTAAGTCTGGGAGGGCATATTAGGGGTTTAATGAGTGTTTCCTTTCATATAGTGCTCAAAATTAAAATTTAATAATTTATCTTAAACTTACATAAATCTTCAGTTTGAAGTATGTAACATAAATCTTCAATTTGAAGTATGTACTTCATAATGTCTGTTAAATTTTTAGAGCCTTATTTGTAATCTTATGTAGCAGTTCACTTTTATTATCCTTATAAGGTAAGAAAACTGAAGCATAAGAAATTAAATAATAACTTACCCAAGGTCACATAACTGATAAGTAGTAGAATATGAATTCATATCCAGGAAATTCTGGCCTTAGAGTCTGAACTCATAGCCTACTCACATGCTTCCTTTTAGTCATTTAATTTTACAAACTTATAAGTACATTAAGGCTTAAAATTGTCATCATAGGATAAGAGTTGCAACTTATAAGAGTGGCTGTAGCCTTAATCCTTCATTCATGACTAATGTGAATGAGTTTTTAGATCCTTTCCTGGGATCAAATTTTAATACATGAGAAGGAAGGAGGGAGAGATGTTAGTAGAAGGGTCAGAAAAAGAACAGAAGACTGGGCGGGGGGTGGGGGGAGGAGGGAATTCATTTATTTCCAAATTTTGGAATCCAAATTTTGTATATGGATTCCTCTAGAAATAGCAGTGGTTTGGGGAATTGGAAACCCACATTCTGGGGCCAAAGTAGTCCAGAAGTACAATGACAACAGAGGGTTGGAATTTCTAATCCTCTGAAAGTAACTGAGCCTCCACTGGGAAAGCACAGGTCTGCTATGCACCAGTGTTTTTGGCAGGGAAACTAAAAGGGCGATTGTACCATTTCAAAAAGTCAAGAATTGCTTAAAGAGGGTTTTGGGGTTGGTTTTGTTTTGTTTTTTACAAAGTAGTTTTTTCTCTAAATTTCTACTTAGATTGTGACTACTAGGAAATCTGTGTGTTTATTTGAACTTTGAGGCTCTTATATTTTTCTAGGGCCCTAGCCTACCTTTAAAGGTATCTTGCTGCGTTTTTATATTAGCTAGTGGTCAATGAGTACCTCTCCTCCACATAGTGTTTCAGAGATCCAGGCTATTTCCGCCTTCTAGGGTCACCAGCCTATAGAACTGCATAGTCATTAAAATTAATCTGCACCAGGAGAATATAAGAGAAGTATTAAAAGTCTTGGCTAAAGTTTTAAATTTCCAGTTATAAAATGAATAGCTCATGGGAATGTAATGTGTAGCATAGTGATTTAGTTAATAATACTGTATTACATATTTGAAAGTAGGTTGGAGAGTCTTGAAAATTCTCTTTGCAAGAAAAAAATTTTGTAACAATATATGGTGATGGATATTAACTGGACTTACTGTGATGATCATTTTGCAGTATATACACATAACAAAACATTATATTGTACACTTGAAATTAATACATTATGTCAATTATGCCTCACTTTTAAAAAGTCTTGGCTCAGAAGTTACCCACATCACTTTCAATCAGATGCCATTAGTGAGAACAAGCCATAGCTGTATTTAGATGTAAGGATGGCTAGAAAATAAAAACTCTGGCTGGGAAGCTGCTACATAGTAATAACTCTGTACTATGGAAGGCGGAGCCACACATTTTGTAAGACAGCTAAGTGTCTCTGCTACAGGAATTCAGTTAAAGAATAGTGTAGTAATCATTATGTATAGAATGCTTTTGCTGTGACCAATAATAAAATTTGAGTATCAAAGAAAAATTTTGGAGAATGTACTTCTATCACCATGATCTTGACAGTTTTTCAATAACTGCCTAATAAGTCAGTAAATACTGCCTAATAAGTCAGTAAATACTGCCTAATAAGTCAGTGGTGATATTAATAAATGTTATTTTTTGACATCATATAAAGAAATGTGTCAACATTTAGAAGATCTGCATAATTCACAGAACCAGTCAGTACATTGTATTTTTAAAAATAATACATGGATTTTAAAAATGTGATTTTAGAGTCCACATTGCAACCCACCATTAAGAAGTTACAACCTGTCAAGTTTTGGTGTAGTATCAAAGAATATTCACAATTATATGAGAAAGCAACTCAAATACTCATTTTTCCAATTATATATGTGATACCAGATTTTCTTCATATACATCAATATACAAATATATTCTTAAAAAATGTACCACAACACAATAAATGCAGAAGTAAATGTTGGAATGCTGTCTTCTACTAAGGCAGATGTTTAAGAGATTTTTAAAATGTGAAATAATGTTACTCTTTTCAAAACTTTTCTTGAAAATAGTTATTTTTTTCTAAGAAAAAATCAAGATGTGGTATATGCACATATACACACAATGGAATATTACTCAGCTATTAAAAAAAGAATAAAATCTTGCCCTTTGCAATTACATGGATGGAGCTAAAGAGTATAATACTAACTGAAATAAGACAGATAAAGACAAATGCCATATGATTTCACTCTTATGAGGAATTTAAGAAACAAAACAAACAAGCAAAAGGGGTAAAAAAGGAAAGAAGCAAACCAGGAAACAGACTCTTAATTATAGAGGACAAACTGCTGGTTCCCAGAGGGCAGGTGGGTGGAGGGATGGGTGAAATAGGATGGGGATTAAGGAGGGCATTTGTGATGAGCACCAGGTGATGTATTGAAGTGTTGAATAGCCCTATTGTGAAACTGACACTAATACTTCATTAGGTTAACTAACTGGGATTTAAATAAAAATTTAAAAAAAGAAAATAGTTAGCTTTTCTATAAAGATACTATTTATTTTAATAGGAAATAAGTTATTACTATTATTTTTAATGAACGAATGTTCAAGATTTCTCAGTTTTAATTTCTATTATAGGAAATACTAATAGATACAAAATCCATATAAATAAAAGTTCTTGGGTATCTTCAGTTATTCTTAAGAGTATAAAAGAGACTTGAGACCAAAAAGCTTGAGAGCTACTGCCCTACAGGACATCACTGCAAAGGGGCTTGCTCCATGGCATTTGAGAGCTACCATATCCTGCTTGTAGTTTTACAGTTTCTGTGTTGCTTATCCCCAAGCTGGACTCTGCAATCACTATGGAGAACCCCCTAAGCATAAGAGTCAGATAATTTATTTCCTAGGCCATAAGTATGTTTTGATTTGGAAACTTTTCTGCCATTACTAATATTTATTCAGTGCTGACGTATTTAATTTGCACATTAAAGACTTGAATTTTTTGATCATGTTATATAACCTTTCTGGCCTTATATTTCCACCTCAAAAAACTGACATGATTAGATTAGATTATTTCTATATTCCCCCTAACATTTTATTACACTATTACTTCTATTCTTAAATACTGAATAAGCGTCCCACGTTGTTGTTGACTATTGAGGTGGAATTAGCAATAGAGACTGGTGGCTTAGATTTATTACTTTAGAACTCTTCTCCCTCTACAGTTGTGTGCATGTACATGTGTGTGTGTGTTTGTGTGTGTGTATCTTGTGTGTGTGTTTGTGTGTGTGTGTCTTGTGTGTGTGTCTTGTGTGTATAAATATATTAATCTGTGTGCTAGAGGAATGCTAAGGCAGGTGAAGGGCAGAACTGGGGTAAAACATGAGTATATGTATATATGCATGTGTGCATATATATGACTTTCAAGAAATAAAATAACTTATGCTCTGTGTATAATGCTGCCTCAGAATTGCTTCTAATCCAAAACATATTTAGACAATGATTTCTCCTTGACATTTGAGATGTTTATTGTCATGTGAGCTTAACTTTTCTCCAAAATTTTAAACTAAAAAAATGTTCTGTTTTTGTTTTTAATGAAGTAGACAGCAGATAGTTAAAATTTGCCTTCCAAACCAAATGGCATATTTCCCTTTTTAGGACTGGAATGTAAGCAGTTATAGAATTTCAGTATCTGGAATGACTCAGGATTTACAAGCCAGCTCCCCTTAACCAGTGTATTGTTAGACTATTTACAAGACTAAAGTTTTAATGTTCATTTCTCTTATTGTGGAACACCATATAACCTTTTAAACTCAGATGAAGATCTTCTTTGAAAAACTATTTTTATACCTCTTTCCTAGTTTTTAAACCCAATTTTTCTCTTTATCTGAACTTGAAGGTTAAGAAGTTAAAATACTTCATGATTTTTTATAAACTGTAGTTTAAACTGTATGTAGTAAAAAAATCCTTATATTCAGTTAACATGTAACTTTTAAGTACCTATGCGTATATCATTATACTTAGTGCTGTGGGAGATAAGAAATAGGAAAGAAACATAGTTACTAGTATACTAGTACTAGTGATATATACAAGCACTAGTGATATTTAGCAAATAACATGTTCCAGACATAGTAATAGCCCAATAAACAATAATAGCCCAATAGTTACTGCAACTTTAATTTGTACCTCTATTAATTTGCTACCTCTTCACTGTCAGCAATGCTTAGAGACAATAAAAAAAGAATCCTTAAAACTTGGAAATAAAGTAGCTTTCTAAGAATTAAGCCAGGAAAATCTCAACATTGTGCTTTTGATTATACAATATTGAAAGAAAAGCAAGGAATTTGCATGGCTAAAGGGAGAGGAAACCCCAAAACACTAAGATGGCCAGAGATATAAACTCTCAGTGTGTAATTAAATAAGTTGTGTTATTGTATTGTCATTGGTTATGTTTTATACTATGTAGAGAAAGACTATATGAACAAAAGTGGGATAAACAGCATGTGGCACAAAATAGATGTAGCCTGAAGAATTGGAAACCCACAGCATTTTTACAGAACCATCCAGATTAGACCATTGTGAATTAGATTTTTATAATAATTTGGATAATATACCTTTCAAAACCATTTTACCTCCCTTTGCTTTGATGCCATGTTACCAAGCAACTTTCTAATTACTAATTTAGCTTTTAAGATTATCTTCCATGGTCTGTCACAGGGTGACTGGCAAATGCCTCCCCCAGATACATTAATTTGTTGATTGGTAGTAGTTGTCAGAGGTGCTGGATAGCATGAAAAAAAAAGTGGATTCTCATTGTATTATGAAATGCTTTAACATTCTTTATTGAGTGACATGAAAAAAACCATGCTAAGGTGAAGTGAATAACAAGGATTTGAATTCTTCTAAGAGATTTAGTCACTGGTTTGAACAAAACAAGGTGGTGTGTTTCTATGCATTTGTAACAATTACATTTGTATCTTGCTTAAATATTGGAATCATGCTTTGTAGTGAGATATGTTCATTTTTCTGTCACTGAATTGGAATTGGTTTAACCATTTATTTAGTGACTATTTACTGAGTGCTTACTCTATGCCAGAGACTTTTAAAAGTGCTTGGGATACGTAAGTGAACAGAAACGTAAGACCATTTTCCTTATAAAACTTATGGGTTGGTGAGGAGAGACAGACCCTGGGATAAACACAGTGGACTAAAGAAACTATAAAGTTTGTGTTGAACAGTGAGAAGATTGGACAGGTAAGGTGAAGCTAATTGTTTGACAGCTTTGGGTGATATTTTAAAGAATTTAAATTCAATAGGCAATATAGAACCAACATGAATTCTTCAGCTGGCAACTGAGATAGTCAAAGTAGTATTTTAGGAAGAATAAGAATTAGGTAGCATTTGAGATAGGGAAGAATTTGAGACAGAAGAATGATTAAGGAACTATTGCTAAACTCTAGACATGAGGTCATGAGGTTGTAGAAGGACCAAGAAAGAGATATATCTAAAGATGTTGAAAAAGAAGAAGCTGCCTGGGTTTTGGTGAAGTAGAGACAAGAATAAAAGCTGACTAAATTTTGAGCATAAATATTAGAGAGAATGTTTGTCTACTTCCATGCATTATTGGTTGGAGTATATATTTGGAAAAAGCTTTCTGAAAATCAGTTTTTCAGTTTGCATTTTTACAGGATTTTTTTTTTGGTCTAATAATTTTATTTCCTGTAATCGTCTTATAATAATCAGGGATGCATGGTGGCTCAGTCAGTTTAGTGTCTGCCTTCTGCTTGGGTCATGGTCCCAGAGTCTTAGGATTGAGTCCCACATCAGGCTCTCTGCTTAGCGGGCAGTCTGCTTGTCCCTTTCCCTCTACCTCTCCCCCCACTCATGTGTGCTCTTTCTCTCTCACTCGCTTGCTTGATTTCTCTCAAATAAAGTCTTTAAAAAAAGAAAATAATCGGAAATATAAAGTATATACAAAGAAATTCATATTTACGTTAGTGAAAAGTTTGAAACAGCCAAAATAACCAACAATAGATCAATTAAATAAGGAGGAGTAAAATAGAAGTCTTCTCGTTTATCTAGCCTGTCAGATCCATGAACTGGTTGATCAATAGAAAAATTTTGTTAAATCAATATATGCATGCCTTCATTTTTTTTTTTTTACTTCAGACATAACAATGTGCATTCATCTCATTTATCAGATTTTATGTGGGGCTATGAGTATGATTCTAATAATTATCATTGCCTACAGTGTACAGAGAATTCAATGATATCTGCCAAGGAATCTGAGTGCATAATTCTGGATCGTTACTATTTTTCCCTGTTGTCTTGCCCACACAATTTAACTTCTAAGTTTTTAATCACTCCCTTTTCCATTGCCACTCCATAGGCCAGTCTAAAAATTTTGATTTCTATCTTGAGTAATATGGGAAACAATTGCAGCTTTGAACAGAGAAATTGCATAATCTGAAATACAACTTAACAGAATCACTGTGCCTGCTCTGTTTGAGAAAGGACTGTGGTGTATGTGGGGGTACCCTTTGTGCACTTTATACCCCATAATTGTCTGAATGCAAAAACAATTGTAGCTCTCTTTCTAGTGTTTGCATTTCCTTTTAGCCTCAACCATGAATAGCAAAAATATAGAGGCATCTAGGAAAACCAGAGATCCAACTTTGAAATCATATTGGAAAATATGGAATTAAGATGGGAAACAACATAAGACTTTTCAAAGTGTTTAAGGAAGAAACAAAGATAAAGGTATTCTTTATCTATAAAGATATATATGATATATACTATATATAAACTATAGATAGATAGATATAGATATAAACTATATATATAGTTCCTATATATAGGAACTATAAAGGTATAGTTCCTAAAGGGATTTCCTTTTTCACTCCCACCCCCACTCCCCGTTTAGCCAATTGGTTCTCAAATGCATAGGTACCTTAGAATCTCCTGGGGAGCTTTAAAAATATCATTGCCTGTGCCCCATCCCAGATATACTGATGCAATTGACCTGGGCTGGGGCCTAGGCCTCATTTAAAAAAAAAAAAAAAAAATCCCAGGTGATTCCAGTATGCATCTAGCATTAAAATTGATTGTTTTTCAAGTCTTTTTAGGTTTTCTTATCTTCACATGGTCTTGTGCAACTTGTGATTGATTGCCTCTACCATCTAGAATAAAACTCTCTGTGGCTCAAGGAAGTTTCAACTGGTATATATGATCTTATTCTCTTGAGGTAGGGAAGTGGAAGGGATGATTATCATCAGGTTGGGTTTGAATGCTGGGTCATTTTCTTCACATAGAGGCAACGTGACACTGTTAGTTTTCCAGCTATATTAGGAGTTCTAAGGAGGCACAACTCAAGCTAATAGGCAGTCTAGACTGTGGTTCCAATCTTTTCTCAGTTTTCCTTGGGAGAATCAGCTATACAGTAACCCGCAGGGAAGTACCAAGAATGATGCCACAGAGAATATACTTATTTTTCTCTGCTGAATGGCTCACCAAGAAAAGCTGTGAATTACTCTTATTAGGCCCTAAAGAACCTGTCTTGTGGCAGTGACCTTAAAAAAATCCCATTTATTATTTGTGTTAGGAAGCCTTTAAGATGGTATCTGATGATCCCTGCTTTTTGGTATTTATGCCTTTGTGTAATTTCCTTACCTTGTATAGGCAGAAGTGATGGGATATCACTCTCAAGATTAGGTTCTACAAATACTGTGGCTTCCATTTTGGGCATTCTGTCTAGTTCCTTGCTCTGTAGAAAACAAACTGCCATGGTTTAAATAGTGCTATAGAGAGGCTCATGTGATAAGAATATGATATTTTGAGGGGTGCCTGGGTGGCTCAGTGGGTCAAAGCCTCTGCCTTCAGCTCAGGTCATGATCTCAGGGTCCTGAGATCAAGCCCCGCATTGGGCTCTCTGCTCAGCAGGGAGCCTGCTTCCTCCTCTCTCTCTGCCTGCCTCTCTGCCTACTTGTGATCTCTCTCTCTGTCAAATAAATAAATAAAATCTTTAAAAAAAAAAAAAAAAGAATATGATATTTTGAGCCAACAACCAGTGAGGACCTAAGGTGAATCCCTTTCTAAGTTGAGCATTGACATAATAAAAGTCCATAGCCCTGGTCAACACCTTGATTGTAGCCTCGTGAGAGAATCTAACTAGAGACAGCTGGCTAACCCACATCCAGGTTCCTGACCACGTAAAACATGAGACAATAAATATTTGCTGTTTTAAGCCACTAAATGTTAAGATAATTTGTTAAATAACAATCTATAACTAACACAATCTATAGCTGGATTTGTCAAGAGAAAGTCCTGCCATCTTTAAGCTAAATGTTATTATTCATCTCATATTTCAATTGTTATAAGTTCTGATGATATGAAAGAAAATAAATTCGTATAGGTTCTCATAAATCCAATGATGAGGATTTGGAAACTGGAACCACATAACTATCAGGAAGTAAAAGGAAAATGTAAGAGGCATCTTCTCAGGGGAGAATAAATACAGGAATTTGGGGGAAGAGAGTAGGACTTTATTATTTTTTTGCTTCCTGTCAAGTCTCCTCGGCCTAAGAGAAAGTGAATTTTCTTAACAAACCATTCAAAGTTAGAGGATGAATGGGAGTAATGTGGGCCCGGAGGAACATCAACTTCATTGAAAGCAGCAGCTTTGTTGAATAAATATAGAAGTTGAAAAAGAGTAGCCTGACAATGCTGAAACAGTTACAAATTTTAATGAACTATTTCTTATAAAGATACACACGAAGAACTCATATCATAGAGACCAATTAAGAGATATTCTCTGAAAACTGTTTTAGAGTGCTCATAGAAATGGTCACAGCTAATAATCATCTGGTACCCACAAGTCAGTCGCAGTGGCCTGCATCTGTTCTGATAGATAAATGGCATATTCTAATTGACCAGTAACCACTCATACTTTTAATATCATTTTAATATCATTCCTATTCATAGTGAACTTTAGATAAAGTTTTGATTTTCTTTAGCCATGTGTCATCTATGTGTAAAGCTGTATAATGAAAGGTGTGGATCTCCTGTGTCTTATTCATGCCCAAGTATATGGGAGTAGGGTGGTGATGTGAATGAAACTGCATGATAAACCTTGTACATCTTTCTGATGTATAACTTTTGCTTATTGGTGTGAATTTTATATTAGAGCAAACACCAATATATTATGGAATAAAATACAAAAATCAGTTGAGTTTTAAGAGAAAAAAAGATTTTCAAGAAATTTCGTATGGAAAATAATGCAAATAACCTTTGCATTATTCCCTAGACCCTCATTCTCTACTTCTGCTATTATTGTTATTGCAATTTTGAGAGACACTGATTTAGTGCACGTGTGGTTATAGAATCGCCTTTCCTACAGTTGGTCTTATAGTCCATCTGTATTTTCTTTGTAACTCTAGAGAACCAGAGGAGCAAACTCTAAGAGATAGAAACTAAGAATTTATCTCCAGCATCTCTTCTCTTTTATCATTAGGTTGATTTATAGCCAACTCAAAGTCTTATAATTTATACTATGGCTTTTTTTTTTTTTACAAAAAAATGTTTTAGTTCACTAATTGCATTGAAAATATCTTTTTATTACTTCTTTTGTTAACAGTTCATATTCTTTTCATTTAATTTTTTCCTTCCTTGTTGTTGGAAACCTATGCATTTAACCAGTTTTCCCTTTCAAAGAACATTATAGAAAAAGTTACTCTGTTTATATGGACATTTTGCTTACTGCTCCCCATTTATAAAGAAAGAGGTACATGTAAAAGTAGAATAGGAAACAGGATTAGAAATTGCATTATCTCTTTCCTCCTCCTGAGTCAAATCATCACAGTATAGACTAATTATTGTGTATGAAGTGAATTGCCAAAACATAAGTCTCCCTTGCATGCAAACTTAAACATCTTATCTCAATAGAAAAAGAACTTTTTTTGAGAGAGCGAACATGAGTAGGGGGGGTGGCAGGGGCAAAGGGAGACAGAAAATCTTAAGCAGGCTTCACACCCACCATGGAGCCTGATGTGGGGCTCCAACATCAACCCTGAGATCATGACCCACACCCAAATCGAGAGTTGGACACTTAACTGACTGACCCACCCAGGTACCGCTCAATAGAAAATTTTTAAAGAAGGAAACTACTAGCTAATTATCCTAATAGGCTAAGGGTAGGAAGTACATGCTAAGTAACCGACACTTTTGTGACCTCTCTGTACCTAACCAGCTACTTTGGATGTATCACAATCTCAGTTTCCTGGTCTACAGATGAATACAAGAGACAGTTTTAAGATTTTAGAATTCTAAATGTATGTAACTGGTACTGATTTTATTTTCTAAAATTTGCATGATAAATTTTTAAAAGGTGGGAGGATAAATAATGAATTAAAAGTGTTTCTAGAAACATTACCAGATTGGATTTACTGCTAAATTTGGTTTGCTTAATTCAGCATTGCTGTGTAATTTGATTGTAACTCCATAGACGAAGAGTATTTGGTCCTGACGTAGTTCATATCTTGTACATATATATATGTATATATATATATATATATATATACTCTATTTCTGTTCAAATTTTATGCCATCATATTTTGCCCTAACTTTTAAAAATGAAGTAAGATTAGTCTCAGTCTGAATTTTCTTTAATAGTCAAACATTGAATTCATATAAAAATTGATTATGGATAGACACTCCGCTAAGCACTAAGGAAACACATATGAGAAACATAGTTTCTCCTCTGCCCTTGATATTTTCATAAGACCTCAGCCATAGAAGCCTGGTCTAGGAACACAGCCTAGCAAGGCTTATGAATCAGAGAACAGTTTATATCAATTATAGCATGTCCCAAAGTATATCTGAGGAAGGGCAATTCATTCTAGCTTCCTGACACTTGAACATATAAGTGGGCCGCAAAAGGATCAAATGAATCTGTTGTTCCTGTTGATTTAGCCTTTTTATGTAACGTTTGCCTATAAACGTATTAGTCAATAATATTTATATAAAATAAAGGGACTTGATGACAAATATTTGAAATTAAAACCACAATGATAAGCATTCCAATAGTTTAATTTAGATAAATGTTGGCCTCCAATTGGTGAACACATAAAGTGCTACCGAATCTGCCAATCGAAGAATTATGAAATAGAATTTATCTTTATCTTACAGATAAGCCTATTATCTGTAGCCTCACCTCAAGCCTTCATGATATTCAGGTCCTCAAATCCCTAACTATATATTCTATTTTGGGCATTGTGCTCTTGCCATCTATCAGAAAAAGAACTTTCCATGTGGCAATATTTTGAATGGCAGAAATTTCTAGACATTAGAAAGATTACTAACTCAATATGCATATTTTAAAAGTATGACATTTTTCTACTCACGAATTCAAGTATATTCTAACTTTAAAATCCTTTAAGTTCTTGTATCTGCAGTGATTTTACTTATATGATCCATTCTAATTGACAACAATATGTGGCAAACCATACTTTACATTTTTGTATTGTTCCCTGTGCAACATCTATTATAAGAATTGCTGCAGGCTGTCATTTTTGTCTGCCATCCAGGATTTGCTGGCCCAAGTGCTGTGTACTAGACTTGGTGTTGGTCATGATAGGGAGGGGGAACTTGCAGTTGAATTAGACGGTTTTGTTATTGCTTTAGAATTAAAAGCATATGAAACAGATACAGCTTATTAAGGTTTTTTTTATAAATAACATAAACTTAAATAACAAAACAATAAAGTTCAAATACAACTTAAAATAGAGTTTAATGCTATAACCACAGAGAAAAAGCATGATTATTTATGGGAAGAACATTATTAAAAGTCATATTCCCAAATATGAATTATACAAAAGATTATGTTACTTGAAAAAAACTTAAAGATTTCTCAATTTTACTTTTAGGGATTATAAGATGTTATTTTGTGGCAAGTGAGATGAAATACAGTATTATCATCATTATTGCTATTTTATATACAAGATTTTTGAAAACATCCTTTTAGCCATACCCTTTCAGTTTGAGCAGCAATAGGAATTTTCTTCTTATTAATACGTACAAGCATTATCTAATATTATACTTTTGTAAAACTACCTATTTGATTCCATTCCACAGTAGAATTCTTGAGAATATTCTTTCTTTTCTGATTAGAATTTAAGTGGATTATAGTTTTTCACTAAAAAGCCTTTCAAATACTGCTCATCTTCCATAGTTATTATTGGCTTGATTTTCTGACAAATCATTCCAGCAGCCTTTAGGTCTGACATATCTTATATAACATCATCTGCATTATTATTATTATAGCAGCCATTTTATAAGCAGATAGGAATATTTAAATAATCATTACCAGATAATCAAATCTAACATACTCTTAAGGGTAAATTAATTTAAGAAAAAAATTACTATTACTAACATCATGATTGTACAACCAGTTTTACAATTTTTTACAACTTTTAGTTACTAAATCTGATTTTTTGTATATTTTTTCAAATCTTTTTTTATTGCAGTCTCTTAAAATAAACATACATGCGCAAGTCCAGCTTGATCAGTTTTTCAGTAGTTTTCCAGCCTTTCTTGGTTACTTAAAAAAAAAAAGAAAGAAAGAAAACAAAAGAAAAGAGAAAAAGAAAGAAAACAGTCCACTTAAAGAAATCTCCCTGCTGGAACTGGTTTCTTATATACCATATATGATTATGTTATTGCCATAGGAAGAAAGTGGGCTGTTTTTTGTTCTTTCTTCGTTTTTTTCCCCCTTACAGGTACCCCTTTTTGATTTAAAGCGACAAACATTTCTCCTCCGCTGTGTGTCCATTTAGCTGATGCATATGTGTTGTAATGGTTTTCCAGAATCAATTCTTTGAAGTTGCAATCTTCATTGCATTCTTTCTGTTAAAACAACAAACAACATTATCCAAATGATTTTTAGAGGGACTCAAATAGTAAGCAGTAATATTTAGTAAAATTAAAACATATATGACCTTTTCTTTTTTTGAGTGGACCTAATGTAGTTTGTTAGATATAAATTAGCATATTTGCAAAAAAATAGACATCTTAAAGTTTTTTAAAAAGATAAAATGATACATATTTAGTTATGCAACATATTTTCAAATGTCTAACTTTTTGGCCGTTGGTTGCTACTCTTCTTTAGTTTTAGGAGCTATTTCACTCTAAGTAGCAGCTCTCATATTACCATGCCCAAGTCACTCATTCCTTAACTGCTGAGATTTGATATGATTAGCAGAGCATCTACCTCCCTCAGTCAAAGGACATATTTCACACCTTTCTTCATTTACTACTATACTGCCTGCAATTGTGATAGAAAATTAAGTTTATTTGTTCATCCATCCAACTATTCATTCATTCAGCCATTCCTTCAGTTAAACCTGTATTATTATGTAATTCGCCTGTGCCAGTTATCATGATTGCTGGGCTGTGGGAAAAGGAAAGTTGATTATATTTTTTTATGGTGGGATGAATTCTTACATATTTCACATTGTGATAAAGTGGGAATGACATGAATGCTCACAGTTCAAAGCCCATGATTGTGAGATTGATGTTGATAAACAAATGTCTGAATTTTTTTCCCAAGAATTTTCATGTCAGCAATGTACAGATTGGGTGAACTTTAACAAAAAGAGCTTTAATACTCTCAGAATGAAATTTTAGATTTTAAGTATCTAAAATGCACATGGAATTTCAGAGATGGAAGTATCCTGAGAGGTCAGTGAATCCAATTCATTTCACAAATGAAGACACCCAGCCTGGAAAGCTTAAGTCGTTTGTCCAGGGTCCTGCAGAAAATGTTTTTCTCAAAGCTTGAATATAAAGTGTTTTAATTAAATCATTAGATTATATAATTGGAAAGAAATTAGTTTCATCTTTACTTTTCAGAAAGGCAAGATGTTTTGTTTGGGGCGCCTGCGTGGCTCAGTTGGTTAAGTGTAAAACTCTTGGTTTAGGCTCAGGTCATGATCTCAGTGTCGTGGGATCAGGCCCAGATTGGGCTCTGCACTCGGTGTGGAGCCTGTGCTTGGGATTCTCTCTCTCACTCTCCCTCTGCCTCTTCCCTGCCTCCTCTCTCTCTCTTTTTCTCTTTCTGTCCCTCTCAAAAAAAATAAATAAAATAAAAGGCAAGATATTTTGACAAAAATAAATTCAAAAAATTAAGTCTGAACTATCAGTTATCAATACCTTTGCATAGAGTTTTCCTTCCTTATTCATTGCAAGATAATATTCACTTTCCACCCCTTTGATTGCCACAATTCCAACTGCCACTGTCCTGATTTCCATGATATCTGCAAGAAATACAGAAAGATAAGTCAGTTATTCACTCAGCTTTGCAGATTATCCAAGAATGACCATTTGTTCTTATTCCTTTTTCAGTTGGAAGTTATTAAAATTATTAATTTGATTATTAACTCAGCCTGAGGCCACCTACCCATAACACACAAACACCAGAATAGTCCTTATTAAATATGGGAAATGCAAACTATTGATTTTTTAATATAAAAAGATATCTGGATTCAAAGAAATAGGTAAATATTTGAATTTAGCTTTTTATTCCCTAGAATTACATTTCTAATTTACTATAATAATCATCATGATAACAGCTAATGTTTATTGATCTTATACCACATTCTCAGAATTATTCCAAGGCTTCTATGTATTAATTGATCTTCTTATCACCAAGGCTATGAAGCAAGTACTCTAGTTACTCCAATTTTACAGATCAAGAGGCCCACACATAGAGAAGTTTAATTTGCCCAAATTCTCTCAGCTGGCAAATGGCAGAAGTGAAATTTGAACCCAGACAATTTGGCTCTTAATCATTATATAATACTATGAAAGTATATAACAAGCTAACACCTTTACTTTTCTCTTAAACTTTATGTTAAAAATGATTGCTAACATAAAATCTCTTGAATTTACTGAAATTGATTCATTTAAAGCAATTTTAAATGATGGTAATAGAACCTACTGCCTTAAAAAAGATTCAATATTTTAAGCTGATACTGAGTTTTTTGATACATGAAAAAACAATTTAAAACCAAATTATGGGGGTACCTGGGTGGCTCAGTCAGTTAAGCATCCAACTCTTGGTTTCAGCTCAGATCATGATTTCATGGGTCACATGATGGAACCCCCAGGATCGGGCTCCATACTCAGCGTGGAGTCTGCTTGAGATTCTCTGTCTCTCCCCCTCCTCCCACTCATGCTCTGCATGTGCTCTCTCTCTCTCTCTCAAATAAATAAATAAAATCTTTAAAAAATTAAAAAAAAAAACAAATTATGAATCCTGCTCCTATGATATTGTATGACTTTATACCTTTCTGACTTTTAATCTTTGTTGAAATTGTTTTTATAAAACATAGTTACCATAAGAATGTTAACCTATTATTTTCTTTTATTATGTATCTTTTCCTTAAGTGCTATATTTTAATGATTCACATAAATGCAGTAAAATCTCAAGAAATTTTTAAAAATAATGTAGGAATTAAAAGTTTAGTGAACCTTTTTAAATAACCGCTATTAATTATACTTTCAACATGAAGGTGCAGCCATGAGACATTCTCTTGCCTGTGCCTAACATAATGCAAAGAAAATTCCAAGTGAAAATTATCTGCATGAAATCAAGTCTCCAAAAGCTGTTTTCCAAAATATTCACTGAATTAAAGGAAAATCTGATTTTTTACTGCATGCTTTTGCTTCATCCTCTTATTTATTCTTTTTGCTTTAGTTTTCCTATCTGGAGAATAAAATTGATACCCACTTCATCAGGATTAATATAGCCTAGCTAATTGTTGTCATCTGTTCCACATATGTGCTGTTTATAGAGGTCATTTTCCCAGTATACTATGCTTAGCACTAGGCAGAGGTCATCCAGTTGAGAGTTCTAGAGCCGCTCATAAAAACTGAGGTCTATGAAGGAAATGCAAAGGAATGAGTATTAATCTTTTTAAATATTTATGAAGTATCGTCAGAATGTATAGAACCCTAATGTAATTTGAGGACACAAATTAAGGAAAATAGCCCTGATTTCTGAACTTCAGAAGTTAA
The DNA here is from genome assembly GCA_028534135.1 of Potos flavus. Classification (NCBI taxonomy): domain Eukaryota; kingdom Metazoa; phylum Chordata; class Mammalia; order Carnivora; family Procyonidae; genus Potos; species Potos flavus. The sequence continues at coordinate 46,327,891 of CM052896.1, forward strand.
TATCAAATATAAATAGCAAACACATCTTAATTAAAAGGAAAGAAAACCTTTTGATTCTATTTGTATTTGAAGAATGTGGAGCATTAAAATTAGTTTTAATCATGAAAATATATTCAATTCTAATAAATTATGTATGATTTATGATTATTTTATTTCATTCTAAAATTTCAGACCAACAAATCATTTGGTTTTAAATAGCACAATATCTATTCCCTCTCTTAGAGTAAGAATAAGACTCAAGATGTAAACAATGACTTATGGATTGAATTATTAAGTGTCATTAAAAATTCAATAAACTATTTCATTAAATACCCTGATTTTACTAAAAGGTAGATGAAAAGTAGTCAAAGACCTCATAACAACTACTGGCATCAATGAATAAAATAATCTTAATTCTCAAGATTTTGGTCACAACTAAGCTATGCCTTTATAAGTAGTTGATAATAGCAATCATATGATTGAGAAGGTACTGGATAAAATATATTGCCATTATCTCTCAATATTTTATGACTCTAGGAAGTCATAATAATAAGCAAATTCAAAATGAAAAACAATGATAAGGAAAGAGAACCAAGGAACTGTCTATCCACATGAAACCAAAGAATTCTCACTTCCACAGTACATTCATAGAGTTCAGTGATTCCATTTTATCAATAGAGGAAGGTAATAAGTGTAAATAATAATGCTTCAATATGTGTCTTAATATCATTCCCACTAGTAAAATTTAAGCCCTGCATGCAATCATAGACCAGAGAAGTCTGACTTGCTACATCTTTTGAAGATCTCAGTATTGTGATCAGGGTGTGGTAACGATGAAATTCTAGGATATAATTTTAGACAGTAGATTTAGGAGGGAAGCAGTGGCAGAGAAGCACATGTGAGAATACTTCAAGTGACACCTACAGATATTCCTCTTTGACACTGGGTGTTCCCAGTATTCAGAGTGTTCTGAATTTTAAATTAAATATTTAAAAAGTAAAACACATTATCACCATATTTTTAAAAGTCTGATATATTCTGAAATACTGCGATGCTATGCAAAATTATTTTTTATTGTTAACAAACAATTCTGTTAAGCCTACACATCTAGCACAGCTAGAATTTCATTGTGGATTTAGATCGCACAGTGGTTTGTATATGCCAAATTTAGGCACAAGGTATAGAAAACTGCTATCACTTTCAACTCAGTATCTTTATAAAACTCAACCACATTATTAGTCCCATCCCAGTAAAAATAGCATCTTCTTAACTTTTCTTCTGTACCCATTCTCAAAATTAGCCAGGTTTAAAGTGATACTTGACTTTTCCAGCTCCTATCCTTATGCCTTAGCCTCAACATCATTGGGCCTAGAAGTTGAGGAAATAGACATAGCAAAAGAAATGAGTAAATGGGATAGAAATAATTTAAATATTGCTCTTGAGTATATGTTGAGTATCTGTGTTCTATCATATTTGCTGAAGGAAGCTTTGTTTGATATTAAGGTGATTCATTCCAGTATTATGCTTCACTTCCTAAAAGATTAACAAAATATAGAGGCAGGGACAAGGGGATCAGGCAGAAAGAATTAAAAGAAATGCTTCCCGGAACTCAACAGCTTGCTGGGAAAAATTTCAGGATATAAGGACACCAAGGGAACTATTTGGAGTGACTTGGGACATATTTGTTGTGTTTGTCCTTCTGTCTGAATGGTCACCAATCATGTGTAATATAAATATAAATTGTTTTTCTTGGCTAGATGTGAAAGTGAAAAAGCTTGAAATACTCTTTTCTATGATACAGCTTATTACAGAAGATAAGCATTTTTAGAGGGGATTAAAAAAAAAAACTAATTCAGAAGGGAAGCCAGTAAGAAAAAAAAATCTCAAGATTTTAGAGAATCCAAGCTATCATTAAGAATATAGCAAAAGGAATAAATTGGATGGAAGAGAAAACATAACTGCAGAGTGCTGAGCATAGTTAAGTGGCAATAAACTACTTTAGAAATGAATAGTTATGCTATTCTAACCAACAATGGTGAATCTGGCTGTTAAGAAGCATTGGCAACAGTATCTCATGCTTTATGTAATAAGGAGAAAAGCTAGTGGAAATTAGGTTATTCCCTGACTGGAAAGCAGTCAAACACAGGTTTGAGACAGCTTTCTAGGGAGCAGGATATTCCTGACATATATATCAAGAAACGAAGAAGAGTTGGGGCAGATTCATCAAGCTGAATGAATGCTGGCCCATGTGGGAATGAATGGCCGCACCAGAAGAGATGGCAGATTTCTAGCAACACAGCAGTTCTGAATAGGAAAATGAAAGACATGAGAGCACAGGTGTTGTTTTCATTTCTTCTTCTACTTTAATCTCATGAGTTTAGAAGGGGGGGGGGGGGCTATGAAAGTAAACACCTGGCTATTAACAATAGTGTTGAAAACAGGACTTGCCTTTTCCAGCTGGTACTTTAGAATAACTGAAAATATGGGCTTCTGGGCTTTTATGTGCATTTTATAAAGAATGCATCTGACAGGAAAATGAAATTGAGGTGCATAAGTTTAGTTAAGAGTTTGGTTTAAACAAAATCATTTGTTTCTGCATCCAATAAACATTAGGAGAAGCGACAACTTTGCTCTACTAAAGCATTTGAGAGTTTCCAGGCGCCATTCAGCTTACTGTTCCACCATCACTTTGTTCTCATAAGACAAGGTAGAACACACATTCCAGTTGGAGGATGGAATAAAGGAAGAAAATGTGGGTACAAAGGGATTCTGCTGGCTGCCTCTCATGGAAGATTTCTGGGAGAAGATTCCTGAGAATGTACAGAAAATTTATTTATATGTTTATTTCATATACATATATATAAAATACACACATATACATATAATATATGTATACATATACATATAAAATGTGTATATTTTATGTATATTATATTTAAATGTATATAAAATGTACAGAAAATGTTGCAGAAAATTTATAGCTAATGGTAAATTCAGTGAGTTACTTTTGGCTAAATTTCAAAAGAAAATGTATATAAAATTTTCAAAAATTGTTAAATATTGCATCTAATGAAGGATATGGATGTATTTCAATATTTGATCTGTATATGGTAGTTTTAGAAAGTAATATATATTATATAATGGTATATATAGTACTATATATGTATACAATGTATATACACACCATTATATATATATATATTATATCTCTATATAAGATTTCCTACTCAACAATAAAGGCTTGACAGAAAATCATAAGAATCATTTAACATTTTTTTAAAAATTATTATTTACTGATACCAATTCTTAGTTTTAATGTGCCCAAGAAAATATATTTGGTCAAGGACATAATTAAATGTTCTGATTGGCCTACTAACCATTAAACCTTTGTCTCCCTTCATTTTAAAACCTTAAAATAATTTTTAGTTATCATGCTAACTCACATATATTAATATATATCCTCTCAAACTTTAAAATATAAAGCTGAAAAGGTTCTGGAAAAGGAAATATTCAAGGAACTGGGATGGGGGGATTTCTGTGTGATGAAACAATTAAAATTTTTTCATTATCAACTCATGAAAAGACATGGAGGACCTAAAATGCATTTTACTAAGTGAAAGAGGCCAATCCAAAAAGGCTACACAGTATAATTAGTTGTTGCCAGGGGTTGGAGGTAAGAGAGAAGGGTAACTAGGCAAAGAACAGAGGGTTTTTAGGGCAGTAAAAAATACTCTGTATGATAACATAACGGATACATGTCCAAACCCATAGAATGTGCAACATCAAGGGTAAACCCTAAGGGCGCCTGGGTGGCTCAGTTGGTTAAGCAGCTGCCTTCGGCTCAGGTCATGATCCCAAGGTCCTGGAATCGAGTCCCCAATCGGGCTCCCTGCTCAGCAGAGAGCCTGCTTCTCCCTCTCCCTCTGCCTACCACTCTGCCTACTTGTGTTCTCTGTCTCTCTGTCAAATAAATAAATAAAAATCTTAAAAAAAAAAGGAATAAACCCTAATGTAAACTATGGACTTTGGGTGATAATGTATCAATGCAGATTTGTTAATTTTAGCAAACATACCACTCTGGTGGAGGATATTGATAATGGGGGAGGCTATGCATATGTGGGGGTAGGAGTATATAAAAAATCTCTGTACTGTCCCCTCATTTTTGCTATGAACCTAAAGCTGCTCTAAAAATAAATTCTTAATAAAAATTTTTAAACAGTAAAGTTAAAACACCTTAAATCATAAATGCTTATTGGTAATAGGAACAAAGAATTAGCGTTAATTATTTTTAAAGATTTTGTTTACTTATTTGAGTGAGAGCACAAGTGTGGGGGGGTGTGCAGGGAGAGGGACAAGCAGTCTCCCTGCTGAATGTGGAGCCCAAAACAGGGCTCTATCCCAGGATCCTGAGATCAGAACCTGAACGGAAGTCAGATAACCGACTGAGCCACCCAGAAGCCACAGCATGAATTTTTAAAGTATATTAGGGAAACACCTAAAATTCTGAAAGTAGATGCTGGAGAATTTTTTTTAAAAAAGCAATAGCGATTTATACCAAGTTTCCTCACTTATTGCAAGTGTGATACAGATTTAAATAATAAGTAGGCAAAAATATTTAGATAAATTTATGAATGATTAAATCACAGGAAAAAAATAGATAAGTCATTTTGGGTATATTCCCTATTGTTAAGGTGACATCCTTATTGTTGACAACATTATTGACAAAAATATTAACAAAACTAAATGGCCAATTTACTTGATATATTGTTTCATTTCTCATGTTCTATTGCGTGAGCTGACCTTTCTTTTCTTTTTTTTTTAACTGTATCATTCTGCTGCCACAATCATGTTAACAATTTGATGTCATGTGTCTTATATCTTAGGGAGCAAATTTACGGTCACTTATATGCATAAACTTCTCTTAAACATAAATTCTGATCTACAAAAAAGACAAACTCTTATTTTTGTCTTATATAAGGCAATAGATACACTGTAGATCAAAAAATCATGTACAGTAAGTTTGGTAGCTAACTTAATATCTGCAAGCTATATATTTTAATATTTTATTTTCTGAGCAACTCCCTGGTTTTTGGTATGGAGGGCAGGATTTCATAAGCTTACATACTTCATTCTTGTACAGATCTTTGTGGATCTATAAAAACCTCACTTCCCACTCTGTACTTGAACAAAAGTGATTCTGTGTTTTCTGGAGTAAGAGAGGGCACAGCACATAGGACAAAGCAGATTAGAAAGTTAGTGTTGGTAGGATACCAATTCTGACAACATTACTTAATGCGTTACCAAGAAATCTACTTTTAAATCTGTTAATTTCATTGTGAAAGATATTTTTAACGTACATCAAGCAATTAAAAATATACCCATTCAGGAACCTTGCCATTTTCAAGTCTATCTTCATCCCAGTTGGAGGTAAAATCTTTAAAGAGTGAGCGTCTTTTCATATGCTTATTTGCCATCTGTATATCTACTTTGTTAAGATATCTATCTGTTCAAATATTTTGCCCACTTTTTAATTGGGTTGTTAAAAACAAAGTTTTTTTTATATTCTTAACCCTAATATGTGGAGGGATAAGATTAACAACGTTCTTCACTTGGGGCGCCTGGGCAGCTCAGTCAGTTGAGCAGCAGACTCCTGATTTCAGATCACATCATGATCTCAGGGTCCTGGGATGGAGCCCTGGGTCATGCTCCGTGCAGCAGGGAGTCTGCTTGAGGATTCTCTCCCTCTCCTTCTGCCCCTCTCCCCATTCACACACTCTTGCTCTCTCTCTCTCTCTCTCTCAAATAAATAAATAAATATTTAAAATAAACAACAACAAAAAAAAGAAACCCTCCAGTGTTCTTCACTTACTTAGTATCAGAATGGTGGGACAAATGTGAATCTACTGTCATAACTGGACCTGAAAGGGAGGACGTCCACATATAATTAATAATACTTCTATCATTCAACAGTTATATTTTGTGGATAGTTGGTCCCTAAAAGAAAAGCTAGCAAACATTACAGGTTTTATTCCCTAATTACAACTGAGCATGAGAGATACCCTAAACCTGTGCATCAGTATTCTCCTTTTCATGTAATGGAAAATATAATACTGAATGAAGGCAAGAATAAAGAGTAAGAGGGACTTGAAGGAAAGGAAAACATTGACTTCATACAATTTTACAGTCATAAGATCTTTGAAAACTAACTACTCCATATGTCCTTAGATACATTTACTCAGTTTTGAAGGTATTGCAAGTATGTTGAATCAGTGAATTTCTTCATCATTCTTTATTGTGTTAGCACAAATTTAACCTCACTGGATTCTGCTGCAAATTATTTATTCTGCTGTGAATTATTTCCCCTAGATCTTCCTTTAATGAACATGAAGAAGAGTTAGTTACCAGTTACAGTGTTCCAAGAGGACAGGGCTTGTCTCTAAATTGAGCCTAGCAAGTAATTGGCTCACAGTGAAGGTTTGTTGAATGTTGCATGAATGTATCAGCATCACATCCTTCATATGCTTGTAAGCAACTGTTAAAATTTCCCTTAGCCTCCTCTTCAGGCCTGTATTTTCCATTTAATTTTAAGAGTATCTCTGGAAGAAGTAGCAGTTTTGTGTATAGACGGATAGACAGTACTCAGTGAAATAAATGGCATATTTACCTTTAACTGAGAAAGGATTCTTTAAAGCAAATATGTTTGAAAGCAGAATAATATACGTTTCACATTGACCATTGTTGATAAATTACTTCTGAGACAATGAATGCTCGATACTATTTTGAATTTGTTTCAGCCCAAAATTTCTTATTAAGATAGTTTATGGGCCCTTTGTTTTCTTGTAGAGAGCTTCTATCATGAACTAAGTTTTATCAAAATGTCAAAATTATGTAAGATATATTTACTTATTAAGATCATGTAGCTGCCAGTATGTTAAGTTGCCCGCCTACAATATAAGGAGGTGATGTTTAGCAGTTTATGCATATTATTCAAAATTGACTTCTCCAACGTTATAGGGAAACAGACAAACACCAAATTATCTTAGGATGAAATAAGTTTGTTCCATCACATAAACAGAGTGATTGCTTAACATGGAAGACAAATCCCTTTTTTCAGGCTAGTGTTGGATTAGAACCGTTAGGTGGATGCACATGCTGACTTTGCTGCCTGGAGGCAATGATTCAGTGTTTGAATTGGGAAAGAAATGAGTTCACTTGCCTCACATTTCTTTATTATCTTTCCCTCGGAGTAGGTGACACAAAGAACTTTGTGGAGATAGAGACCTCCAGCAGGTCCAAGTTCTCTTACTTTTCCATGAACTCTAGAACCTGCTATTGTAAGATAACATAATTAACATATTTGGTTGATAATGCTAATCTTATCTTTGCATCACCTACCCTGAAAAAGCATGCCCTGTAACTGTTAAATAATAGATCTAAGACAGAACCTTGGAATACACTAAAAGAAATTAGAAGACTAATGAAATCAAAGCCAGCAAGAAAGAAACACAAGTAGATAAATTATTACAGAAACCCAGGAAGCATAATTCCCATCAAACCAGCATGAAACCCAAAACAGTTACACATGATTACAAATTACTGGTATCAAATATAACTGAAATGTCCTGCATAAAAGAATTGATTCCACACCATCATTATCATGGGGGGGGGTAAATAAATTATAATTCTTATCAATCCTCTATTCTGTAATGATGTAAAAAAACCACTTAAGTGATTTGTCAGGTTAAGTAAAAAGAATCATGTCATTCATTTAGAGATTTATTCAGAAAACAAAGCATTTAAAAATCTTTAGAAAGTACATTAGTGTGTGGTACAGTGATGGCAATGTTTTCTTTTGAAAGAATTTAAGTTGCAACAGCTTATTTCAGCAGGGTTAGAACCATGCCAGAATTAGAAACAAACTATTCAGTTGTGCAACAAATAGGATGATTCCAGTGGCATATTACTAAAGTATGTCATGGGAACATCGTTGAAGTGTATTGAACAGAATTATATTTCTATGCCAATTTCCTGACCTTTTCCTTATCATTTATGTCCTCTCTGGAACAAAAGGGGGCCAGTTCTCTCCCTGAATGAGACAAGAAGAAATACTCTTTGTTTGCCCTGTAATCCCTGCAGGTTCTAAATTACTGTTCAGAAAGAGTTTTTTATCTGATCATGTAGAACATTTACATCTGCTAAATACAACACTTTCACTACATTCTAAAAATGGCTCCAAAATTATCACCAGAGGTGCAGATGATACAATCCCAGAATATGTGAGAAAAATATCTCTTACTACCACCTAGAAAATCTCTCCCATTTTCTAGCTTTTCCCAAAGTCTAAAGCATCTTCAATAGGAAAGCAGAATTTTCATTACATAGGATTAGAGACAAGGTTCAAAATACAAATATACCTGGGAGAGGTAACAACCATATAGACATAAATCTATCCATACTGTGGTATAAGTAACTATATCTTCTCTGAAAGCAGAATTTGATTTTGCTTGAAGGGAATGAGCACAAGGGTACCGAAAATAGAACTGAAAGAAGAAAATGGTCATAAAAGGGAAAAGATATGGAAATTTTCATTAACATTTTACTTACAGCTAGCTCTAGAAGTCAAACATTTAGGCTTCATCTTACCTATAAAGACACCAGTTTAGAAGAGAAACCACACATCCACTTCATCCCTCTATTCTAACTATTAATATGTCCTGTGAGCTTTTGCTGTGTGGTAGATATTTAATATAATCTTTCCTCTTTCCCTCTTTAACTTGTATTTAAATGTTTTGCCACCCAGACAATAAGATAATTCTAAACACTTTGGTTTCAGATCTTGCTGGTAATCAGCGTTGAAAAATTAAAGCATGATTTAAAGGCATTTTGGCCATTGGTTTTCTTAAGAATTTTTAGGTACACATTCTTTACTACCAGTCTAAACAGTGCATTCTGATGCAGAGTAGTTGTATTTCACACAGAAATTAAAGTGAAAGGAAAAAAAAGGAAGAAATAAAACATCTGAGTTTACAGAGCAAGATATTTAAAATGTTAAAAAGAAGATCCGGACATCCCAAACTCTTACTAGAAACTCCCAGTTGCCCTTTCTATATTACCAAATATGTATCTAGCACTTTTTTTCTGTTCCCATTGCCATCACATTAGGCCAGGTTCTATTATTTGTACCTCATCTATTATTTCAGTTTCTTGCCTAGACTCTTGCCTCCAGGGAACACGTTATAAAAGTTACTATTCCGCTCCTAAACTTTCAATGTACACTCTATTAAAAAGCAAAACAAATTAAAACCTCTTGTACTTGGAATTCAGAACCCTACAAAATCTGATCAAGTCTACTTTTGCAATTTTCTCCCATTGTTCCTCTACAATTTGCATGAGTTGCTGGCCCCAAAAGCCACTGATTTACTTGTCTTCCTCTCCCAAGCAAATTGCCAGGCTTCTGCCTACCAGTACCCATAGTTACATAGAATCTCTATTTCAGTATTTCCCAAACATTTCTTCATGCCCTGGCTAAATGAAATCATGTGATGAATTATTTTAAAAATTTCAAGTGCTCATTCCTACTTGTTAGAAAGTCGAATCCAGTAAGTCTGAGGTGAGGCTTGGGAGTGAGTATCTTAACAGCTTCCATTACTTGAATGGCACTTTTCTTTCAAAGCCAAACTGAAATTCAAGTTTCTACATAATATTTTGCAGATGATCTGTCATCATCTCTTCAAGGACAACACACTGCTATACTAGGAATTAGCACTCATCTCTATTCTTCCATCGTTATTGAAAAGTTTAGCCCTTTTTTTCCATCTAAATTATAAACCATTCAAGGGGATTACCTTATACTTCTGCAAATCCCTAGTACTTGGTATATAGGGTTTTGTATCTGGAAGGCTGTCATTAAATGTTGAAGTAGACAGAATGACACATAAACACATAGTAACTGCTGTGTCATATTCTAAATCAGTAAATGAAAGTTAGTAATCATTCCAGGATTAAAGAATTAATGAGTTTCCTAATCATACTAAACATCAGAAGAATTAAGATTAAAAGATTAACCAGAAGTATTTGTTAAATTTCCTTCTAATTTTCATTATATTTTTGGAGTTTATCTAATTAGATAAGAAAGAACTCGGGGTGCCTGGTTGGCTCAGTTGGTGGAGCATGCGACTCTTGATCTGGGGGTTGTGAGTTTGAGCCCCAGTTGGGGTAGAGATTATTTTAAAAAATAAAGTCTTTAAAAAAACACAAAATTCCATGGTTAATTCAAACAGCAGTTCATCTCAGATTACATTTCACGATGCCAATTCAAAACAATTAAGACAAACTCCAAACATCTCTACTTTTCTAACCAGTTGTAGGTTTTTCTTTTTAGTTTTGGCTAAACCTTGATCCAACCTATTTATATTTTTAGCATGCAACACTTCTATGCCTAACAACTTTCTCATGTTTTCTGTTTGCTGTGTTACATAGTACATCTATTTATCTGCCTTGCTTCTAGCACATTAAGACTTTAAGAAGTGCATGCTAGTCCTAATATTTCATGAGATGACTAACAAGTCTCTGTTCTTCTTATCCATATTATTATGATTTCATAAGCATTGAATATGGTTCATCTTAAATAAATATTTATTATTCTAGATCATTTCCCCAATTTTTTTAGTCTATGTCATATATGTCTTATATCATTCATTCATTCCAATTCCAAGATGTTTCCATTGTACTGGGTAGTCTTTATTAATGCTAAGCAAAGAGGACGACATCTGTATTCCAGATGTAGATATATCATGTTGTTTACACAGAACTATTATAATATGTTCTGTTTTGTGTCTTACTTTCTTCCTGATGGTGCCCATTGCTTTATTTGTCTTTTGGCTATGATCGCACATTAAGATAATATTTTAAGGGAAACATCCAGAGTGCTTTCTTGGTGCCTTTTTTGCGAAGAAGTTATTATTCAGAGCCCTTTACCTTATAAACATAGTTTAAATTTTCTTATAAAATATATTGCACTCAAACTCATCTGCCAATTTTCCGCTTACCTATATATGTATGTTCTGTCTACCACCATTTTATCATCATTAGCTTATTTCACTAATTTAAAGATGTTAGCATAATCTGCAAACTTGGAATTTTCACTGTATATTCTCATTGTTAGGAAATGTTGACTAAGTTGATTCATTTTACTGATCTCTGAGGACTATCACTGTCACATATTTCGTTCAAAATATTCATTCAAATTAATTCCTTATTTTGAATTTGTTCCCTTTTCTTCAACCATTGATTCTCGGAATAAGCTGGGCGGGGGGTGGGGACAGGCATTGTTGGGCAAAGAACATCTTTCAGGGAAAAAGATTTCAGAATCACTGTAACTTTTTAAAACTATACATGGGGCTTCTGATAATTCCTACCTATCCTTGAAAAGTCATACCCTGCCCAACCCATTCCTCACTGGACTTATCACTGTAATTAGCCAATGATACTAATAGGACTGTTCTCTCTACAACAGGTATTTGGGGTGGAAAAAGTTCACAAGATTTTCAAAGCCAGGTTTTAATAAGTATCTCACTCCCCCAATGAAAAGCATCAGCTTTATCCTGGGATCATAATACAGTAACTTTTTTAAAAAGTTTCTTGTTTCTCGAACCACATCAAATAATTTTGAAGATGAAAAATGATGTCTACATGCTTATTTCCTAAAAGAGCATTAATAAATAGGTTTAATTCTCCTCTCACAAAAACTGTTGTCTTTCTGCAACATCTGTTCTATCAACATTGTGAATATTTTGTAGCAACACAGTAGTGAGACAGGGAAAATTAGGCAGAAGGAACTGTATGAGAAAGGCACAGAAGTAAAGGACATTTGTGACATTTGGGAGTGAGTTGGCTATGGTTGGGACATATACAAGAGGGACTGCATAGAGAGAAAACAAGAAATACAGGCAGGGACTGGATCCCGAAGAACCTTATGTGGCTAGTTGAGATTGGATATTTATCCTGTAGAGGATGGGAAGCCACTGAAAGGTTTAGAAAGGTGCTTCTACCAGCAGTGTGGGGGATGGCTTGGCAAGAGACAAGAGCAAAGAAGATATGATAACTGTCCAGGAAAGAGCTGATGAACATCTGCTCCAAGGCCTGTGAGTGATGAGATGAGTGTACTTGTTTCCTCAAGTAGGTTTATAAGCTATATTTGCATAAATGGTTAATACAGATCATCAGTCCTATTTCGAGTGATTTAAAACACAACCTCTTCAAAGACCTCAAAGTATTGTTGATACTTAGAGGATCTGACAATGCCATATCTATCATAGCGCAGTACCAGTATGCCAAAATTGAATGTATAACTGCCTAAGTTAGGACCTAGGGAAGAAAATACTATTATTTATTTTGAATGTAAAATCAAGCATATCATTTATTAATAATCTTCTAGATAGTCAACCCCTTTGTGCATTTCAGTCTTTACTAATCTAAGTTCCTTTCATATTCTGATATTTTTGTTATTCATCTTTTAAAGTTGTGTTTTAACTTAATTGAAAGCAAAATAAACGGGAGAAGGAAATAAAGAGAACAGTCATAGAATCTGTGAGCAAATTAAAAGTCCTGGTAAAAGTCACCATGACCTGCTCTTACCTTCCTTCCCTATGCTTTCCTCTTCTGTGCCACTGAGAGTAGATCGTGCACAAGGAATCAAGAGACACAAAGTTAAAATAGAATGATGAGAGAGTTGTAAGCTGTATTTGCCCATGCTGGAAAAGAGGATTGTGGGACTAGATTAAAAATATTTCTGGAGAAAGGCTGTATCTCTAGCCAGTCTGAGGAAAGAAAGGATTGCAGAACAATCCAGTATTAAGAAACCTCATCTGAGAACATCTAAATTTAGTAGACATATTTATTGAGGGTTTATTATTCATCCTGCAAAATGCATTTTTTGGAAGGGATTTTCAACAAGATATTTTAAATAATGGGATCCTTTTTTGTGGATTTATATGTGATTACGGTACAAGAAAAGCAATAATCGCTTTTCCAAAGCTGTTTCTAATACATAAATCAGGGTGTCCTAATAACCATATATAGATAGTAAGCTCTCAACTGTTTGATTTTAAATTAAATCAATACATAATAAGCATAAGGAAATTCAACAGAATTTTTCGTGATGCCTCTTATGTTTTAATCAAGTGACAAATATTTTTCTCAAAAAAAAAAAAAATCAGCATTGCCCTTACTTTTTTACCTAAACCATCTGGATACATAGTACACAAACTGTTCTAGCCAGTGTATCTGGAAGAATCAACCTCATATGAACAAGTTAAAGTAGAGTGTAGACAAGACATCTAGCTTTTAAGTGTGAAGTGCCAGGGCATGAAATATGCAGTTTCTCAGACCAGCTAAAGTCTACAATGAAAAACAGACATGATGTCAAATAAGCCACTGCTCTTTTTATAACTTTAATAATGACTAAGGAGTATGTCTTATTTTGTTGTTTTCAAATCTAAATAAAATGAATCAGCTTAAGTTTTGATTGTGCACATGCCCTGTGTCTAACATTATATGTGAATCTGTTGTGGAATATGTAAAGAACACAGAAAACAAGTTGCTAGGTCTTTGTCTTTGAGAAATGAATTGTTCTGAGGACAAGGGAGAGACCTACAATTGGCCCACATGTCAAGGAAAGCTCTAAATGGCAAAGTTGTAAGGAAGAGAAAAGATCAGTGTCACTAGTCCAGTCAGGGAGGACCTCTGAAGACCAGATAGCCTTGAATAGCAATATTTGAGTCTTGGATAAACAGACTAGAAGGAAATAGATGGGGAAGAGCAGTGTGTGCAGGGGAAGGCTGGCCTCACTGGATTAAACAACATCCCTCCTTTGTGGTCTACAGGGATGACAGCTATCAAGCCTGGATTTTGACATAGTAGAATTTGGTTTGAGTAGTAGTCCTTTAAAAAAGAGAAAAACCAAGAACAAAGCCAAACAAATTATGAAAAAAAAAAAAAACCACACACAACTCTCTTCTTTGATATTTGCTTCACATACAAAGACCACACAGCTTTGACTTATAGTATGTCTCTTCTCAGGGCAGAAAAATCATAATGCCAAGACAGAGAAGCTCTACAGTGCAAGAGGGATTTTTACAGTGCTTTTAAAAATGCAAGAGGGATTTCAGAATTGTTTAATCATTAATATATCATGATTCTATCAAGAGTTCTACTTTTTTAGAATATAATGAATACAATGTGTGTGGGTTAAAATATTTTATGACTTGGCTGTTGCTAGAACATTTTTGGAATTCACTATTACTCCCACCTCGAATATTTGGTAATGATTGCTTGGACTGTGAAGAAATGTCAAAATATAAGTAGTGAAAACAAAGGAATCCTGGTATTATAGATTTAGAATTTGAGCTAATTTGAGTACATGCATTCCAGACTTGGAAATATTCAGAGATTATATTTAAACACCATACACCTGAAGTAAGTAAAATATATTTCATTCTACTAAAAAAACTTCACCTCCCATAAGCATGACTATATGTGTGTCTCAACATATTGTTATCTGTATGTGGATCAGTGATTATGCATGATGTAATTAAGTGTACAGTTTATTTGTTTCTAGGACATCGAGTTTTGAGACTCTTTTTTTTCCTTCCTGGAAGCTTCAGAAATAACTTGAGTAGGTACCAGGGAAAAGATACTACTTTTGTTCCTTTCCTCAGAGCCCAGGGCCTGCCTCTTCCGTGATACATGATGTTCTGGTTGACTTTCTGTGCACAGGTTGCCACAGCACTAACAAAATGTTCAGTCTGTTCTTGGTAGAGAAGAGACAAAGCAGGCAGGGGTGAAGTGTTGTGCCAAGGGAGGAGGGTGATAGCTGTGGAAATTTCATCTACGTGCAGTGAGTGTGCTGGTAAATATTTAATGACTGACTCTCCAGAAGAAAAGATTTGTAGTATTTGCCAATTTCCATGGTGTAAATACTCCCACATGTCCAATTTCATACCCTTATCAAGCTACCAACATGGTTTAAGAGATAAATATGTGGAGCTGGAAAAAGATGCATACTTTTGGCTCTCAGGAGCCAAGATGAACTGGCTCCAGCACAACACTGCCTATAAGCCTCAAGAACTGTGAGCCATAGCCAGGCCTTGGCCCCCGAAAATGTGTAAGATCATTTTTTTAAAAGCATAAAATAATAACGTACAACACTATACAAATATTAGTTATAAAAATGCCTCAAGCTCTACGAATTTACTTAAGATCGAAATTTTCAAAATAATAGAAGAGATGTAAAAGAAAACGAGAAGACTTTAAGATATATTAATTAAGATAAAGATATAGGAAACTGTAGCCCCTTAATCAGGAAAGGGAAAGCATTTACCATGATGCTGAAATGCAGGTTCATTTTTTAAATCACTTTTCACTCTTCGTCTCAAAAAAAGAAAAGAAAATAGCACTCTAAGAATGTTCAAGATGTGGGTGAGGAGGTTCAGAAAATGCACTGAATAGATTTACTAATTATAGGCGTTGTAATTCTAAGAGAACTTTTGATTTTGCTGCAGGCTGACGTGGTTGAGAGCACTGACACAGAGACATGTGCAATGTGCCATTCTCTCCTCTAAACTGCTAACAAGCCACCTGCAGTATTGTAGGAGAAACAGATACACACACACACACAGTGTCTCTCCTGGACAAAAACTGAGAGCACTTCGAAACTTCCCAGGAAACTCATAGGATACTTTATAATGTTTATATTCATATCACCAAAGAAGGAGAGGATATGGTCCAATATTAATTACATAAGAGTAGCCTTTTAAAAATAAAACAGAAAATAAGGATAATCACAGAAATTGTCTTATTGATCTGGATAGCAGTGAATATTTTTTGCAATCAGTGATAATTTTTCTCAAGTAGCCCCATAAAAATTAGTTAACATATGAATTAGTAATTTAAACTAATTAATAATTGTAAATAATTAAAATAATTGATTGCTTACAAGACGTTGGGTAGCCTAGTAAGAAAATTGACAAAATACTTGTGCAGGAAAAAAACCTTGGAATTTATCTGCAAGGATTATTTTTTTCTACACATTGAATTTATAGAATAAATTTCTAAAAGACAAGATTTTAGAAACTTCAAAAGTATCCACAACTGTAACTAATTCCATTGCTATTATGAAACATTATTATAAAGTTGATTTTTAGTTTTGTTGTCTGATGTATTACATTTTCACTTAGTATGAAAGTCAGAAAATATGGGAACATAAAGTTCACTCTGATTTCTATAAAGACAAGAGCCTGGCAATGGTAAAAAGCCATTTCTAGTCATTGCATTCTTAAAGAGTTTCTTCTAGTGAATATTATCTTAAAATGCATGAAGTGTGTTGAATCTTAAATTGAGAAAGAAGGGACAAGAAAATCTTGGATGAGAAATAATCCAAATAAAATTGAAACCTCTAAATGATAATTAATTAGAAACACAAGTTAACTAGGCTGAAAAAGCATGTTTATGAGTTTAAATGACCTTTAAAGATGACTTGAAGCCAAATAATAGTTTATTTGTGGATTATGACTATTTAAGTGTACTGTTTTTTGGTTTTTTGTTCTTTTTTCCTCAGGGAACCATTTGTTTATGTTAGTAAGTATAAATACCTTGACTTATCCATCCTGTCAAGCTAAAGCCGTATCACAGCAGCTTTCACTAAGTTTTTAGAGAATTTTTACATATTTTATCTCATTTGATTTCCTCAAAAACACTTTTGCAATGAAGTGAATATTGGGATCAAAAAAAGTCACTTCAGAAAGTATTACTTACCCAAAGAAAAATAACATCAGTAATAGGTTTAATACATTTGATGCTATCATTAGCACACATTAATTGGATTATTTTAATTGTTAGGGGGTTTTTTGTTTGTATTTTCTTACTATTATAAACCCTTTCCAAAAATATATAATTGAGGACTACAGAAACTCATAGGTTTGTTTAATATAATACATTTGTGAACCCTCTTGGTTTTAAATAATATAATAAATAAAGCCTCAACATTAACCTTCTGTTTTCTAAGTATTGAATCAATAATTCATTGGAAATCTGTTGTTGGTGCCTTGGGACTACTTCAAATACTCTGAAGATCCCACTTAATTGATAAACCCATTTTCCAGGTCTGTACTCTGTGGTTTCTCTTCTCCTTAGAAATGGAAATGGAAAAAGTTTCTGTTGTTTAAGGAATTTGACAATGCATTCATTCTTTAAGAACCTATTGCTATAGGGGCGCCTGGGTGGCTCAGTCGTTAGGCATCTGCCTTCAGCTCAGGTCATGATCCCGGGGTCCTGGGATCGAGCCCCACATCGGGCTCCCTGCTCTGTGGGAAGCCTGCTTCTCCCTCTCCCACTCCCTCTGCTTGTGTTCCCTCTCGAGCTGTGTTTCTCTCTGTCAAGTAAATAAAATCTTAAAAAAAAAAAAAAGAACCTATTGCTATAGATTTTTAAGAATTAACATAAGCAGTTATATTTTATCAATTTTTTTAAAGATTTTTATTTATTTATTTGACAGAGATGAGAGAGATCACAAGTAGGCAGAGAAGCAGGCAAAGAGAGATGGGGAAGCAGGCTCCCTGCTGAGCAGAGGGCTCGATGTGGGGTTCGATGGGGGACTTGATCCCAGGACCCTGAGATCATGACCTGAGCCGAAGGCAGAGGCTTTAACCCACTGAGCCACCCAGGCGCCCCTATTTTATCAAATTTCAAGTTTAATCCTCTTGATTTTCCTGTTTTGTTAATGGCATCACAATTTTCCCAGTCATTCAGCTTTTAAATTTAAATGCTTTTTAAAAAATTCTTATTTCTCATCTCCCACATCTAATTTCCACTCTCCATGAATCCATCTATGGGAAGTTTTGCCCATTTTTCTCCATTTCTGTTAGAAACACCATTGTTACCACTTTTGGAATTTTATAGTATTAATTAACTCTCTTCTCTTACCCTACTCTCTCCTATTCCAATCTGTCCAATAAAGAGCTTTCTGCTTTCCTAAAGAAACAACATGTTCTGTAGGTTTTTTATAATTACCTACTGTTCCTAAAACAAAGTGCAAAATCCTTGCCTTGTGTTATAGAGTATTCATATTTTAGCACCATGTTGTAGTAGTAAAAAACAGTAATGGCTTTGAGACATGGCTTTAAATCTCCACTCCTCTACTCCCCAACCCTGTACTCTTAGGCAAGTTAAGTAATTATGCCAATTCTGAGTTTCCTTCTCTGTGCTATGGATGCAATCCTATTGATTTTTTAAGAAATTAAAGGAGATTAGATGGTATATGTAATACACTTAACACAGCACCAAACACATTGTGAGAATGGTTACCTACCCTTCTTCATTCTTATCACTCATTAACAAAGACTGTCACTGATTCTCAAAACTCTGAAACTTTTGTTCGTTCAGCCTGCAAAGTGACCTTTAACCATACGTTCTTCTGTCAACATCCTGTTCATCTTTCAAAGCTAAACTCAAGTGCCTGATCCTCCCCATTTTACCCTTTTCAGAAATTCCCAAAATATATCTTTTTTTTTAATATTTTTTTAAAGATTTTTATTTATTTGACAGAAAGGGGAGAGATCACAAGTAGGCAGAGAGGCAGGCAGAGAGAGAGGGGGAAGCAGGCTCCCTGCTGAGCAGAGAGCCCGATGCGGGGCTCCATCCCAGGACCCTGAGATCATGACCTGAGCCGAAGGCAGAGGCTTTAACTCGCTGAGCTACTCAGGTGCCCCACCTCCTTTTTTTTTTAAATATTTTTTTAAAGATTTTTATTTATTTGACAGAAAGGGGAGAGATCACAAGTAGGCAGAGGGGCAGGTAGAGAGAGAGGGGGAAGCAGAATTCCCAAAATATATCTTACTCTTTTAAAAAAGAACACTCGCTTTGTCCTGCCTTATTTTATAGTTACTTGTATAGTTATGCCATCTTTCCTTTTAGAACCTTAACTTCCTGAGGAGGAAAAAAACAAGAAACATAATCTTTGAGTGTTAGATAGATAGATAGATAGGCAGACAGACAGTCAGTCAGATAGATAGATATCTGAATGCTTGCCCATGGTAGAAATGCTACATTTATTGAATGAATGGAAATATAATTTTAAGAAATTTTACTTCAAATATGTTACCTTCATAGCATGGCATTTTACATTAACCTTTCTTAACCCTGTCAAGTAATTTTAATTGGCACATACAACTTGGCATACAAGAGACTTTCCAGTTGCTTTCTCTTTCCATTATTTCTTTCAACTTCTAAATATAACTCTCCACTTCTTGCTTCTTTCACAAAAGGTGCTGCTATGATCATCAAACACATTATGGGGATTTGAATAATGATTCAGGTCTCAGGGTGAAATAGGATAAAAAATGAAACTGAAAATAAAATATATTCAGCTCTAAAATATAGTGCATTTGAAATAATAACTTTAGAAATCTCCGTGAAATGTTCTTAACAAAAATGGAATGCTGTGATAGAGTCTAGATTCAATTTAAAATTTTACAATATCTCATGGGGCACCTGGGTGGCTCAGTCAGTTAAGTGTCTGCCTTCGGCTTAGGTCATGATCTTCGGGTCCTGGGATGGAGCCCTGCATGGGGCTCCCTGCTCAGCAGGGAGTCTGCTTCTCCCTCTCTCTCTATCTCTCTCTCCTTCTGCCCCTCCCCACTGCTTATTCTCTCTCTCTCTCTCAAATAAATTTTAAAAGTCTTTAAAAAGTTAAAAAAAATAAAATTTTAGAATGTCTCTTTAAGAGTAGTTATAAAAGTCAAAAACACATGAAAGCACATAACAGCATGTTGAGCTCTCCCGGAGTTTTCCTGATATTCCCCTACACAATATAATTTCCATTCTGAAGCAGTCTCCAACAAATTTTAAGCTGTACAGTGAAAATTGGAGGGAGCATGTATCTGGGTACCAAAAGTAAAAAAAAAAAAAAAAGAAGAAGAAAGCTATGGTTCAATAATCAATAATACCCAACGCTGAAAGGAGGGCATACTTGAGATAAACTGAAAATTTTCTCCTACTGATTGTACCAAAAATGGAACAATTTTCTTAAGAGGTTATTTTCGTATTTCTCCTACTTTGAGCAAGAAAGTAACATGCACATCTACTTAAAACATGAAAAGCATTTATTTGTTTTAAATGCTACCATTTAAAAATACATGTATTTAGAAGTAGGAAATATTTGATAAGAAATTAAAGTGTTAAAAATATTTTGTAAAGGACTTTTCTATTTTTTTATTATATTATGTTGGTCACCAACTTTTCCATATATTCTTATTTATCACTGATGATGGATCTAACCATAAATTCAGTTTAAAAAATATTTGTCTTCTATTTCTCAGAGTGTTGCATTTAAGCACCTATATAGTACAACACTTTACTACTTTAACATGCCCTTACTATACTTGCATTACTTAAGAGAACACACAAATTGTTTTGAAAAATACTGGCTTTTGATTCACTTTTTTAAAAAGTACATGGTGTTTATCAAAAAATATTTAAAAGATGAAAACAATGTAGAAATACAGGTGACCTTGCTTTTCATGCTAGATGAATTTATGGCAACTATAATGATCTCTATATATTTAGATGCCATGTTTGTCTGTTAAGCCTGTGTATTCATCATCTGGCATAATGATGACACATAGATGAACAGGAATATCACCTAGACTTCAGGTGCCTTATCTTTAGCATGCATACAAATCACCTGAGAAGGCTAATACCAACAGAGATTTTGATTCAGTGGGTGAGGATTGAGACTTAGGGAGGATGCTTTTAACAAGTAAAATTAGCGATCCTACTACAGGTGGTCTCCAAACTACTCTTTAAATTATAATGCTCTATATAGGGCCACAGTCCTTGTTGGCTGATAGAGGACGGTGCGACTGTAGGGTAGGAGTACAGGTGTTGTGGGGAGTATCTAGATCTTGAGATCTCATCCGGATTAAAAGTACAGATAAGTTGCATGGAACTAATACTTTCTCATTAACAAGGAATTTCACAGAAAAACTAAAATTAATTAATTAAAATTAACATTTTGGAAGCAAATACATGTAAATTCTACAGAAAATTGTCCTCTGATGTACTTTTTCTAGAAGTCGTGGGATTAATATCTGACTTTTAAAATGTTGGCATGATTAAAATGTCTCTTAAAAAAGTTTTGTAGAAATTGAATATCTTTCCCCACATGCAGATGGCACTGACCAGGGCAATACATTTTCTTGGTGTATTCAAAGGAGTTGACCAGCCGTAAATGTGCTAACTACATCCTTAGATTAGCTGTATTTTCCAAATGTAGTCAGCCCACATCTGAAAAGGAATAACTAAACAGCTCTCGAGAAACTAGGCTATCCGATCGCTTATAACAGATTTTACAGAAAAATAAGATGGGCCTTATTTTTAAATGCATTACCATAACAAGTTCCATTTAATTAAGTTTTGGTTGAATTGGATTTAAAGATCGAGAAAGTAATTGAACGTCTATGGTATGGGATTCAAGAGGCATAAAGAAAGTTTTTCTTCTCCAAAATACATCCTTTATCCACACTCCTGCCTGCTGCATCTCTGAAATTGCACTACTGGAAATGAATTGCTCTTTATTAAGCATCATATCTCAAGCGACACACAACTAAAGGGCAGGTATTCCTGAGAAAGTTTACCCATTGAGCTATTATTACATCAATTTATAAACATTGATTTCTAATGGTGTGGTTGGCTGAGAGGAGGACCCTGAAAAAATGGCATTTGTTAAAGTCTTGAAGGATTAGAGTACGAGAAAAACCAATCTGTAACAACATAATTTGAGACAAAGGCCCAGAGCAAGGAGCTCTGGACAGTCAGGAGCCCAACAAAAGTTCCAAGATTTGGAGGAAAGAAATGGCCTATAATAACAGACAATTGCCGAAAGGTAACAAGGACAACAATGAACACACACTTGCAGTTAATGTCTTCTGTCAGCTCTAAGTCTTGACATATATACTAAATTCACTCTCTGCCATTCTAATTTCATTATGGTGAATTGTCTTGTAAGAGAGCATGTTTATCCTACAACTTTATGTTTTTCATTTATTTCTGAGTCCTACAGACTTACACAAAGGCACATGCATTTCTGATCCATCCCTTATGAGTCCATGCAAGTGCATTTGTGTGAATGTGCAATGTCACAGTCTAGTTTGTGATTGAGCATGACATTGTCCTCTTTTCGTAAATCTTTGATGTATTCCCTCCATATGTTTCTAAAAGCTTGTTTCCCAACTCAAGAATTACACTAGAAATTCACAGGATGACAATATCTCTAAAGTATTAACTCTAAAGTTAAATAATCTCTAGGAATATCTGACCTATTTCACATGCAACATTGTATTTTTTAAATAATTGACTAGAATGTTGAAATGAAGGTAACAAGATAAAATTTAAGAAAGATAATGTTAAGGTGCTATAAATGCAGGTTTGAAACAGCAATTGCACAAGAATCTGACTTGGTGACAATTCATTTGAAAGCAACCTGGAGCTTTTAGTAGACAAGCTTAAAATGAACCAACAGTATAGCACATTTTCTCCAAAATGGCAAACTAGGCTGCCTCAGTAGAAGTCTAGTGTTGCTGAGGAAGCAGTAATCCTGCTGCTCTTGGCCTCGCCTTGCTCAGTTTAGAGCATTGTGTTCTGGGTATCTCATTTTAGGTGGAGTCCAGAGAGGACTGGTGGATGGTGAGAGGTTAGGAAATCATATTTAAGAGTAATGGTTGAGGGAATTTACATGGTTTAGCCTAAAAGATAAGCTTAAACAGAAATATAAGACATCTACACTATAGTATATTATATGCTAATATACCAATTACTGTCCTGTGGAGGATAACTTGTAGGTATGGGAGTAAAAAACATTTGCTAATCCATGGTTTTATTTTGGATTATTGGGTAGATTGACTTTATGATAGTTTTATTCCATATAGAAATCAATAACAATAAAAATTAGAAGCTCAATATGAGCCTATGTAGAAGGGAATTACTTTTGTTAGCAAGAAAAACTTGGACTTGGTAATACAGTCTGAGGTAGTGCTAGAAAGAGTAATAAACAATTATCTGCAGACTGGAAATATTGTTCAAGTATCTATACAAGTCCTTATGTATTAGCCAACCCAGCATTTTAAGTAAACAAAAAAACACTGAAATTTTTTATGGGAACTCTAAGATTTTACTTTAAAAAAAAAAAAAGAAGAAGAAGGCGGGGGAGGTGGGGCGCCTGGGTGGCTCAGTGGGTTAAGCCTCTGCCTTCAGCTCAGGTCATGATCTCAGGGTCCTGGGATTGAGCCCTACATCTGGCTCTCTCCTCAGGGGGGAGCCTTCTTCCCCCTCTCCCTCTGCCTGCCTCTCTGCCTACTTGTGATCTCTTTCTATCTGTCAAATAAATAAATAAAATCTTTAAAAAAAAAAAAAAGAAGGTGGGGGAGGGCAGAGGAAGAGGGAGAAAGAATCTTAAGCAGGCTCCACACCCAGCATGGAGCCCAACAAGGGGCTTGATCTCATGACCCTGAGAGCGTGACCTGAGCCAAAATCAAGAGTCAGATGCTTAACCAACTGAGCCACCCAGGTGCCTCAGGAACTCTAAGATTTTAAAACTAAAAGAGATCCTAGCAATCAATAAGCTGGTTTAATCCTCTTATAAAGAATAGAGACTAAGAAAAATTAAATGTTTTGTGTATTTCATAATACAAACTATAGGTAGATCAGGAACTAAAATTCTGGCCTACTGCTTCCTAGTTCAGTTGTCAGGTTTGTTCATTACACTAGCAAAGTAATTATTTAAATGATATTAAAGGGATTGTTTTCCCTTTGCTGTATAAAATATTAATTACAGAAATTCCTCATTTATTTTGAAGTCACTTAACAAACCACCTCAGTTATAGGGAGTATCACCAGAAAGTATGCATAAAGTCTTGTAAAGCACAAAAATAGAAGTCCTAAAAACTTACATACTAGACTCATTAACTGTATGCATAGTGGAAGTTCACGCAGGTAATTTATTCAGACATTATGTCTATTCTAAGTTACCTAATCCTTCTGTCTTTATTTCTTCATCTGTAAAAGAAAAATAATAATGCCTGCTTCTTTTGATTATTTTGAAGATGAAATTAGGTGTCATATGTGAATTGCTTAACTCTGTGCCTTATACCAAGGCCAGTCCCATAAATTTCAGGCATTATTACTATCCACTAGCCAGGTACTGGAGATGTGACATGATGCTCCTGGAACAGGAGAACAGGAATGAGCCTTTCCTAAAGGTCCAGAACCAAGTAAGGGCCTATAACTAGTTTATGGCCAGGTATCACCCATCTAAACAATGGACAGTGATCCTTGCTCCCATAAGCCAGAAGTGGAAGTACCTTCTAACCTCAACATTACTCACCCTGCACAAAAGAAATAGGTACTCATAGAAGAAGGGAAGAAATGATCCTGGTCTACCCTAATCCTTACACTACCCTGCCACTTGTTTTCTGAAGTAACTTTTGCATATTTACCAACTGTCCTTCACTTCAAATACATACACACATTCATAAACCTAAAAATGCTTCACACGGTCTTTGTGCCATCATATTGTTATGGCAGTATACCATATATTGACTTAGGAACAAAATTTGTGCATGCATACGCTATATGTTTTATTGATTTAACCACAACTAAGGCTACAATCTTGTTATGGTGAGATTACAGGGGAATTATATATTGGTCATGGTTTAAGTGAGTTAGGTCCTAGAATGTAAAACTTGTGCATATATAACAATAATATCTTGTAAAGTTATAGCTGTGTTTTATATTTTCTAAACTACTCTTCCAAGCATGTCCTTTGATTATTTCCAAAAGCCTTTTCTCCATATTATTTTTTCAGGAAGTGCTATTCTCTACAGGGTTATAATGGGAACAAGTATTGCCTTGAAATGCCAGAGCAATGATGGATTCTGGTCTTAGCTCTGCCACCAATGACCTTGAGCAAGACACAGCATTCCGCCTACTGCATCTGAGCTAAACTATCGTATCTCTCTCTGTGTCTGACTCATTATTCAATTGTTTGAATTCTTATTGTTTCATTAGAAATAGGAGCCATGCTTTTCCCTCAACACCATATTAGTCATATAGTATACCTTCTAAGTGAGGCACAATCACCTCCCCCATCACACCCCTGCATGTCACTAGCACAGGAGCAGCACTGGTTTAGTTTAATCTCTTGTATCAGGCAACTTGAATTTCAGTCAGAGCCTTGCCAACTACTGCCTCTATGACTGTAGATACATCTGTTAACCGCTCTGTGTCCCTGTTTCCTCATCCTGTAATATGAAGATAATAATGCCAACCTCATGATAGTTGTTTTAAGGTTAATACTATACCTGTGAAGCACTTAGCAGAATTCTTGGCACATAACAAAGGATCTCTATATATTATCTCCTATTTTTATTACTTTTATTGGAAATAAATGTGTTTTTCATTCATTGAGTCATCCAGACATTCAATTACTCAGTTAATATTTATTAAATATCTATAAGTCATTCTCCCAGGAATATACAGTTGTAGACAAAGTGCTGTAGTTTATTTGTTGTAATTCTGACAGTCTACGTGAGAGTATAAATTAGGATGTTGTGTGAAGTTTCAGATCTTAGATCTCTCAAACCCCGTTTTATTTTTTTTAAAGATTTTATTTATTTATTTGACAGAGAGATAGAGATCACAAGCAGGCAGAGAGGCAGGCAGAGAGAGAGGGGGAAGCAGGCTCCCTGCTGAGCAGAGAGCCCGATGCGGGGCTCGATCCCAGGACCCTGAGATCATGACCTGAGCCGAAGGCAGAGGCTTTAACCCACTGAGCCACCCAGGCGCCTCCCAAACCCCATTTTAAAATATCTGAAAACCACTTTTGTATTACCATCTTTTTATTCTAGTGATTTTTCTAAAATGAAAAATAGGGACACATTTTTGCAAACATTTTAAAGTTCCCAGAATAATTAAAAATAGGTTATTCGAGAACTCTTATAAGCCAAAATGATTCTATCAGTTATAGATCAGAGTGATTTGAATGTGCTAAGATCTTAAAAACCAGCTGATAATTCTAAGTCATCTAACATCCCAAAATTCAGGCAGATGCACATACCTAACCACAGTGCTTAAAAGTGAACTTAATATTGAGCCATTTATAATTCCCTCCTTCTTGTGTTCAAATTTTCCCTGATAAATTTCTGAATTTCTGTATTTATTTATTGTCATCCCTCTAAGCAGTCAAAGAAGGGTAACATTTTGTTGTTGTTGTTGTTGTTGTTATCTTTGCTATCCCCAGTGCTTGGCCCAGTGTCTGACAATAAGTAGTCAGTAAATATTTGTGAAATTCATCCATTCATCCCCTCAACAAATAATAATTGAGCACCTACTGTGTTTAGGCACCATTCTAATTTCTAGATATATAACAGCATTCAAACTTTTTTCTTTCAGCCAGAGAAACAATTTACACAGATGATAAATAAAAATAATATAGAGTATGTTAGACAGTGATAAATGCTTAAGGGGAGAAATAAAAGAGGAGAAAGGATAGGAAGTATGCATGTTGGGTAGAGGGAATTGAAAAGGTCTCAGTGAAAAAGTGGCATTTTAGTAAAGACTAGAAAGAAGTGAGAGAGTGAGCTACCCAAATATTTAGGGAAGGAAATACTTGGGGCAGAGAAACAAATGATGCAAAGGCCAATGCAGGATCTTGCCTGACTTTGTCCTAAAAGCACCAAGAAGGCCAGTGTGAATCGGAGAGTGTGAGCAAGGGAGATAGTGGTTTCGTGGGTTGATGGTGAGGGCTGTAGTTCTCTTAGGGCTTTGTGAGTCATTATAAAAATCTTAGATTTTACTCTAAGTAAATTGGGAAAACACTGGAGAGAACATTGGAGAGTTTTCTGAGCAGAAAGTGACATGATCTGATTTATATTTTGAAAGAATCCCTCGATTCTATGTTAGGTATTTTGAAAGAATTCCTCTATTCTGTATTAGGAGTGCAAGGGCAGAAGCAGGGAGACCACCTGATAGTAGCTTAGACTAAGGTGGCAGCAGGAGAGGTGGCAAGAAGTGGTCAGGTATGGATGTGTTTGGGAGAGAAAGACAGTAATTTTGTTAACAGACTGAATGTAGAGTGTGAAAGAAAGAAATATGTCAAGGATGATTTGAGAGCCCGGGGCTCAATCGACAGAAAGACTGGGATTGTCATTACCATTTTCAAGAATGAGCATTGAGGGGAAAATACTGAGTTCTGTTTTGGACATGTTAAGTTTGAGCTGCCTAATAGCCATCCAGGTAGAGATGAATTTTTGAATCTGGAGTTTAGGCGAAAGGTCTAGACTAGAGACATAAATTTGGTGGTGATTAGCCAAAGGGCTAGATGAAATCATCGAGAGGTGAGTGTAGACAGAAAAGAGATGTATCATTTTTCTAAATATATGAGAGTGTTTTATTAATCATGTCAATTCATATGCAGAAAAAGAAGAACATAATGAAAAGGGCTTGCATTAAAGCAGGGATAATTTCCCTAAATATGAGAAAGTGTTCCAACTGTTAGGGTAATATATACTGGAATGAACTGCAAGAGGTTCCATTTTTAGAGAGCTTTAAGAAAAGGTTTGACAATTATATGTATTGCATTTCTTAGACTAAGATTTCTTAGTGGTGGTTGGGAGAGCCTTTCTTACCCAGTCAGAATGTGACTGAAAGAGGAAAAAACAACATAGTTTATTATAATTAAATGTATACTCATAAATTTATACATATATATTCATGATCATCAAAAAATCAGTATTTGTTCATCAAAGACTATTTGGAAACCACTAAAAAAAGTAAAGAGATTTACCTGAACACATCACTGTTAAAATCTATTATATTTATTTTCAAACATTTTTCCTGTGCAAACGTTTTGATAAAGTTGTAACTATGTTTTTTTAATGTGATAAATATAAGTTATTCTTTTTTAATTTCTTTTAAAATTCAAGTAGAGGTAATTTACTCAATTGCTTTAATGAATATTTAATATGTACTTCAGTTCTAGAGTGCATCTAGTTAAAGCAAAGAAATGGAGAAAAAGAGCTCAAAGAATAAGAAAGAAGGGAGAAAGAAAAGAAGGAAAAGGAAAAAGAAAAGAGGGAGGAAAAAGGAGGAGGAAGTGGAGAAAGGAGAAGTGGGGGGAAACAGAAGAGTTGGGGGAGCATAAGTAGTGAGATGCCAGGGAGAAGGTTGAAAAGAAAGTTTTAGTAATTTATGAGGGAGTTCCTGAACTAATAATCTTCATTCATCTTGCTATAAACAGCTATAAACAGGAGCAAAATGTGTTGTGCTATATTTCTGCCTTTGAACTTCAGATTAATTTGTTAGTCATGGGTTAAGTTCTTTATCTGCTCTTTGGCATTAAAATAATTTAAAATACTCAAATCAATAGGATAGCTGAAGCAGCCTGTGAGTGGGTCAATCTTCTCTGGTTGCAGAAGCTAAAGCTTGATCCCTATAGGACAAGAGCCTGAGGGTTCTACCTCTGCCAGATACTAATGTGCATGAAAAGCAGAAGGCAAACCAGCTGTTTATTCCATTTATTCCTGGTCTGTGGATCTTTGATTTTATGTTTTCTTCACCACATTGGTGGTAAGTTAGCTGAATTCATTTGGAGTCAAAATCATTTCAATGTAAAAATTCTCTCATGCACTAACAGTTTTCCATGGACGGACTGCAGTTTTACCCAAATCAGTTTTTTTAAAAACGGATGTGATTGTTTGAAAGTATTATACCATAGAAGATCATTTCTCTTCACATACCTGAGATTCTGTATTTCTCTCTTTCTCTACCACTAGCCAGTTTTGCAACCTTGGCTTGCATCTTAGGGAAGCTCAAAATAGACTTAGCTCCTAAGTAAGCTCAAAGTGATGAGACTATCTTTTGCCAGCAGTGTACAAAAGGAATTTCTCAATTAATATTCTCAAGATTTTACACTTGCCAAAAGAAATAACAATACAATGCAAGATTATTTATAATTATTTACCATGGGCCTGGGAAATAAATTATAAATTATGAATTATTACAAGGATAAGTTTGTGAAAGCCTTACATCAGAGTGGGGAACCACAGGCTTGCATATCTGACCTTTCCTGTGATTTCATTCAGTGACTAGGATAATACCAATCAGTTCACAGTCGATTTATTCAAGAAAATAAATCCCCTATCCTCCCAAACTCTGGCGGGCTCTCCGATTATACCTGCCAAAACCTCTGTGGACTGCAGGATGTCCAGAGCAGGCCTCTGCCTTTTCTCTCCTGCTTCGTGATATATCTGTGTTATCTCTTTTCCTTCTCTTTTGTGTTCACTCTCCTTCCTGTGTTCCTCTCCTGCCCCTACTCGGGTTTTCCTTTGTTTACTTCCTCACCTCCTTCCTTGCATTCTCTCTCCACCCTCTCACTCTCTTTTTGCTCTCCTGTCTTGTTGCATAATATGAAGTTAAAATACGGTTTCAAGCATTTCGTTGGCTTGCTAGCTCTGCGTTACCACTTCCTTGCACCCTATTCTCCAGGACTCACCATTCTTTACAGTTGCCCTACTGCATCTGTGCCTTTTTGCACACTTTTTGTCTGCTTGAAAACTCTCCACCCTCTATCAAAATCCTCCAACCAATTCCCCTTTGTTCAAATGCGCCTTTTCCACGAAACTCTCTTCTCCTGATTCTTCTCTTCCTTCCTTTTCACTTCTTTGGGTGCACCCAAATGTATTCACTTTCATACTCCTGATCTCTCTCTTGCTCATATGAAACTTATTAGTAACTTTGAGAACTTAGCAAATTATTTCATATAAAAGTGTATTAAAGACAAAAGTTTATTTATATTATTTATCTTCATAGCCTTTATTACACAGTGTTACCTTACACATTAAAAGTGCTTCATAAATATTGAATTCACTTGCATTCTTTTTTTTTTAAAGATTTTTATTTATTTATTTATTTATTTTTTATTTATTTGATAGAGACAGAGAGAGATCACAAGTAGGCAGAAAGGCAGGCAGAGAGAGGGGGTAAAGCAGGCTCCCTGCTGAGCAGAGAGCCTGATGCGGGGCTTGATCCCAGGACCCTGAGATCATGACCTGAGCCGAAGGCAGAGGCTTTAACCCACCGAGTCACCCAGGCACCCCTCACTTGCATTCTTAACTTAAATCCCGGGGAACTAGATCAAATTGCCTCTTAGCTCCATGTGATAGTTCCAATTTTCCATAATTAGTGGCTTCTGATCTTTAAAAGTGTTCCCACTTTTACCAGAAGTCTTCTTTAGTGAAATTGTTGTCAGCCTACTCCCCACTGTAATATACCAATTCCTTCATCTTTATTTTTAAAATAGTAAGTAAAGTAAATTAATAAAGCATTGGTACTTAGAAATATACCATAGGGGAAAAAAAAAGAAATATACCATAGTTTTAGTGTATAAAAAATTTAAATCAAAAGTAATGTCTTTATTCAAGTAAAGGAAAAATTCAGGAACTTATGTAAAATCGTAATGTTGATGGGGAAACCTGCACTATATTATTGTATTCTCATAGACTTTGGGACCAGGTATTTAAAGTGTTGTTCTTCTTTATATCTATTATATCAACTCTTCCCCAACTTCCTTCTCATCACCTCCACTTTCCTCTCCTGCACCTCCCATCTCAGCTGGTAGGTTAATACTTGGCATGGAGTAGTTACCCAGTAATTACTTTATTCTGTGTCCTTTATAATTGCCTACCATTATAAAGCTGCATGTAAAGGCAACCCACTAGTATAGTTATTTAAGACCCGAACAGAGAAAAAAGCTCAGTTCTAAGTCATTGCTATTTATACCAGACAATTCAAATCCCCCACCATTTGCTTTTCTTCTTTTTAAAATGATACTCTGTTTTGGCTTCTACATGACACCTGTATCTCTACTCAGTTTCTTGCCATCCACCAGTTATATCCTGCCCACAGTACTCAACAGGTTTGTTAGGAAGAAGAGCCTGGAAGTGGCAGAGGCAGATAGGGGAGGACTGCTAGAAACTGTGTGAGGGCAAAAGTTGTTTCTATCTTGAATCCTGCTGTATTGCCTCCTACACAACCAGCACAATTCCTGGCACATAGTAAGTGCTTAAAAATATCTGTCAAGGGAATGGATTTATGAGATCAATATTTGGGTTTATATTATAAATGACCAATTATAATCTATTTGCTGATCTCTTTATCCTATGTATAAACACTAGATTTTCACTTTATAAACACTTTGGAACAATATTCTCCTCTCTCTGATGACTTTTTTACTTATAAAAAACATACCCACTTTTAACACCTGATGGGGAACAAAAGGGAAAATGATCCTAATAGTAAGGGCTTAGAGGAGAATCAGCTAACCTTTGCTTTTACAGACCACAGTAACAATACAAATTGCATACACAATGGTTGTATTATTTTAAACCCTGAATTAAAAAACCAGAAGACTTCAATTCTAGTCCAGACAAGACTAGATTCTTTGTGTCTCAGTTCTCTCCTCAAAAAGATGATCACGATAAACTAGATCAGTACTTTGTATACTTGTATACTTTGTATACAAAGTACTGTATACTTCTTTTGGAAACACAAATACTTTTGAGAATCTAATGAAAGCTTTAAATCCACTTCCCAGTATTTGGTACACAATTTCTCTTTACCAGTTTCCCTGAGGACCACATGCAAAAACTCCATGTCAAGATCGTTGGACTAGATGATCTTAAGGGTTCCTTCTAGTCTTATTAACTCCAGAATGGAGTTGTTTTTGTCGCATACAGCCCCACTTTGTAGCATTGAGAAAGAAAATAGATTTTTTGCTTTCAAGTATTAACACACACTATATGGTTTCCTCTCAACCTTTGCAATAAAATGCCTCCTAATGAGAACTTAAGCCAAACTAGCAGCTTCTGTAAGGACAACTATCTATTCGCCAGCTAATTTCACAAATGTGTTGCTCTATTATTGCTTTAACTTACTATTTCTTTATACTTTGATTCCCAACTTGACTAAAAGGTCTTTAGATGCAGAAACCATATGTGGTAGCCAGCTTTTGGTTTGGCTTATAACGATCCCCACCACTTGGTATTCACATCCTTGCGTAGTTCCTTCCCACATTTTACTGAATGGTCTGCATGACAAATAAAATGAGGCAAAAGTGATGGTATGTCACACTGCAGCTTCCATCTTGAAGGTGCCTTCTCTCGCTTCCTCTCTTTCTCTCCCTCTCCCTCTCCCTTATCACTACTATATTTGTTATATAGTAATAGACAGCTAATACACCCTTGCTTAGTACTTTTGGTAACATTTTACAGTTGAAACCTATGCAAATAATCTGCTCTAACCCCCTTTAAAAAACAAAACAACAACAAAAAAAACAGAACTGAGACCCAGAATAGTTAAGTACTTGCCTAAGGTCATTCAGTTAATTCCTGGAAGGAAAAGGATTAAAGCCCAGATCCCGTAATACCTAATACAGTGTTATTTCCGGGGTGCCTGGGTGGCTCAGTCGTTAGGTGTCTGCCTTAGGCTCAGGTCATGATCCAAGTGTGCTGGGATCGAGCCCCGCATTGGGCTCCCTGCTTGGCAGGAAGCCTGCTTTCTCCTTCTCCCACTCCCCCTGCGTGTGTTCCCTCTCTCACTATGTCTCTCTCTGTCAAATAAATAAAATCTTAAAAAAAAAAAAATGCAGTGTTATTTCCAGGCCTCTTATTTTCTATTCAATCCAATCTACTCTTAGGTGGTAAATAATATGTATTTATGTTTATACTAAAAGAGAACTGTTGATGTGATAAACTAAGACTGATAAATCATAGATGAATTGTTCAAGCCTACTTTTCCTGCCCTTTGTTTACTCCAGTGGACAACCTAGTTCATTCATAAACTATAGCAAAAAGTTAATAGCAAAAAGTAATGGATATTAATTAACATGAGCTAACTTTGCCGTTTATGGGTGGTTGTGGTAAGAAGCTTTGGGAAGAAAAGGGGCTAAATTTTCTAATAAAATAAATCTTCCAATTATTAATAAATATTAACCATCCAGGTCTTTTTTGTGAATAATGAAAATAACTGACTATTTTTTATTAGTTACTATTTCTACATTCTTCTTTGATAGCTCCTTATTGCCAAAGAATAAAGTTCATGTTCCGTAAAATGGAAAATAAATTTGGAAGAAATGAGACTTCACTGTATTCTCATATCTCCCTACTTCCTACCTAGAAGCCAATACTCCAGAAACACTAATTCCTGTAATTCCCATACATACCTCCTCAAATGTCACTCAGCTTTTCCTCATGTGCTGTTTTCCAGGGATGCCCTTTCTTGACTCCCTTTCCCATTCCCTACCCATTTCTCTAGCCTGCTTCGCTCCTACTAGCTTTCGAAGATATAGTTCAAACATCATGTCTTTCAAGGGTCTCGTTGAGCTTCTTCTAGGTTATGGCACCTGCCCTCCACTATGGTCCATCCCTGAACATATTTATATCACATACTTACCACATTCTATTAAAATTGAGCTTTTGGTTTTGGTTTCCCAAATAGGCTGAAATTTTTCAAATAGTGGGTCTCTACATATACATCTATGTACCCACAGTACATAGCATAACAATATATTCTTAATCAATATTGTAATAAATAGTATTCTAGTTGCTGAAAAGAGCCACTGCAACTTTGAGAATAAAAACCTTCTAAGATATTTTTAGGATATTGAAAAAACTTAAGGTCAGTCAGATCACAAATAATGTGTATGTTTAGTTTTCAAAGATACAATATAATTTACACAGAAACATAAAAAAATCTAAAAAA
This sequence comes from Potos flavus, assembly GCA_028534135.1. Lineage (NCBI taxonomy): Eukaryota > Metazoa > Chordata > Mammalia > Carnivora > Procyonidae > Potos > Potos flavus. The sequence continues at coordinate 46,361,734 of CM052896.1, forward strand.
AATAGAATCCCAGATACACTGTCTTTGCACTAACTCATCATTTTTGTCCCCCCCCCTTTTTTTTTTAATTGGGTAGGGTCCTAAAAGGATTAGAACTAAATTGAGAACATAGTTAATCGTGGACAAAAGAAATAACCAATTTGCCAGTAAACTGTTTCTCTTTCAACCTATCCTTCAGAAGTGCTTGTTAGAACAAACTCTCTGTTGTTTCTTTTATTTATTTTTGTGTTTGTTCTGTTTGGATTGAGTGGCCTTTAGAGAGCGAAACTATCTGGCTGTACTCCTAAAATTGTCTGATTTATTTTCTGAAATTAAATTGTATATATGTATGTATACGATAATAATTATGTAGACACTAGTGAAGAGAAGTATAAATATTTTAATAAATATCAGAAATGTGTGCAACCAAATTAAATTTTGCAGCATCTTTAGCAATTCGTACACAAAATAAACTGAAGTTTCTATGCCAACTCAGGGGAAGACAGATGGAGATGTTTTGTACAAGGAACGTTGGAGTAGAGTTTTTATTTAATAATGAGGAAATAATGCCAAGTACTCATTAGGTCATATTACAGAGAAGAAAACTTCAGCTGTTTATAGTTCTTCATATGCAAATTACCCCACTGCATGGTTCAAATTCATGTGTGATGTTTTAATAACACCAGTGACAGTATAGTGATCATGTGATGAAAACTTAAACTATGCTTTGGAGTTGCCCCATCTGCAAAATGAACATAACTCTGCCAATTTTAAAAGTGCTGTGGGAAGATTAAATGAGGTAGTATACAGAAAGTGTTTAGCACAATGCCAGGCACATGGTAACGTCTTGGTAAGTTTACCTCTTTCGTTGCAGGAGAGAAAATGTTACTTAAAAATGCCTCTGTTTTGCCCCTTTAAGGTCTCTTAGTAACTTGTGTTGGCTCTAAGGAAACCGAAATGTTTAAATCAGTATTCTGAACATGACCTTTTTACTCTTTAAGATTTAATGATGTTAGTCACACAGTGAACTCACCAAGCTTACTATTTAATACCTGCTCTCTGTGAGTTAACTGACTACCCAATAATTTCCAGAAAACAATCCAATCATTGCACATAGAGAATTTTGTTATGATCATTTCAATCATCGGCTAATCTTTTAACACCAATCTTTCTTAATTAAAATGAACAACACCTAAATAGTCCTACGTATGATTTTAAAACTAGAAGTTGTACATTAGCAAGCTTATCAGCCTGATCAATTTCCTGAAAGTCTTTCCTTTCTTTCTGTGAAATGGACTAATAGTATAACTGCAAGCTTACAGCAAGAGGTATTCTGAGAGTTAATTAGAATGGAATGAAGTGTTCTGCTCCGATTTTAATATTGACATACGTAGTTAAAAGAATTAACATCATTTTAGTGATCTACTTGTTTAGTCACTCAATGAAAATGTTCCTGGTTGTACATTGTGCAATTTTATACAGACTAAATTAAAATATTCATGATAATAACAAACAAAATTTATTTCTACACAGTACAGTAATTTTAGTAGTAATATTAATGTAAATACCTGATTAACTATGAAATAATACTTTAAAACATCATGAATTTTAAGTCCGAGTACAACTTAATCACAGTGATATATAGATTTATGCTCATCTTCCTCGGGGATGAATTATTATTCAATATCTGATCAACTTTAAGCCAGTTAAGAGAAAACTTCCAGACCAAATTTGGCCAGAATCTTTTCAAAGTCGACAGCACCTCCTTATGTCTAGTAAACACCTGATATTATTTTGTAATGCATTATTTGTACAGGGAGTTGAGCACAATTTCTCAGAAACAGAAACACCTTGGTAGGTCTGTCTAAGTGGGAAAACACCTTGCTTCATTACCTACTTCATGATTTAAAGGACATAAAGCTATGCACAGTTGACTGCTGAGTGCACTACTTACATAATTGTAGCAAGGGATGCAGCTCTAATGGTCGTAAAAGTTGGCTTATCTTAAAGAATGTGGCAGATAACCTCAATAATTTTGTCCTTAAAAGCCAGACATATGCCTCAAAACTGTTGTTTCTCTCACTTTTTAGAAACTGTTATGGGAAAAATCTCCTCCATAATAATAATGTAGCTTTTATAGTGAATATTTATGGACACCTGACTTAACAGTTTACAATTATGATCAAAGATTGAAAAAGAATTAAAAAGAAAAGTATGCAGTTATCCAGAAAAACAATACTACTCCAACTAGCAGGACTTCAATTATGCCTTCAAAAAAGTTACCCTTTAAAGAAAAAAATTACCCTTAAAAATTACCCTTTAAAAGAAATAGTCATTTTTAGTAAACAGAGCAATCAAAGTCTGTCGACTGATAAAGGGCAAATGTTCTCATATTTTTAATAGAAAAAAAAGGTTACTTTAGTGAGCTTAACATTGATACCTGGCAAGATATTAAGTCACTTCCCATTTCCCAGCCTTGCAATACTGTCTTACTACCAGACATCTCCAAAAGTATCTCCTCTGAAGGTAATATATTTGTCCTCTCTCTTTCATACTGCTCATCCTTCAGGTCATTTTCTCCCAGAAAAGACTTCCATGCCCATTTCCTCAAGTTGAGTCGGGCAACCCCCTAATTGCTCTGAACTTGCCCCTTCTGACTTGTAGTTCACCCTCCATGCCCAACTAAACCATTAATTCTCTAAAAATATGGACTGTGAAATTGCTTACTATTGTAGCCCGAGTCTGGCATAGGGGAGGTATCAATGAATATTTGTTGAATTAATAAAAGAGTGGAAAAAAAAGAAGTCATCAATCTCTCAAAGTTTTGTAAGATGTCTTCATTTTTCATGCAAACAAGGGAGGAAACTGTCCACTGTCTACAGGTGATCTCCCCATGAAAGATGCTGCAATATGAACCAGACCAACCAGGCTCTCATCAGAAGTACAGTTTGAGACACTATAAAACACCAAGATTATCCAAGGATCAGGCTACTGACACTAAAACAAACTGAGAGTGTATTCACCAACTTCCCATTTCTCCCCAGCTCTCTCTCCATATACATACATATGTCCTCTCCACCCTTTGACACCAGTCACTAAGTCCAGGATCAATCCCATATGTGCTACTAATAAGTAGGCGGATTCCCTATCCAAAAATCATCAGCCCACTGCTTGGTTTTACTAGAAGGGTTCATTTATTTCTTAAAGACTTTTTCTCTGTGTCTCCTTGCTCATTTAATTCTAAAAGACTTTTCCTCTCTCTATCTCCATTTAATGCAGATATTCCTTAAACCAATATCAACTAATTATCATTTTTTTCTGCATGTTGTTTTTAATGTGCAAGAATTAGCTGACAGATGAAAACAAGAATGGGTGTTGAGGAGGCCATAACTTTTCCAGGACTGGTCTTCACCATGCTGTGTCAGTCATCCTGCTAGTATCACCAGTGCTACATGTGCCTGCTTAGATCATTGGCCTCTACAATAAAACTTTTCCACCAGTCCCTTGAAATTACTGAGAAAGGGGCGCCTGGGTGGCTCAGTGGGTTAAGCCTCTGCCTTCAGCTCAGGTCATGATCTCAGAGTCCCAGGATCGAGCCCTACATCGGGCTCTCTGCTCAGCGGGGAGCCTGCTTCCCCCTCTCTCTCTACCTGCCTCTCTGCCTACTTGTGATCTCTATCTCTCTGTCAAATAAATAAATAAAATCTTAAAAAAAAAAAAAAGAAATTACTGAGAAAAACATTAAGTCACATAGGTTCCAGAGGCCAATAGTGTCTTTTAAAGATAGAAAATAAGAAGAGGGAAATGATATGTACTTCTCTTTTATTTCAGCGAACTTTTAACTCTTGTCTGCATTAAATTTTCATGATAATTTAGTAATCTATTTCTTATCCATAACTAGTTTTAGATGTAAAAGCTTAAGGGAGGAATATATTGAATGACTGTCAATCCTCCCTTCTTCCACCTCTTGCATTGGGCTAAGTGCTCCTTCCTCTACCATTGGGAGACAAAAGGAAGAATAAGACATGATGCTTATCTTTCCATAACTTACATTTTTTTAGTAGAATTGTCAAATGCAAACTGAAAGAATCCTAAGATGGGGCAAATGTGCTATGTATGGCTGGAAAAGGCAATTCTATTGAACATCTCCAGTAAGTGACCTCTTCAAAGGGTACTGAAATTAATTCATTAAATTTACAGTTCTCCCTTCAGTTTATGATAAATTTCAGATTTCTAAATAGTTTTTGGCCAGTAAATAAAACTTGTTCTTTATTGATATAATTGAAATAACTTCAAACTTTTGCTTAAACTACTTTTTTGAAAACTAAACATTTATTGTTTTTAGGTACGTAAGTTAAGAATTCTTCAATCATATTCTAATCCTAAGACATTTTTAGGCTAATGCATAGGAAATGCTTTTGGTCATTTTCTAGGTTGACTAAAGAATAGGTATTGGACATCATTTCAGATTAGAATGGTCCTTTAAAGCTGCTCAAAATTCAGAAAAGAGCTTCAAGCTAGGCTTACATGTCATTGCAAATTTCTGGATTTCAGCCCAGCATGCATCTATACCCAAAATACTACCCTAATTGTCCAAAATCATATTGAGGCTCCTGACGTTGGCACAGATTCTTGGTTCAAGGTCATTCTTAAACTATTCCTTCTGGTCCATTTTATAGCCTTTTTATTCGGAACCAAAAAATGAGGGGAATTCGGTTTAGTTCTTCACTGCATCATAGAGAGAGATCCCTAGGCAATAGCTCTTAAATTGCAAATTTTTTAAAAGATTTATTTATTTATTTTAGAGAAAAGGGAGAGGGGCAAAGGGAGAGGGAGAGAGAGAATCTCAAGCATGGGGCTTGATCTCAGGACCCTGAAATCATGACCTGAGCCCAAACCAAGAATCAAGTGTTCAACCAACTGAGCCACCCAGGCGCCCCTCTCAAATTACAATTTAATGAAATGTAAGTATTTTACCCAAACTAGAGAGAGAGAGTTGGGGGGGTGGGAACATTTACTCTGTTGTCAAGTAAGTTTAGGAAACCATATATAATCTCCTTCTGGAGTTTTGCAATTTGTATTAGTATGAATTAGGTTGAGAGATTTCTTACTGTGAAAACTTGTTCACTTTTATTCAACCTAATATTTCCCACTCAATTAGCCATAGAAACTGTGCTGTAGGAAACAACATTAATATCTCAAGGGAGACCAGTGTCCTAAGAAACAAGGTTTAGAATTGCTGCCTTAAGAAAAATCCACATGCTGAGTTGATTCTGAATTTGTTCCAAAAGCATTTTCTCAATATTATCTACAATTACATCTAAAGTTCAAATAGGCTGATAAACAGAAAATATTACATGGTAATTTTAACATGGCAAGTATGATATTTATGCATATTGAAATGTACCTCATTTGCCCTGTCTTATATTAACCATAAAAAATAAACTCAGTTTGCATATAGTCCTGATAAATAAAGATCATTGCAATTTTAGGCACGAATTTAACTAATAGATTCAAGCCTCCTATTTGAGTATCATCTGCAATAATCTATTATTACTTCAACCTCTCTGTACACTATTTAGTTTGGCTTTGTTTTGATCTCAGAAGTTCTCCCACTATTATTAGTCTATTGCATTCCATTGCCCTTATTCTCTAAGTGCATCAAAACAGCTAATACAGCCCTATTTTATGAGGATCCTTTGTGTTTAAATCCACCCTAAACTTAAAATGCAAAATCTGGGGTGCCTCACTTTCTCAGTTGGTAGAGAGTGCTACTCTTGATCTCAGGGTTGTGAGTTGGAGCCCCAAATTGGGTGTAGACATTGCTTAAAAATCTCTAGAACAAATAAAATGCAAAATCCATTTATTTTTATTTAAATTCCTTTTTTTCCCTTCCTCTCTGGCCTCTTTCTTCTCCTGTTTACAAAGATGTTGCCATCCTATTTATTCTCAGAAGGACTCTAGCTGATGGCTCTAGCAAGTACTCATGCCCACTCTAGTAGAAGTGATCTTCTTCTGCAGGGAAGTTGACTAGAACAGAGTACTTCCAGAGCCAGTTCTCCCCCGATATACATCAAACCAAAAGGTCTGAGAATGATATCATCTGCCTAAAAGGCAAATTTTACCTGGACATGGATATTAGATAATTCTTTTCTCTGCTTCCCCACCCTAATCCCTTTGTCTTTATATATTACTACACAAACCCTTTTGCACAACTAAGTAAATAGGTAAATTTGCTTTGTTAGCAAATTAGGTATGATTTCTCTACCTAAGTCAGGTGCAGATATAATCTCAAATGTAGTAAATGTGAATCGTGGTCAAGAAACAGTTAAGTATTCTTTAATTTAGCTTTCTGAACCACGTGAAAGTCTTTCGTGTGTAGAAAGACTGGATATGAACCTGGAGAACATTATGCTAAGTGAAATAAGCCAGACAAAGATGGACAAATACTACATGATGCCATTTAATAGGAGGAATCTAAAATAGTCAAACTCGTAGAAGCAGGGAGTAGAATGGTGGTTGCCAGGGGTTGGGGGGAAGGGAAAAATAGGGAGGTATTTGTCGAAGGGTACTAAATTTCAACTATGCAAGGTGAATATGTCCTAGAGATACACTGTGCAGTGTAGTGCCTACAGTTTATACTGCTGTATGGTATATTTAAATATTTGCTAAAAAGATGGATCTTATGTTAAGTGTTCTTATCACAAAATAATAATAATAAATTAAAAGACAGGAGGGAACTTTTGGAAGTGATGGATATATCTATGGCATAGATTGTGGTGGTAGTTTCACAGATATAGAAATTAGTCAATTTGTATACATTAAGTAAGTACAGATTTTTGTATGTCAACATACCTCAATAAAGTTTTTTTAAAAAAAAAAGATTGGATATGGTTCAGAAAAGGAAGGAATTCATATGGAAGCTTACTTCATTTAATGAGTTCATTTTTCTCCATATTACTTAGATATGCACAATTCCTGCCTTTTCTTTAGTGTGCCATATGTGAAATTAAAATATAGAAAAGTATTGTATTCCACTAGTGTTGAAAAAGAAGTTACTGTGCTACCAAAAGTTTTTGAGCAGAGAAAGAAAGCTAGGATCCTTAGAAAAGAAAGCTTTGCTTTAATCCCAAATTTACAAAGAAAACCAACCTCTAGCTTCATATCCTTTTCACTAATCTGGATAGACCCTCTAGGCTTGTGGTTTTTTTCCCCCAGGGTTTTCTAGACTTGAGGTTGTCTCTTTAAATCACTGCCTTAAACTCTGTGGGGCAGTCATAGGAGATGAGACCCTAATTTGGGGGCATCTGGGTTCACAGTTATAAGTGGCTCATTTAAGTGCCAAGTAAGCTGGCATTGATGTCTGTATTCCACGTCCCCTGCTGTAGCACCACTTGAATCTGTGAGAAGAGATTCAGACCTGCCTGTCATTGTGAGACTGTGGTACAAGACCTATTCTTCCCTGCAATGAATTCATTTGCCAAAGAAGCCTTCTTACATAGTAGGTACAGAGCTGTCATCACATGCATTTCCAGACCAGTTCTCCAAATGTTGGAGCCCCTGAGATTTCTCAGAGAGGTCAACTGGACCCAGAAGAACTTCGTCGATGCATAATTCAGAGAGTCATTCCCGATAAGCCCATTTTGAAATCCTCATATAAGTTAACTATGGCTCCAAAACATTCCTGGGACCTGAGGGCATCCAGGCTGAAATAGAACCCTTGATCCCATTAAAGAGTGCTTTTTAACCTTATCTGCACAGTAAAATCACTAGAAAGCATTAACAAACATTGATGCCTGAGTCTTCCCCACCTTCTCAGGATTCTGATTTAATTGAACAGTGTTCTCCCAATAATCTAATGTGATCCTCTAACATGATCCAGTGGTTCTCAGTTTGGGCAGCATGTCAGAATTATCTGCGGAGCTTTCTAAATTCCTGGTGCTCCAGGCTGCACCCCATATCAATTTAATGAGAGTCTTTGTGGGTGGGACCTGGCATCAGTATTTTTTTAAAGTTCCCTAGCTGATTACAATATTTAGCCAAAGCTGAGCAATAGGAAAACCTGGAATGGGAATGTGACTGACTGAAAGCTGGCTTCTCGTGTTCTCTCCAATTCACCGGGGTCTCTGAATGCTCTAAAACTTAGGCTAAAGAGTTGTAATACAGCTGAGTTGAAAGGGAAAATACATGTTCAGATACTCTGGCTTGGTACAGAAAAGAAAGTGATGGTCAGTTCAAATGAGGATTTACAAAATAAAGAAGAGACACACCTGTGGCAGTAAATTATGTGTACTTTGTCACCAGTTCTACAGGATTGCATTTTGTCAGCAATGCTAGGATTTTGGTTCAGTTCCATAGACATGTTTCTCATTGTTCTTTTTTTAAGGTGGGGTTGCCCTGGTTTTCTTATTTTTGTTTTGGTAATGTGAATTATTGTGCTTTTATATAATTTGCCAAGAACTGTTCGGAGCATAAGCAAGTTTACCATCTCCGTATTTAGAGGTGATATGTATATTTGCTAACTACTAGCAGAGATTATTGCTGAGTAGGATCTTATCCAAAGAATTGTTGACAGTTGGGTTGCTGAAGAATTTATAGCCAAAGTCAAATCCCACAACACTGTGTTTATTTGCTTTTTGCCAATTGTTAGGCCATATCCCGTCACAGTCTAACAATCCAAAAGAGAATATTGCCAAATCATTGGCTGGTTTTCAGAATGGCTAACCCTTTTTTCGCTATGGAACTTGCAATGCTTAATTCTAATAAGTGAAGCATGCTTTTGCTTGAGTCATTGGCCTATCACAATTAAGGATTTCTTCTTAAAAGAAATGGATGATATTGACCATGGTTGGGAAGAGCAAAACCTTTTAGTAATTGAATCCCAAAAGCAAGAAAATTATCTTGAGGGACTGAGTTCTTTGTTCCACATCTGTCTTTCAGGGCAGTTGTCAGTTGCCCAGTAAACTGCTGCCATCTCTCACTTGGCACCTCAATTCCTAACTTAAACAGCAGTGTTATTTCTGTCAGGTGTGGAGTGATTGACTCTGTCTGTTGATGGAGTGCCTGGTCCAAAAATTATCTAAATTCACCCTCTCACCCTTCCCCGAGGGGAGAGTTCTGACGATAACAGTGAAAGTATTGACCATCCATTACCAATCCCTTTATAATTAATGCTCTCCTTCTGCAGAGGACATGAATATTTCTTTTACTTTAGGAGGGCATGTTATGCTTTTATTACCCTTATTATTAGTACAGGTTAGGTTCCAGTTTTGTCACTTGCAAACCTACGATAAGGCTAAATGTGGAACCACCAGAGAGGATAGGCTTTCTTGCCTCCCAGGTGAGAATAGTATGCAATCTGAGGACCAGTTCTCCAGCAACAGCTTCTCTCCCCTCAGCATCAGCAATGTAGTCCAGCATCTCCTGGCCTCTCATGAGTTTCTCCATTTATATACTTGGGTCTTACTTAATGTCTATTAGTATAAGTCTTATTTTTGTTGGGTTCCTTGGTATCCTCTTTCTGCAATTTACTCATTCTAATCTAAATTTAAAATATTTCACAAGACGACACTATAATTAAGACTGAAGTTAGGTCCTCACAACTCAGGATAGCTTAAGTAATTTTTTAGTTCCCTAAAGATATGAGACATGAGCTGTCATATCCACATCCCTGCCACAACCCTTCTCTTCCCCTAGGCCCTCCATCTACCTATCCCAGCCCAAGCTTCTGGAAATAGAATTGTATACCCAGATTTTTTACCTCTTCTACTCACTCCAGCCCATTATCTTAGCAATATCTTGTAAGTCACATTTTTTTATGAAGAAGTTATCTTTCTGCTAGTAAAGTAAGCAGTCCTTCAAAACCTATTCATTTCATTAGATAGCTTTCCCCTTCATTCAAAGCAAAACCATGAGAATGGAGTGGGGACCTTCTCATGGTAATGCAGAGAACAACTATGTCTCACACAAGCTGACATCTAACTTTTCATGCAAAATTTTGCCATCTAAGATATTTAAATCTATACCATCTTAAAAGACCTCTAAAGAAGGGTGTTCAACAACCACTGAACAAATTTAAGTCATCAGAATACTGAAAATGAAATGCAAGAGTTTGATTCTGATCTGTCACACTTTCTGAACTCTGCTGCATTTCACTTTAGTAGACAATCCAATTACCTTTTACTCTCGTTTTAAATAGGAAGGAGACATCTTTTGTTAATTTGTTCATTCATTCAATTAATGAATGAGAAATATAAATAGTCTTCATATTTGTAATTTCAAGATTTTGTCCTTCTTTGACTTCTTAAACAAATTTTGTTGAGCACTTTCTTTGTACCTGGATATAGTAGCTTCAACTTTACATATGTCAGTTTGCACATTTTATGTATGGGGCATTCACACTTAAAATTAGTAAGGCTTCCCCAGAAATAATAGGAAATGACTACCAGAATTCTCTTCTAATAAGTTATTCTCCATTTATTTTTCAATAAAGTATTTCCTTTCGAATCTTAGGATTTCCTAATAGACAACAGTGAATTAGCTTCTTTTCAACTATGATGAAGCTTGAGTGGCTCCTTCTTCGATAGGATAGCAATACAACCTGCCGAGAGTTTTAGGGTTTACTTAAAGCATCCCATTGAAGGTTTCTCTTTCCAGGAGAATTCACCATATCAAGACAGTATACTTCTATATATAGCCTATAAAAAGCTTATAGAAGTGAAGACTATTTATATGATATATACCCTGTCTTTAAGTACATTGGTATTGTGACATTCTAATTAATGATGCAGAATGAATTTCTTTCTCTCTCTCTCTCTTTCATTTTTACTGTAGAATTAGAGTAAAGGAGGAGTGGTGAACCAAATTGGCTTTATGGTTACTCAAGGTTAATGCTAAATTGTGTTTCAAATTATAAAATAAGTTTGGCATTTTGTGTATGTTTACAAACACCTGAGTTTCATGATTTCAAGAAATTTTAACACAAAATAAAACATATGTGAATGTGTCCCGATTGTAGATATTTTTCATCCCAAATAATTATGCATACTGTTCATTTTCACTGGATTTTATATCTAATTTTTCACTTTCCATTACTTGACAAAAGCATTCAATTAGTTGGCATACTGAAGAACTCTACCGTGTTTAGGTTTGATAACTATATTACTACAATTTCAAATTAGTTCTGACGGCTCATCTTATCCTTGAGATAATATTCACCTATATCATTCAGAGTATGTGGTAATTATTTAATGAGTACTTAGATTTGTTCACTTTTATGTGATATATTCTGCTTAGAATAGAATAGACTGTCCGAACTAGAAGGTATATTGGAGATCATCTGCACATATCCCACATCTTAGAGATAAGAAAACTAAGAATTGGAAAGAATTAAATATTGTTCCATAATTATTCAGAGGGACGGATTATATCTATGTGTCATAACTTCCATCTGGGCTCTGTCTCATCTACCAGGTTCCATTATCCATGATAAATCTCAATAACTTTTTAAAAAATTGATTATAATCCAAGTTCTGTTGTTCACATAGAAGTGATTATCCACAGAACCTTCCTCCAAATGGTTATTTCTTTTTCTTTTTCATTTTTTTAAGATTTTATTTATTTATTTGACAGAGAGAGAGATCACAAGTAGGCAGAGAGGCAGGCAGAGAGAGAGGGGGAAGCAGGCTCCCTGCTGAGCAGAGAGCCCGATGCGGGACTCTGTCCCAGGCCCCTGAGATCATGACCTGAGCCGAAGGCAGAGGCTTTAACCTACTGAGCCACCCAGACACCCCAAATGGTTATTTCTTTACCTAAACTTTAGCATAATCAGAACAATACTCTAAGACTCATATGATAATTTTATTAATAACAGTAATGATTAAACTATTGCCGTTAATAATAATGGCCTTAGCATTCTATATCAATTATAGTTACAAAGAAGATCCTCTTATTTTCATATTGGAAACATAATTCCCCAAGCTCCCACTTATTGGTTCATAATTAAGAAGCCTAAGAAGCATTCATTAAACAAGCAACGAAAGTTTCAAGTACTCACTGCAAGCAAAATGTACTATAAGTACTTAAGCAAATGTTTACACCATCTACCCCATGCATTCTTTTTCAGTTGACTTTAACATACATAATATTATAAGATGATATGATAATAACATTGTGCAAGTGCTAGTAATACAAACAAAATCTATTTTCATTCAGGGATTTTAAATTCTTACTATACATGTTGAGTATTTTACCCCATTAAAAAACTGTTGAAATTGTTTATTAATCATAACTGCTAAATGTTAAGTCCTACCCTGATATTTTAACATGAAAAAAAAACTTGAGTTTTGGAAAAAATGTAAGGTACACTAACAGAAAATCATGGACATCTCTTCCAACTCACTTTTATTTCCTCCTTCACATTTATAATTCTCTTAAGGTAACATAGAACTATGGCATAGAAGATTTAAAGAAAATATTAGGAGGAACCTTTTTTTGGCTTAGGTGAATAAACAATCTAATACAAACTCATTGTGATGCAAACAGATGAGGATACCACAGATTCCCTTCTATTTTATAACTACACAATTGCACAAGTCGCTAAATGCATTTTTGAGCACAGATTATTCCCCACCACAGAAATATTGTTTCAAAGAAAACCAAATTACTTTTTAAAATAAACTTTCCATTCCTCAAACTAATAAGTAGCTTTTCGTGAGCATTTACTGAGTACTCTTTAAGAGTTCCTAATGAATTTTGCTAGAAGACAGTGAGTCACATTTCAGTGTGAATAATATCATTTACATTTTGCTTAGATTATAAGCATTTTGAGCTTAGGACACGGGGATTATATTTTCAAATTGGCTTGGGTTATCAGTTCCAACTGTAATATTAGTAGATTTGACCTGTTGCAGAAGATATTTTTGGAAACATAGTTCAATGATCCCAATTTAAAGAAATTAGAAAATGATAATTTTTTTTCAAAAAAAAAAAAGGAAACTAAGAAAGCCTGTCACTTGAAAAATGATTCTTTCTCACAGATTAAGGTTCATACGCAGTGCTATAAATAAAGGACATTACTTACTGTAACTGTTCTTCATCTCTTGGGTTCCTTTGACCTTGCCTCGTTTATCAATCCTCAGATACCACTGTGTTCGACAGAAGAGTCTTCTCACTCTTATATCCCCTCCTTCCATGTAATCATAACTTCTTGTATGTCGCTCAGGGCTGGAACAGTTCACATTTGTAGCCATTTGCTCTGGAGTCATGTCATTGCAAGCTAAAGATATAGTGCCCACTAGACAGATAATGTGAAAGCATGATCTGTAGAGCAAAGTTGGCAGGATCCATGTCAGTATCCATTTGCGCATTATAGTGTAGTGCTCCGGGTGTTCATGAATAACATAATGAAAATTAAATCTTGAGTTGATAGTTGCTCCTAGGTCATTGACCTCTTCCTATCTGTAAATTGTAGATTGATTCAAGAAAGAGTAGTTGTTTTTTTCCAAATTGTTATCCTTATCCTTTTAGTTCCTGATAACAGTACAGGATTCCTTCTAAAATAACTCTCTGTTGGTATTTCCTTATAAAAACAGGTTGTAATAAGCTCAGTTGCTGCGACACTGTTTACTACTTGACTTCTGTTTGCAATAAGAGATTAAGAATAGGGAAAGGAGGGGAGGGGAAGATGAAAAATTATATGTATAAATCTCAGTAGGTAAATAGTATAACATGCAGTGCAGTTTGTACTGTGAAAGCCCATTTAAAACAGCTTTCACAGAAGATGCCAACATCTTCATTTCTCTCTATGTAGATTTATAAAAGTTATCCATTACTAGAGACAAGTCAGAATATGATTATACATTTATTCTGATTGCTATTTGGTAAGAAACATCCTGCAGTTAGAGCTATGGATTTAAATTAAGTCCTAAAATCACTATTAACAAAGTATAAATGCTTTCCCTAGATTTGTTTATTGTATGCTTTTATGCTTCTGGTTAATCAATTATTTTCTCCTGAACTACCCACATTTCTCAAGTTAAATGCCAGTATTGTCTGGAGAACGTCAACCTTATCTTTATGTAAGTTCTACAGCATAATTACTATAGATAATTACATGGCTCAAAAGTTTGGTAACTTTACTTTTCCCCTCAGCACTAAAACCAGAGAAAGAGGTAAACTACTAGAAAACCATTCAGTATTATTTTTAAAGACAAATAACAGTAACTTACTTGTTCTGTTGATAACAGCTGGATACACAAGAATTCCATGTCTGTTGTCTGCCTTGTGCAACTTGAGCCTCTCTACTGTAGCTACAAACTATTTCTCAGCTGAGAAATTCTCCAGCAGAATCATAATTGTTTCCATAAATCAACAGGCAAGAGGATTTTCTCTCTGTGTGAGCGCGTTTATGCTTGTGTGTGTGTGTGGAGCCTTTTTATTCAGGGCTTTTCGATAAATACCTTTGCTGACCTCATTGGAAGCAATTAAAACTTAACCAGTGAGCTGTTAGTTGAATACAACAGCGAGAATAAAAGAGGCTTATATAGTATTCATTCAATGGTCATGAGAGGGAGCTGTGAACATGGCTTATGCCTAAACCTACCAGTGGGTACCTACTTTGTAGAAACAGATCTCTGATTATGAAGCAGTTAAAAGGGGAAAGGGAATTTTTTACACCATCTTCACAACATAGGAGTTATATATAAGTTGAGAAATATTCCTTTAAACATATATAAGAGGGATTTTTGCTAGTTAGAAAACCTTTTCCATAGCTTTATGATATGTGCATTTCAACTGTTATTTCTTTGCACTCAGAATTTTAGAACAAAACTAGCGTGTGTTAATTAACTCACATTTTAGTGTTCTAAAGCACTATGTGGCCGAGTTAAGTGCATATCTTTTCACACAGAGGTATTTTACCATGGTATATGAGTATAATTTTTAGATTTTATATTCCTAGGCTGAAAGTAAGAAGACCTAGTTTCTTATTTGAGCTGAGCCACTAATTACCAGTATGACTTTGGGCAAGTCACTTGGCATTTCTGAGTCTTAGGTACTATATTTGTAAAATTAGTGCATTAGTCTAAATGATTCTGTGGTGCCTTGTAGTTTTTAAAATTCTGTGAATTTTACTTCTACTAACTAGCAATATAAGGAAGAGGATCCATCCTTTTAAAAATTACAATCCTTAAAAATTAAAGATAAAGAAAATGGCTTTACACTGGTTATTAGTGTTTGACTCTTGTCTCAATAAGAACATTAGCACAATAAATAAATATTTATCTAAGGATGGAATTATAAGAGCTGTAGTTAACGTAAATAAGGGAGAGCTATTGTACTTTCCAACATGAGTTATTCTCTCCTTTACTTCCTATTCTGGCATACATATAGTGTTCTAGTGTTTTATTAGCTATTTGCTGTAAAATAATTGCATTGTTAATCTAAATCAATATTTAGGAATGTATATTGAAATTCTCTTTCCCATGTTAATACCCCCAACACACACACACACACACACACACACCACTTGAAATGCACTATTTTACCACCAGGTGGTGCATGTAGACCAAATAGGAAAAGGAAATTAAGTCCTTCCAATCCAGATCATAGTGTATGTGATTTCTATGCATTTGGGGAACAGAATCAAGAGCATGGAATAGGCTATATGTACCCAGTTACTCTTTAGGCACCAGATATTGAAATTTATAAGTTTACTGGAGCAGAGGAGGGTGGGCCCTTCTCTAATTGCATGTGTTGAATAGGTCACCGGGAAATAGTCTATCATGTATTTCTCCAAAAGGCAAAAGAGGAGAAGGGAAAGAAAGAATGATGCTACTGTGTTCTGAATCATAGCCCCATATGCAACAACAAGGAGCAGTGTCTGAATTCCTAGAACCTGGATATTCCTTCTAAAGAAAGTGAAAATTATTAACAGTCAGTTCACAGGTAAAGATATCCAAGAGCTACTAAATCCATCTGTTCCACACTGAACCTACACATTTTAAACTAAAAAATCAATAGATTAAGAGTCAAAATTTGCTAATTACATGCTCAAGACTTAAATAAAAGAAATAGTTTGTTGATAAAGACTGCTAGTGCCTCCTTAAAATCTGTTCTATAGAATTAACTGTAAAATTGGAAACAAAGCACAAAATTGTGATCTATTTACTTTAGGTTCATTAGATGCCTTTACACTCTGTGATTCGAAAATATAATCCCCATAATATTAATGAGTGGCTTAATCCCAACAAGGTAACTATATTTAAATCTTTTGATTAGTGGGATACCTGGGTGGCTCAGTCAGTTAAGCATCTGCCTTTGGTTCAGGTCATGATCCCAGAGTTCTGGGACCAAGTCCCACTGCTTCTCCCTCTGCCCCTCCCCCTGCTCATGCTCTCTCTCTCTCTGTCTCTCTCTCTCTCTCCCTCCCTTGCGTGCGCGCGCGCGCTTTGACAAGTAAATAAATAAAATCTTTTAAAGAAAAATTAAAAATAAATAAATAATCTTTTGATTGCCAGTTTTCCTAATGGAAAATAATTAATTCAAGATAGGCCCATAACCTGTTTCAATAACACCACAGCTATAATGAAGACCTCACTTTTACTCTTAATATACTTATACTTTAAGAGGTATTCTCCAGAAACCAAGAGGAACTTTAGGTATCTCTAGATGGGGTAACACTCTGGGTTTTTTGTTGTTGTTGTTGTTGTTGTTTTAGATTTCATTTATTTATTTGACAGAGAGAGACCCAGCGAGAGAGGGAACACAAACCGGGGGAGTGGGAGAGGGAGAAGCAGGCTTCTCACAGAGCAGGGAGCCCTGTGCAGGGCTCAGTCCCAGGACCCTGGAATCATGACCTGAGCTGAAGGCAGATGCTTAACGACTGAGCCACCCAGGCGCCCCTACACACAGTTTTTTTTTTTTTAATTTTATGTTATTTAAAGTCAATTAATTAACATATAATGTATTATTAGTTTCAGAGGTGGAGTTCAGTGATTCATCAGTTGCCTATAACACCCAGTGCTCATTACATCATGTGCCCTCCTTAATGCCCATCACCCAGTTACCTGATATCCCCACCACTCCCCTCCAGCAGCCCTCAATTTGTTTCCTATAGGTAAGAGTCTCTTATGATTTGACTCCCTTTCTGATCCATCTTATTTTATTTTTCCCTCCCTTCCCCTATGATCCTGTTTTGCTTTTTAAATGCTACAGATGAATGACATCAGATGATAATTGTCTTTCCTGATTGACTTATTTCTCTTAGCCTG
This sequence comes from Potos flavus, assembly GCA_028534135.1. Taxonomy (NCBI): domain Eukaryota; kingdom Metazoa; phylum Chordata; class Mammalia; order Carnivora; family Procyonidae; genus Potos; species Potos flavus. The sequence continues at coordinate 46,378,983 of CM052896.1, forward strand.
TAGTTCCATCCACATCATTGCATATGGTAAGATTTCATTTTTTGATGGCTGAGTAATATTTCATTATATATAGATACCACATCTTCTTTATCCATTCATCTGTCAATGGACATCTGGGCTCTTTCCATAGTTTGGCTATTGGGGACATTGCTGCCATAAACATTGGGGTGCAGGTGCCCCTTTGAATCACCATGTTTGTATCCTTTGGGTAAATACTAGTGCAATTGCTAGGACATAGGTTAGCTCTATTTTTAGCTTTTTGAGGAAACTCTATACTGTTTTCCAGAATGGCTGTACCAGCTTACATTCCCACCAGCAGTGTAAGAAGGTTCCCCATTCATATCCTCACCAACATTTGTTGTTTCCTGACTTGTTAATTTTAACCATTCTGAATGGTGTGAGGTGGTATCTCATTGTGGTTTTGATTTGTATTTCCCTGATGCCGAGTGATGCTGAGCACTTTTTCATGTGTCTGTGGCCATTAGTATGACTTCTTTGCAGAAATGTCTGTTCATGTCTTCTGCCCATTTCTTGACTGGATTACTTGTTTTTTGACTGTTGAGTTTGATAAGTTCTTTATAGACTTGGATACTAGCCCTTTATCAGATGAGACATTTACAAATATCTTCTCCCATTCTGTAGGTGGTCTTTTGGTTTTATCGACTGTTTCCTTTGCTGTGCAAAAGCTTTTTATCTTGATGAAGTCCCAGTAGTTCATTTTTGCTTTTGTTTCCCTTGCCTTTGGAGATGTGTCTAGCAAGAAGTTGCTGTGGCCAAGGTCGAAGAGGTTGCTGCCTGTGTTCTCCTCTAGGATTTTGATGGATTCCTGTTTCACATTTAGGTCTTTTATCCATTTTGAGTTTATCTTTGAGTATGGCATAATAAAGTGGTCCAGTTTCATTCTTCTCCATGTGGCTGTCCAATTTTCCCAACTCCAGATGTTGAAGAGACTGTCTTTTTTAAACTGGATATTCTTTCCTGGTTTGTCGAAGATTAGTTGACCATAAAGTTGAAGGTCCATTTCTGCGTTCTCTATTCCATTCCATCACTCTGGGTTTTTTTAAAGTTCTTAGTGGTAATTACATCGATAAGTATTTATTGTTCTAGTTTTAATATATATAGAGTGATACGCTAAGCACAGAAATACTTTGAAGAAGTGTCTCTCTTGTGTCTGGATTGTGTTAACTTTAGTTTTCATTGGAAACACCTCCAACTCTTGAGCTTTGAATTTGTAAAACAAAGGTTTAAATCTGTAAAACAAGGGATTCTTGCATCTATTCCTAAACATTGGCTTTTTAGAAAAATGTCCTGGTAAAGTAAAGATTAGCATCTGGTATTCTTCAAAAAGAAACAGTGCCTAATTCTTGCCTCGTTTGATTTGCAAATAGAATATGTAAAAAGAATACAGTGAATCTATTTCAGTGAATATCATGAAAACATAAGTGGTCATGAAAGTGATGATTAACCACCATCTAGGTTTGCTTAAGCAACCTCCACTATATTCCTATTTCATAAAGAGGTAAATGATAGAATAGTTTAGATAGATAGTTTAATAAATTTTGCATTTCAATAATTAATTTTAAACCTATGCCACATTCATAAGAATGTATAATATAATCAGTAGAAGGGAGCATCATTAAATATTTTCATTACTCTACATTTTTACATCCTATCCTGTTCCCCATCCTCTTAGCTCCCATTCTTTTTTTTTTTTTAAAGATTTTATTTATTTATTTGACAGAGAGAGAGATCACAAGTAGGCAGAGAGGCAGGCAGAGGGAGAGGGGGAAGCAGGCTCTCCGCTGATGTGGGACTCAATCCCAGGACCCTGAGATCATGACCTGAGCCGAAGGCAGAGGCTTTAACCCACTGAGCCACCCAGGTGCCCCCCAGCTCCCATTCTTTACCAAAAATATAGGTAATCATTGTTATTAGTTTCTTGTGTATCTTTCCAGAGTTTTCTATGCATATATAGGCAAATTGAATACATATGTGTGGATATTTATATATATATATTTTTTTTTTTGCTTTTCCTCTTTTTGTACAAAAGATAGCATACCATGCACAATGTGCTGCATGTTGCATTTTTTACTTAATAAAAATAGAAAGTCTCCCTGTTAGTATTTAGTAAATTTCCTCAATTTGTTTTACAGCTGCATAGTACTCCATTGAATGGGAATATATCACAATGTCTTTGCCTAGCCTTCTACTGATGGACATTTAATTTTTTTCCAATCTTTTTCTGTTACCAAAAAAAATACTATAATGAATAAAACTGTAAATGTGTCATTTTTTTACTATGCAAATATATTTGTAGGATCAATTTCCAGAAGTTGTCCAGGTCAAACTGTATATATATTTATTATTTAGATATATATTGCCAACTTATCCTCCACAGGAGTTGTGCTAGTTTTATAATCCCACTAGCAGTACAGAAGTGTGACTTTTTGTTCAGTATAGTATATTACCAAACTTTTGGGGGTTTGCTACTCCGACAGGTAAAAATGGCTTTCATTATAGTTACCCTTTGCATTTCTCATTTTATGAGAGAAAGTCACCATCATAGAGTGCACAACAGGTGGCAGTAGGGAAACTTTCCCTGTAGTAATGACAGTAAAGCTGCAATTTATTTAATTTTTTTTAAATTTTTTAATTTTTTAATTAACACATAATGTATTATTTGCCCCGGGGTACATGTCTGTGGATCCTCAGGCTTACACATTTCACAGCACTTACCATAGCACATACCCTCCTCAATGTCCATAACCTAGCCACCCTATCCCTACCCGCCCCTACCCCCCAGCCACCCTCAGTTTGTTTCATGAGTTTAGGAGTCTCTTATGGTTTGTCTCCTTCCTGATCCCGGGTAAGGAGGAGCTAAGCAGGTGACGAGGTACCTGTGAATGTACGAAGACCCTGTATTGAAAAAGAACATGTTTTTTTCAACAATGAAACACCAGTATGGTTTTATTAGAGGGAATGAGAAGGACTGCAGTGCATGAAGACGTGGGAAGGGTCCTGTTGGGCTACGTTAGGGAGTCTGATCTTCACCCTAAAGGCAACAGGAAGCCATTAGAGTATGTCAAGCAAAAGGGCGACATGATCAGAATCCTGCCTCTATTGTGGCCCAAACTTATTTAGTTCCTATTAACAGAATAAATTTACGTAATATTATGTTCTTTTATCTTGTTTTTTCTGTTCTTCGTATTCTCAAAAAGATAGTCAAACTTCGTAATTGGAAAGGAAAGATGGGTGAGAAAAAAGTCATATACACTTCCTGACTTGGATAAAGCCTGAATCCACTTCACAGGGTTGTGCTAAGTACCATGAAAGGAGCATAAAGAAGTCAGTCTATTTGTGGAGCCAAGCTCCTATATTTCTGGAAATACTGTAGCACACAGCAGAAGCAGCAAAGCTCCAGAGAGTAAGGACTGTCCGTATCTAAACAGATGGGGGCCACAAGCACCCCTCAAAAAGATTTCCCATGTTTCAAAAAGAAATATGAAAGCAGCAGGAAGCCCATACCTGAAGGAACTATGTGAGCTGAGTCAGGGAATACCCAGAAGGAACAAGAGTAGACCAATGACTCAAAAACCAAAGGGTCTTGCCTTGTCCCTGAATCCTATCCCATCTTGAGGCAGAAGAGGGAAACCCAGAAACAATGGAGTTAAAGTTTTTTACCAGCCTGAGGGATAACATTCTCAAAGTTGAAGCAAGGTTGATTTATAAACATAAATTTATGTTATTTCTTGCATATTTGAGATTATGATTCAAGATCTACTTCTACTATATTCCCGCAGTTATTGCCACACTATGGATTTATCTTCCTCTTTTCTCCTGTCAGTTCCTTTCCATAATTTTTTTTCCATCCCATAAATTTAGCCCCAACTTTGGATCATGCTGTACAACCAATATTACTTACTTCCTTGATCTACTCACTAAAAAATATTTATCAAGTAGCTATTTGGTACCAGATGTTGTCCTAGAGTTTTGGAGATAGAGTAGTGAATACTCTGGAAAGAATATTCCAGAAGAATACTCTGACCTTACAGAGTATGCATTCCAGTGAAGGAACAAACATAAACACATAAATCTGTGGTATAAGTTGGGGGTGGATATTAGGATACAAAGAAGATATTCAAGGAGATAGGGGTAAATGGGAGGAAGGGACCTACTTTAAGTAGAAAAGGCCTATCCGACGAGTAAATTTTAAGCTTCCTGAACGTCCAAGAACTGAAAGAAGGCCAATGTACATGAGCAATGGGGAGAATAGTGAGAGATAAATGAAACTGAAAAAGTAGGCAGAGGCCAGATGCTAAAGAACTTGGAAGGTCATGGTAATAAGAGTTTGGTTTTATTCTAAGTATAGTAAGAAGTTGGGGTATAGGTGTATGTCCTTCAAACCTGATGGACCTGGTCAAAGACAGTAGTTTAAACTCAGGAGTACAATCTCATAAGTAATTGAGCAAGCCTGGGGTCCCCATAAATCCTCAGTTATGTAAACTTTGTGGTTATTCTTGGCATAATGCCTTAACATTTTAAAACTAATTGTATATAAGGTACAAAGTCTGAGTCATATGTTCAAAATTGTGGTGTGCCTATGACTCAACTGTATAAATATCTCAGTTTACAAATGTAACTTGACTTTTTGTCTCTGTCTATAAAAGTTTGTTTTATTTAATTTAATATTTATAAAAAGTCCTCTGAAATGCTAATCTAAAGTTCCTCAAAATATATTATTACTCTTCTGAAGTACTAAGCAACTTTAGATCTAGAGCAAGATCTCTAGAATTTTTCTTTTTTTTTTTTGGAAATTTCTATATAATGAAATTATATTATGCAGTTTACTCTTAATTGGCTTGACTCCCCTTAAATCAATGCTTAACTTTACAAAGAATCTGTCTCCTTGATTCAGTGCTATACATTAGTGCCTAATTTTGACAGCGTAGTACCACTCTAACAGTTGAAAAGCATTATAATGGATAGGGAGAGAATTTTGCTTCACCCCTAGGAAAACATCATGAAAAACAACAAAGACCCTGTACAATTAGGGTTATTACATTCTTTGCTTACAGTTGTCATTCTTTGGTTCCATATTCATTGTCTACATAGCGAGGCAATAAAATAAGGGATAAAACTAGCAAAAACTGTTTTTAAGTCTTTCATAAATGTCAATGTGTTAATAACAAAATTGTTTTTTAATTCATTAGCTTTAAAACCAGAAATTTTTAGCAGCAAATGAACTTTTCTTTCTTTTTTTTTTTAAGATTTATTTATTTACTTGCGCAAGAGGGGGAGAAAAAGCACACGCGCGCAGGAGTTGCAGGGGGAAAGGCAGAGAGAGAAGGAGAGAGATGCTCAAGCAGACTCCAAGTTGAGTGCTCAATATCATGACCGTGAGATCCCAACATGAGCTAAAACCAAAAGTTGGCCACCCAACTGAATTCGCCACCCAAGCACCCCAAAAGCAGATGAACTTTTCAGAAGTAGCAGAAGGAGGCAGAATAAAGATAATTATAATAGCAAAGAAAGAGAAGACTCTTATGGAGTTCAATATTTTTAGTATAAAGATACAATCATGAAAAGCCAGATATCTATTAAATTATAGGTTCTTATAAACCTGGAGGCTAACAAAATAACTCACACGTAAGAGAATGGGGGTAAATGCTTCTCCTTAGGCTTCTCTTCAAGCTAAATATTCTTTATATCTTTAAATATTACTTAAATTTTCCTCTTGATGGTATTTAATATTAACTTGGTCATAATTAGTCCTCCTTCTTTATCTAATCAATTCCAAAAGTCATCAGTTCTACCACCACTTCTTCCACACCTGTTGCTTCCTATCAATTATCACCTCATATCCTAAGGCAAGTAATTGTTTTTTCTCATGTCAACTCTATTTCTAACTCACCTCCTTGCATCTCCTCTTTCTGACCTCCAATCCATTTTATGGGTTACTCTCAGGTTAGTATTTCTGAAGCACAGTTATAATCATGTTATTTTTCTGCTCAAAAATACTCAGTAACACCTCCATTTTTCCTGAATAAAACTCTACTCTTCTTTTTCTCATATAAAATCTTCTGTTCCCAACATCCTCTATGGTGCTCAATATTCCTCAAACACTACTCTCTCACTTGATTTGGGGTGACGGGAGAAACACCTGCTCCCCACCTCTCCTCTTGGTAGGGAAAGAGACTACCAGAGAAGAAATCCTCCTCACAAATCCTCTCTCTCTCTACCTTCTCTCCCCACTCTCTCTCCCTTCCTTATTTTATCTTCAGTCTGCATGAGGGATCCAAGAATCATGTAATCAGATATTTCCTTTGAAATTCTACATACTGAGTTTTCAGTGATGTAATAAAATCCTTGATCCTATGTATTCTGTTAACTCAGCTAATTACTTCAAATCATCACTTACTATGTATTTACATAATACTCAAATATAATAGAAGATAAGCAAAGTCCCTGACTTCATGGAACTTAAGTTACAGAGGAGGGGACAGGTAATAAACACATAAAAAGACTTCTGAGGGGTACCTGGGTGGCTCAGTCGGCTAAGTGTCTGCCTTCGGCTTGGGTCATGATCTCAGGGTCCTGGGATCCAGCTCCACATCGGGCTCCCTGCCCAGTGGGGAGCCTGCTTCTCCTTCTCCCTCTGCCGCTTCCCCTGCTTGTATTCTCTCTCTCTGTGTCTGTCAAATAAAGAAATAAAAATCTTTAAAAAAAGAAAAAGAATTCTGATGACATTGCAGGAGGAAATAAATAGGTTACTATGGTAGCAAATAACACAAGAAAAAAGGGAAGAAATGGGTTCTTGGAATTTGGGCACAGAAGGCCTTTCTGACAAGGTAACATTTAAGCTTAGATCTGAAGGATAAGAAGAAATCAGAAATGGCAGCCTGGGGGTGCCTGGGTGGCTCAGTCAGGTAGGCAGCTGCCTTCGGCTCAGGTCATGATCCCAGGGTCCTGGGATGGAGCCCCACATGGGGCTTCCTGCTCAGCAGGGAGCCTGCTTCTCCTTCTCTCTTTGCCACTCCCCCTTCTTGTGCACTCTCACTCTCTGTCTTGAATAAATAAATAAATAAAATCTTTAGAAAAAATAAAAGAAGAAGAAAGAAGTGGCAGTCCATTCCAGGCTAAGATAACAGGGAAAACAAAAATTCTGAGGTGAAAATGAGTTTGGTGTGTTCTAGAAATCAAAAGGTGACAGTATAACTGGAGCATAGTAAATAAGGGGAAAGTTGTGTGATATGAAATCAATGTATGTAGGGTCTTGATACCAACAACAGGAATTTTGGATTTGATCCTAGGAATAATGGGTTATGATCAGTGAGTCATGTGATCATTCTAAAACCATGAAAAATGGTTTAGAAAATGGCAAAAGCTGAAATAAGGAGACCAGTTTGGAGGCTATGACTATAATCCAGATTGGAGGCGATGAAGACCTAGGCTAGGATCCTGGATGGAGAGAATGAAAGAAGTGAGCAGATAAATGTTGGAGACAAAGCTTGAAGATAGCTTCAATCTGAGAGACAAGGAGGAGTCAAGATTCAATTCCAGATATCTGACATTTGCAACAGGATAAATAGTGGGGCCATTTTGCATAGCTAAGGAGGCCTGGGAGAGCAATGGATGGGAAAATCAGGCAGCTGGAAAGTCTAGTTAAGAGGAATGGTATAAAGCAAAATTCTACTCAGTTTGGATCAAAGGAATCTGGACCTCTTACTCCCTTGAAATGAGAACCAGTAAGCATCTTACAAATCAATTACCACAAAATGTGGAAGTAGAAACAGAATCACTTTTTAAGGAACTCTGGTGCGAAAGGGAAGCTTTTCTCATGGCAGTATTAAGTATTTTGATGAAAATGTTAAGGGCCATCCTCCCTCATTTTTCTGATTATGAATGTCTCTGACACTCAAAATATCGTAGGCCCTATGAAGTGATCAGAACTCAAGCTATGTTATTGTAAAAACCTAAAACAGTTTTACTCTTCGATTTCAGCCATAAATGGGTTTTAAATTTGTCAAAATGTAAGTTAGGGTACAGTGTTCAGTCAATTCTTGTGACACCGAGAAAGGAGTTTCTTCATAACAATGTTGGCATTTTAAAAACAAATCAATACTTCATACCTCTCTGATTATTTTACCTAAAATAAAATTGCTTCTATATTCTATATTTACTTCTGTAGAAAGAAATATACTAATAGAGGAATGTTGGAGTAAAGTACTCAAGATCAGCATGTAGATTACACAACAAAAAGAATATGTTAAAAACTAAAATTTTGGGGCACCTGGGTGGCTCAGTGGGTTAAAGCCTCTGCCTTCAGCTCAGGTCATAATCTCAGGGTCCTGGGATTAAGCCCCGCATCTTGGGCTCTCTGCTCAGCAGGGAGCCTGCTTCCCCCTCTCTCTCTGCCTGCCTCTGCCTACTTGTGATCTCTTTCTCTCTGTCAAATAAATAAATAAAATCTTAAAAAAAAAAAAAGCTAAACTAAAATTTTGCCTAATGGCAAGAAAAATAGGTTAATTTGGAGGGGAGGGGAAGGACAACTATAACATTCATTTGATAGTGCCAAAAGAACAATAAAACAAGACTGATTTCTTTCTAAGAGAATTTTTTGGCTACACATGATTATAGCTTTGATTTCCTAGGGCAAGTAGCTTGGAAGTTGGAAACATTGTATCATGAATTTAGAAAGGTGCTGAATTAGTGAAAATCCAAATTATAGCATATTTTAAAAGCAATAGTGTTTATTAATGCCAAATACTACATTTGTAATAAATCAAACTGCTCCCTGGATTAATTGTATCCATAAGACAAATATGAAAATAGCTTATCAGCTTCTACAGATGTGGATATGGAAGTACTAAAAGTTATTTGAAAATTGCTTTCTCTCAACTATTTCTAAATTTCCCATGATAACTGATTTCTTATTAATTTGTACTATCTTGGAAATTTTTTTTTAAGATTTTATTCATTTATTTGACAGAGAGATCACAAGTAGGCAGAGAGGCAGGCAGAGAGAGAGGAGGAAGCAAGCTCCCCGCTGAGCAGACAGCCCGATGCGGAGCTCAATCCCAGGACCCTGAGATCACGACCTGCTCCAAAGGCAGAGGCTTTAACCCACTGAGCCACCCAGGCGCCCCATCTTGGAAATTTCTACAAAGCAAAAAGATAAATTTCAATCCAAACTCAATTTGAATGATAGCAAATTTTGAATTTAGGGACTCCAAATGAATGAAGTTTTACTATATTTTAGAGTATGCTGGGGCACCTGGCTGGCTCAGTTGGTGGAGTATGTAACTCTTGATCTTGGGTTCGAGGTTGTGGGTTTGAGCCCCACATTGGGTGAGGAGATTATTTGGAAATAAAAATCTTAAAAAAATAATAAGGTATTCTAAGATAGGATGTTTTATTAGGATAACATTCATTTTATTATTTTTCCCTTCAATAAATACAATTAAAAGAGGATAATTCTAGTTCTTAGTACAACTAAAGGGCTAACTGAAGACTAATTCATAAATGGTAATGAAATTATTTATGATGTACTCCTCCCTTCCCTTGACCGCCTTCTTCATGCCTTCCATTTCATTTTATTCACTCAGAGTGTTGGCATAGTGTGGTAATAAGGATATTTTATTTCTAATATAATCAAATATAAAACCAAGAAGCAAACGCAAAAGCATCAGAAACATTATTGTTCCTTTTACCCCTCAAAAAAGAAGAGAAGGGATAAAAAATATATAAAATTTCTGGATTATTTTGCTGTACCCAGATCATGTCATATTTTAAGTTTGAAGGGGGATTTTTTTTCTTTCTACGATGGTCTTCATCTCATTAGTTCTTATTCCCTTTAGACTGAGAGATCGTCTTTTCCTGTTTTTTACTTTCTTAGTTTATAAGTGAAATTAAATTTATGCTATTTCCTTGGTGATACCACATACAGAGATTGCAAATTTTTTTGTACTGTTTTGAATTCTGAAACTGTTTCTTAACCTATTCATCCTCCTTCCCTTTCTCTCTGCATTTTTCTCCTCCCCCCTTTTTTAAGGATTTTATTTATTTATTTGGGAGAGAGAGAAAAAGATAGTGAGAAAACACAGGAGCACGGGGGAGAGAGAGAAGCATGAGCAGGGAGCCCAATGCGGGGCTCCATCCCAGGACTCTGGGATCATGACCTGAGCCAAAAGCAATTGCTTAACTGACTGAACCACCCAGGTGCTCCTCTCCTCCACATTTTTTATTCTTTCTTTCCCTCTCTCTTTCTGTCTCTCACTCTTTCTCTTTCTCACTCAAACATGCACACATGCACACTTTTTCTGCATACTGACGCTTCAAGTTTCTGGAACCTCCTTTGGTCATTCTTATATTAGTTTTCTACATGTTTATCATTATTTTTCAGAAAAGTCCTGAAAAACATATCTGGTTTCTATTCTAATCATACTCCTCTGAGAATAACTTCATATTATAGAAGACAAACAATTCTCAAATAACAATCCATAATGATGCAACCTCTGGTGATTTAAACTTTTATCCAATAACTTTAAAACAGCTATTCATCGAGTCTTACTTGGCAGGCTTTTTTTTTTTTTTTTTTTTCAGGTAAAGTTTATGGAGGTAGGATTTGTATGGACAATAACTTAAAGCAAAATAATATTTGGAAACCTAGTTTTTCAAATGAGAAATCTTGGAAACTAAACAGAAAATGATTCACTCTTCTCATTAGCGATTCATTTTTGAGAGTCCACAGCTAAATGGCACATATAAAGAGTCATGGGGGTGAGAAGATAGCAAAACCTGTGTACCAGTTACCAGCATTACACCTCATGTTCTCTGCTCTCCGTTCTGTGCTCTTATCTAGATTCAATGCTGCTGAGCACTTCACAACCTCACTTACCCCTCCAGTGACCCTATGACATTGGTGTTCATTGTCCATTTTATAGCTGAGGACACAGGTTCAAAGTCACGTTGTTAGAGAGGAACTGTTGCAGGTCTGTTATTTATCCCCTTGTTACTCAAAAGACAATTCCACAGACTAGTAGCATCACCAATGCCTGTGATGTTTTTAGGCCCCAGACCTAATAAAGTCAAAAACTGCATTTTAAGAAGATTCCCAGCTATTTCTTATGCCCTTTGATGTTTGAGAAACATTGCTGCATTTACCATTCTGTTCTTTCCCATGCACTTTCCACTGTAATACAGTGCTACCAATTATTTTAAAAGTAAAATTGGTTCTTAGATCACATTGTAGTAGCACTCAGTCTTTCTCCCTGAGGAAGTGTCGTTAAAAAGGACAGGTCTTACTGAGGTACTAACTAATTCAAACCTTCCATAAATTCTATTAGTGTCCTGTGGTCTTGCAAATAAAACTTTTGGTGCTGTTCCTTTTCTTGGTATGATTGATTTGGTTAAGTTTGGATTCAGTTAGTCCTAGCAGTCAGGGTAGGAGCTTAGTGGTAGCCAGTTCAAAGAATTTGGCATTACCAGCCTTATAAGAGACAATTCTTATTCTAATCATGCATTTTAACTATTAATTTCTCACTCACTTAGAAAGAGTTTGGTTTAATTAAAAACAGAACCAAATTTTGCAAATTTGATCTTGGAATATGGACTTATTTTAAGGCATATTGTTAGTGAGAACCCACCCATAGAAGAGGTTTGAGAGCAGCTTATAATTCATTTTTTAAAACAATGGAATAAAATGTGAGTTTCTTTGTTCAGTACAGAAGTCTAACTTATAGTAACTGTTCTAATGGAAAGATTTTGGGGAAAGGGTGGGGAACTGACACTGCGTCAATGAAGACTTCTGCGAGTGTTTTTCCCATTAGGGCACAATGACTGCAAAGAGGAAATGATGTGGGTGACCCACAGCACCCTCCGTTTAACATTAACACCAAGAGGAAAACAGAATGAGCCCTTGCAAAAGTTTTCTCCCCAGTACATTTGATTCCTCCACCAACATTTTGAAAGAAGTATACATATCTTCCATAAATCACACAGAACCCTGACCTTGCCAAAATGTGAATTCTTTACCACTTTGATTTCATTACTTCAAGGTTTTGAATTTTTTCATTAACGGTACTTCCCTTTATTCTTCTATGGTAACAGGTAACTGTGCATTCCTTGGCTCCTCTTTCCCCCACCATTTTCACAGGAATAGGGTTGGTTCGTTCTTATTTCTATTACAAAGGACTACACTCAGCTAACAAAAAATTTGAAGCCCTTGGCAAACATTTTAAAATTATTCCATGACAGGGGCGCCTGGGTGGCTCAGTGGGTTAAAGCCTCTGCCTTCGGCTCAGGTCATGATCTCAGGGTCCTGGGATCGAGCCCCGCATCGGGCTCTCTGCTCAGCAGGGAGCCTGCTTCCCCCTCTCTCAATGCCTGCCTCTCTGCCTACTTGTGATCTCTCTCTCTGTCAAATAAATAAATAAAATCTTTAAAAAAAAAAAATGTTAAAAAAAAAATTATTCCATGACAATAAGTAAAAGAGACATAATTGGTTTCATCTTTGATAGGCTATCATGTTACCTTTCTCTTCTACCAACAATCCATGGGGAAATGAAATTTATAATAATTTGAAATAATTGGGCTCATTAGCAACTTCATAACTTAAAGGGTAAAACCACATCACTCACATTATTTGTTAAGCAACTATAGTATTTTAAATGAACTTATAATTACCCACCAATTATTTCAATCATCCTCAAAGATTTGAGTTCAATGCATTATTTCCTGACAGACACATAGTAAAAATCTGTTTACACTGGGATAACCACTCCATCTTAATCTCCTTTGCTCTTTGTCTTTTCCATATTCTCAGGACATTCCCCAAGGTAACCCTTTGCTGCAGCGAGGATGGTCTTCCCAAGGTCCTGTCTAGATGCCTTATTACCCGACCTCACCCCTGTGTACGCTCCATTGGTCTGCATTCTTTGTCCAAGCCCTCCAAATCCAATTAGTTTTTAAGGGAGCCTTCTCTGACAACTTTATCCCACAGTCTGTCTCATCCTTAAAATTTTATTTCTGATACAACCTCTTTGCCTCTTTGTCTCATATTAACTTTGTAATAGATGTCGAATTTTTCACAAGTATTACTTGCATATGTTTTATCAGCCTATTAACTGCTGCAGCCAGGAATTGTATCCTTTGCTTCTCTGTAACCTTGTAGTATCTTTCTTTCACATAGGCTACAAGAAATATTTCTTGAAGGAATGCATGAATAAATGGAAAAGAGCAAATTTAGTCCCAGGAAATCACATTTGTGGTTTTTTTCCCCCACTTAATAGAGGTAGATTAATTTATCCCCTCATGCCTTTATTCATATAAATTAAAGACCATAATCTGAACATAAATTTATAATCTTCTTTAAAGCCCTCACTTTTACAAATGGGGAAGTAGCGACTCAAGCAGGAAGTGGGTTGCTGGAGATTATATATGTAGTTTGTGGCGAAATAAAACTAGAATTTAGATTCCTCAATCCTAATCCTGTGTTCTTCTGAAGGGCAATCAGTAAGCCCCAGGAGAGACACCAGAATAACGGTGGTGTCTGAGCCATTAGGCCATTTCAAGAAAACAAAAATGAAAGATAAAGTGAAGCACCTTGCATATCACATGTTTCGATCCTTTTTACTAAAACCTTAGGCAATATACTTATGTATATATTTAATTATATACATGCCCATTTTTTTCCTGTAGGGATTTAGGTATTTACAGAAGTATGTTAATATGACAGCATAAAATAACAGCTAAATAAACAGATAAGAAAAAGAAGGTTTAAGAAAAATGAGGCAGAACAAGAAATTCATCTGAGATGAAATTAGAATGAAAATCCTACTGAGAGATCTTTTACTTTTGCTACACTTGGCTCACAAATAAGGTTGGCTCAAAGCTTTCTATCTGCCAAGGAAAGGAAATGACAATGTTGCTTACATACTTGGGCAATATCCATAAAATAAAAACAAACCATTTGTGCACACGAAGTAGATGTATTCCTTATACTAGGATTAAATAGTACTTTTTTCCCCTGTGAGTCCCTATATTAATCAGGACAGGCTATATTATAATGTAGTAACAACATCAGCAAATTCTTAGTGGCTTATACTGACAAAGGATTATTTTTCATTCACATCGTATATCCATTGCATATAGGCTAGAGTCTCTATTAGTGTAGTAACTCAAACATCCAAGCCAAAGAAGATTTTTATCTCCATTCACCATAATCACTGAGGCAGGGAGAAGAGAACTGAATGAACTGTGCATTGGCTCTTAAATCTTTCTCTCAAAAAACCCCCACACATCATTTTGACTCAAATTTCATTACCTCATTGCTGAAAGCAAGCCCCACGGCCATGCTTATTACTTGAAAGAGGGAAGAGGTTACCATATGTCTTGGAAGGATAAAAAGGTGAATATTTATTCTGAACAACCCAATTGATTACCACACACTCCCTAGACAAGCTCTGTATATAATCTAATGAACTATGTTGATGTAGGGAATATAGCCAGAGTTGAGTCTATAACATTGTACTGTGTTGGCCCAGGACATGAAGACAATGCATAATCTGGTAAAAATGGATCTATAGATGGACAGGAAAATTCAGTTCTCATATATATCTCTTCGTGGTCTACCTTAATTGGAGAATGTCTCCGTTCTCCAATGCAGAAATAAACAAAACTCAATCACACCTCAATATTTTCAATATTTTCTCTCAAGAAAACTTTTATAAGTATGAAGTAAAAGTGAGTTTGAATTTATACTCCTTAAGAAATAATATTGATAAGACTGTTTACTAACATTTATATAACCTTTACAATGTGTCAGGTACTGTGACCTGCATGTATGATCTCATTTTTATTCAGTTAATAGTCTATAAAGTAATTATTATTATCATCCAGTTATATTTGAAGAAGCTGAAGCTTAACAAAATTAATCTGTCCAAGGTCAGTTAGTCTACAAATGGCAGAGCTGGCATTTAAATCTGGGTCCATATGACTCCAAGGCCTACATGTTTAACTAACACACTAGTCTCTTTTGGGAATGCAGGTTAAATTCACACGTGTGTGCTTTAAACTACTTGTCAAGTGGAAGTTGGATCTCCAATCCACTGGGAGAGGAGAAGACCTGGCCTGGATGAGAAGCCTCCCAAACTCTGAGTGAAATTCCTTGGATGTACCTATGGAGAGGGCTTACATACTTTTAGGGTGAGGAAAATCAAGTTTTCGAAATTCACTGCCATTGGTGAAACGTTCACAGAGAGCTGTGATATTTTTCAAAGAAAAACAGGAGCCACGGTTTGAAAAAAATATTTATAGAATGATACATGTAAAATATTATCGCAACAAATGAGTGTTCCAATAAAAAAAAAAAAAAACACCATACAGGATGTATAAAACACAACAAGAAAAGAAAATGAAAAAGATTTAAGAAAAATATTAACACTTCAATACATATTATTCTTATTTTTTAAAGTCTCAGATCCAAAGCCTAGCAAAGCAGTTTTTTTCTTTTTGCTCTTTTTTTAATTTAAATTTTAGTTAGTGAACATACAGTGTGATACTGGTTTCTGGAGTAGAATTCAGTGATTCATCACTTACATACAACTCCAAGTGCTCATCACAAGTGCTTTCTTTAATACCCCTCACCCATCTAGCCCGTCCCCCATCCACCTCCCTCCATCAACCCTAAGTTTGTTCTGAATCATTAGGGGTCTCTTATGGTTTGTTTCCCTCTCTCCTTTTTTTCTTTTCTCCCTTCCCATATGTTCATCTGTTTTCGTTCTTAAATTCCACATATGAATGAGATCATATGATATTTGTCTTTCTCTGACTGACATATTTCACTCAGCATAATATCTAGTTCCATCCACGTCATTGCAAATGGAAAGATTTAATTTTTTATAGCCAAGTAATATTCCATTGTATATATACACCACATCTTCTTTATCCATTCATCAGTTGTTGGACATTTGGACTCTCTCCATAGTTTGGCTAATGTTGATAATGCTGCTATAAATTCAGTGTGCACGTATCCCTTCAAATCTATATTTTGTATCCTTTAGGTAAATACCTAGTAGTACAATTGCTGGATTGTAGGGTAGTTTTATTTTTAACTTTTTGAAGAACCTTCATACTGTTCTCTAAAATGGCTACACCGGTTTGCATTCCCACCAACAGTACAAGGGAATTCCCCTTTGTCTGCATCCTTGCCAACACCTGTTACTTCTTTTGTTGTTAATTTTAGCCATTCTGACATGTGTGAGGTAGTATCTCATTGTGGTTTTGATTTGTATTTCCCTGATGCCGAGTGATGTGTAGCATCTTTTCATGTGTCTGTTAGCTATGTGGATTTCTTCTTTAAAAGTGTCTATTCGTGTCTTCTGCCCATTTCTTAATTGGATTATTTGTGGGTGTTGAGTTTGATAATTTGGATACTAACACTTTATCAGATATGTCATTTTCAAATATCCTCTGCCATTTAGGCTACCTTTTAGTTTCGTCAATTGTTTCCTTGACTGTGCAGAAGCTTTATCTTTATGAAGTCCCAATAGTTCATTTTTGCTTTTGTTTCCCTTGCCTCCGGTGACATGTCTAGTAAGAAGTTGCTAGGGCTGAGGTCAAAGAGGTTTCTGCCTCCATTCTCCTCTGGGATTTTGATGGACTCCTGTCTCACATTTAGGTGTTTCATCCATTTTGAATTTATTTTTGTGTATGGTGTGAGAAAGTGGTCCAGTTTCATTCTTCTGCATGTTGTTGTCCAGTTTTCCCAACGCCATTTTTTGAAGAGACTGTCTTTTTTACATTGGATATTCTTTCCTGTTTTGTTGAAGACTAGTTGACCATATAGTTGTGGTTCCATTTCTGGGTTCTCTATTCTGTTTCATTGATCTAGGTATCTGTTTTTGTGCCAGTAGCATACTATCTTGATGGCTACATCTTTGTAGTATAGCTTGAAGTCCAAAATCATGATGCTTCCAGTTTTGTTTTTGTTTTTCAGAATTGCTTTGGCAATTCAGGATCTTTTGTGGTTCCATACAAATTTTAGGATTGTTTGTTCCAGCTCTATGAAAAATGCTGGTGCTATTTTGATAGAGATTTCACTAAATGTGTAGTTTGCTTTGGGTAGTATAGACATTTTAACAGTGTTTATTCTTCCAGTCCATGAGCATGGAATGCTTTTCCATTTCTTTGTGTCCTCTTCAGTTTCTTTCATAAGTGATTTACAGTTATTTTCAAATACAGTTCTTTTACCTCTTTAGTTATGTTTATTCCTAGGTATCTTATTGTTTTGGGTACAATTGCAAGTAGGCTCAATTCCTTGATTTTTTTTTCTACTGCTTTGTTATTGGTATATAGAAATGCAACAGATTTCTGTACATTGATTTTATACCCTGTAACTGCTGAATTCATGTATTAGTTCTAGCAATTTTTTGATGGAGTCTTTCAGGTTTTCTAGAGTATCATGTCATCATAGAATAGTTTATTATTTTTTATTTTTTTATTTTTTTACTAACATAAAATGTATTATTTGTTTCAGGGGTACAGGTCTGTGAATCATCAGTCTTACACAATTCATACAGCACTCACCACAGCACATACCCTCCCCAATGTCCATCACCCAGCTATCCCATCCCTCCCACCCGCCTCCCCTCCAGCAACCCTCAGTTTGTTTCCTGAGATTAAGAGTCTCTTATGGACAAACCATAAGAGATTTTCCTTGTTGCTTAATGTAGGCATTTTTCATTATGAACTTCCTCTTAGAACTACTTTTAATGCAGCCCATACATTTTGGTATGTTGTATTTCCATTTTCTTCATCTCAAGATATTTTTTTATTTGTCTTTTAATTTCTTGTTTGATCCATCAGTTATTCAATAGCATGTTGTTTAATCTCCACATATTTGTGATATTTCTAGTTCTCTTCTTGTAATTGATTTCAGTTTCATACCATTGTAGTCTTAAAAGTTTCTTGATATGATTTCAGTCTTACTAAATTTGTTAAGACTTACTTTGTGACTTAACAAATGATCTATCCTGGAGAGTGTTCCACATTTGTTTAAGAAGAATGTGTATTCTTTTGCTTTTGGATGGAATGTTCTAGAGATGTCTGTCGAGTCCATCTGGCCTAATGTGTCATTTAAAGCCAATGATTTTTATTGATTTTCTGTCTGAATGACCTATCCAATGATAAAAGTTGGGTATTAAAGTCCCCTCTATAATTGTATTGCTGTCCATTTTCCCCTTTAGGTTTGTTACTATTTGCTTTATATATTTAGCTACTCCAATGTTGAGTGCACAAATATTTACAAATGTTATATCCTCTTGTTGGAATGACACCTTTATCATTATATAATGATCTTTGTCTCTTTTTTACAGTCTGTGTCTTAAAGTCTGTGTTGTCTGATAGAAGTATAGCTATCCCAGCTTTCTTTTAGTTTTTACTTTCATGAAATACCTTTTTCTATCTGTTCATCTTTAGTCTGTGTGTATCCTTATGTGTGAAGTGAATCCCTCGTGGGCAACATATAGATGGGTCTTATTTGTCTGTTTATCCATTTGCCACTCTGTCTTTTGATTGGAGAATTTTAGTTCATTATATTTATAGATAATTATTGCTATACATATGCTTATTGCCATTTTTAAAATTGTTTTCTGGCTGTTTTGTAATTTCTTTGTTCCTTTCTTCTTCTCTTGCTCTCTTCCCTTGTGATATGGTGACTTTTTGTAGTGGTATGCCTAGATACCTTTTTCTATATCTATTGCGTATCTACTATAAGTTTTTGCTTTGTAATTACTTTGAGACTTACCTAAAACAACTTAGGTTTTTTTTAAGATTTTATTTATTTATTTGTCAGAGAGAGAGAGAGCAAGAGCAAGGGGGAGAGGCAGAGGGAAAAGCAGGCTCCCAACTGAGCAAGGAGCCTGATGTGGGACTCGATCCCAGGACCCTGGGATCATGACCTGAGCCGAAGGCAGATGCTTAACCGACTGAGCCACCTAGATGTCCCTAAAACAACTTATATGTATCACAGCCTATTTTATATTGATAACAACTTAAGTTTGAACACATTCTAAAACTTACATTATTATTCCTCCCCCATAGTTTATGTTTTTGATGTCACAATTTTTTTTACCTTACGTACCATTAACAAATTACTGAGTTATAGTTATTTTTAATACTTTTGTCTTTTAACCTACATACTAGATTTGTAAGTGATTAAGTCACCACGTTTACAACATTAGATTATTCTGAATTTTGCTATATATTTACCTTTACTAGTGAGATTTATGCTTTCATATGTTTTCCTATTACTAATTAGCATCCTTTGGTTTCAGCTTAAGGAAGTCCCTTTAACATTCTTGTAAGGCAGTGATGAACTCCTTTAGCTTTTGCTCATCTGGAACACTCTCTATCTCTCCTTCAATTCTAAAGGACAACTTTGCTGGGTAGAGTATTCTTGTTTGGCAGGTTTTTTTCCTTTCAGCACTTCGAATATAGCATGTCACTACCTTCTGGCCTTGGAGTTTTTGCTGAAAAATCTAATAATCTTATGGGAGTTCCCTTGTGCATAACAAATTGTTTTTTCCTTGCTGGTTATAAGATTCTTTTTGTCTTTAATTTTTGACAATTTAATTGTAATGTGTCTTGGTGTGTATCTTTTCTCAAACCTTTGTGATTTGTTAAAGCAGGCTACTTTGTTCTTAGTGGCTCCTAGTAGTTGAGGATGTGTCAAGAACTGTCAGTATCCCAAAGGGAAGGATGTCAGTCAACACTTAGATTCAGGCTTAGTGGAAGCCAGGCCCTCAGGCAGTAGCTTTGAAAATATGCAAATATATGTCTTTCAGGAGAATATTAGGAGATGGACATTTCTGTCTGTTCTCTCTGCACTGAGCCCTGGGATGATAGCCATTTAAGAGCTGTTTCTTTGTTTGCTACTGTCCTATAGAATCCGTATCATAAACCTTACTGGCTACCAGAACCAGGCTGTCAAGGGATGGGTCCTCTGGGTAGTAGCCACAAAAGTCTGTGCCCTAGCCTTCTCTTTTGTAGAACATTTTAAGATATGGAATGGTGGGAACATAGTTTTAACATACAGCCCCTCAATAATAAGTTCATATAATCACTAATCTGAAGAATGTAAAGAATTTTTATGACACCAGGCAAGACTGTCAAGGCTTGGTTATAAAATAAAGGTAATCTCGATTCCTTTTAATTTTATTATTTTCAACAATTATACTTTGTATTACCATGTACAATGAAATTAGTCTTAATTTTTATATCCTTTTTAAAGATCTTATGTAGATAAATTTACATATGATATGGGAAAAAAGAGTTTCTCAGACAGTATGTTCTAATTTTTGCTTCAGAACCCATTTAGTGGTTAGTTTTTTTAAATGTTTTCCATTCTACAGGAAAGACTTAAAATTGGTCTAGTTTCCTTCCAAAACATCTTTGATCAAGTCAAGCTTAAAAGCTATTTTGTTTTACATTTGTAATGTTTGGCTCCACAGAGCCTTAGTTCATAAATATACTAGTTCCTTATTTCAGATACTTGTCACTTAGTTCTTTATAGAAAACCATAGAAATATTTAAAAACCGATCACTTTGCACCTATAACTTGTCTAAGCAATGATTTTGTCTTTTAAGACACAGATATAATTCAGAGTAAGAAGTAATAGAGGAGCATCTGGGTGGTTCAGTCAATCGAGCATCTGACTCTTGGTGTCAGGACAGGTCATGATCTCACAGTCATGGAGTTCAGCCCTGCATCAGACTCTGTGCTCAGAGCAGACTCTGCTTCAGATTCTCTCTCTCTCTCTCTCTCTCTCACTCTCTCTCCCTCTCTCCTGCTAACTCTCTAGCTCTCTCAAATAAATAAATAAAATCTTTAAGAAAAAAAAGTAATAAAAAGAAGTCAACTCCCAAGCCAAAATAAGGTAATGATATTGTATTTTCCTTGGGAAACAAACGTGATATGGATCACCATCTTATACACATAAAATCTTCATGTTCTTGAATATGTTAAATTTAGCTCAAAGTTGGTGAAACCCAAGGATGTTAGTGATACCTTACATACATATAGCACTTCATAGTTAACAAAGTATGCTTGTAGGCATTTAAGCTCTCTAACCTCTCTGTGAGATTATTCACAATTATATATGTTATGTTAATATTTCTAGGAGAAGAAATTTAATTGTACCTTAGAGCACTGTGAAGAAGTCCTTAATGCTTCATTTTGCCAATCTAAAACAAATTACATATAGAAAGGTGGGAGGATGGTTCGGTATATAGCTATGTAGACAGATGTAATTTGTTTGAGGTCTAATATGTAAACAAACCAATGACTGGGTCTGCAAATGCTAAGATTGAAGGGACTTGGGGTAGTCTTTGTTTAGGCATCTGAAAAAAATCTGGGAAGCATGATAAGAAAATATATGCAATAAGACAATTAGAACATATTCATGGGTCTGCAATAACTTTCTTCAAAATAATTGTATCATTTTCCTATATTACTGAAACAAAATTGTGTTTGTTTTATTTCTTACTTGCTTAGGTCACATATATTTTGCAGAATGACTACTTGTGTTTTCTCTTTCCTTTTTTTCCCCTTATACTTCAGTACTAGGTAAAAGTCTCTTGTTAAGAGTAATTCTAATTTAAGTTAGGTATATTCTAAAATGGGTCTCTGAGTAATACTTTTTTTGTTTCTATAGTTTCTTCAATAATTGTATTAATATATATGGCCTGTATGAAGTTTAATTTTGCCAAGATATATGAGTTATTTGCATCTCAGAAAGACTATTAATGAAAACTACAAAAGTGAATAGAGATAACTATACTTATTTGCATAAGTGTCTCCCTTTTAAACATCCCTAAAATAGGGTCACCTGGATGACTCAGTCAGTTAACTGTCCAACTCTTGATTTTGGCTCAGGTTGTGATCTCATGGGTTGTGAGATGGAGCCCTGCATCAGGCTTTGTGCTCAGCAGGGAGTCTGTTTGGAGATTCTCTCCCTTTGCCCCTCTCCCTACTCATGCATGCTCCTCTCTTTCTCTCTCTCCCTCTCTCAAATAAATAAATAAATCTTTTTTTTTTAATCCCTAAAATAAAAAGGGAATAATTATGGGAATGAATTTTTTCCAGTGTAGGTGGAATAAGAGTAGAATATTTTGTCACTAGTGAAATTTCTGAAGCCTAGTAAGAACAGTTGAGGCTTTTTTTGAGAGAGAGGGAGGGAAAGAGAGTGGGGGTGGGGGAGGGGAGAGAGAGAATCTTAAGCAGGTTCCACACCCAACATGGAGTCCAATATGGCGCTTGATCTCACAACCCTGAGATCATGACCAGAGCTGAAATCAGGAGTCAGACACTTAAACAACTAAGCCACCCAAGTGTCCTGAGACATTTTTTCTTATGATTTTATCAAATAGAATCACTTTTTGATCTTGTTCTCAAGCTTTTAGGGACATGAGAACAGAGGATATATGAAAACTGTAATCAGGGGAAAATTAATATTCTCACCTAAAATAAATTGTGGATTGGGGACTATAGGAGGAAAAAATCTAATAAATGTAGTCATTTTAAAATTACTTATTTTGCTTATCATATTTGGGTGGGTTTTTCTTTTTTGTAGGGTATTTTTGTAAATTTTTTCTTTGAAACTTTTACTCCTAAAAATCCTTGCATTGTGGTTTTTATGTATCTCTTACTTTTTTATCTTTTGCCATTATTCCCAGCTGGAGATTTTTGCCTGATATTAATGTATATGACCTTCTATTGACTGATTTTCAACCAGGGTTAAGTATTCTGAAAAGTAAGGTTTTTATTGTAGGTACAGTGGACATGAAGTAGAGGTCCTTTTATTATTAATATTATGTCTGTTCATAGAGACCAGAAATAAAGTAATACTACCTAAATATATATTTAAGAATGATTCAAAATTGACCAAGTTTTATTTTTTAAATTATTCCTCCCAGAGAATATTTTTGTTTTTTTTTACTTATCTTGCCAGTGTTTCTTTATACAAATAAGACAAATGCAATATATTCTTATACTAAAGGTAGCATACTGCATATATTCAATCAAATTATATACTCTGTTCTGGACCTTGCTTTCATCACTTAACAATATGACATGTAGATCTCTTCAAATCAGTATTGGGATCTTCCTCATTTCTTCTTACAACTGCATGTATTCCATCCAATGGGGTGCCTTAGTTTTTTTAACTAGTACTTCACTACTATTAAACACATGGGTTGTTCATAATCTCTAAGTTTTATATATTGTGTCACAATCAATAAACGTACTTTCGTTCTTTCATACTTAGGAGATTGTGTAGGATATAGTCTCAGAAGAGGGATTGCTGGGTCAAAGAGAAAATGTATCTATATTTTTGTAGATATTACCAGATGCCCTCTATAAGAGATTGTTTGCTTTTGAGCATGTTTTAAAGGAAATAAATCATATGGTTTATTACCTTTCTTGACCATTCTAACTTCAACTTAATCTAACCTTGTTTCCACTCAAAATTTTAAAATTCAGGTTCCTAGCCAATTCTTTACTCTGTCAGAGATAAATGCCTACTTACCTCTAGCATTTCAGACCGATATCTAATATCTTTGAATGTCTAGTGTCAAAAATCAATCTGAGTGACTCCTTAACTCTTCAGAGCTTTATCTACAACCTGTAGATCCAATTAGTCTACCTGGCACCTGATAATAATAAGCGCCACAATCTAGTACAAACCTCAGATTACCTGTTTTCTCTGCTCTGTGTTAAGATATCCTTAATAACTATCTTGCTCTTTTAGGCTGATTGACATACTGTTTAAACCATACAGTTCTCCTTTTCTTTAAGTCATGGCAAGACTCCCTTGTTACCTTCATGTATATTCATTCTGGTTGCAGGGAAAACATACCAAATCTTTCCTTATTTGGGTTTGTTGTCAGTATATGGAAAAGGTGGACCCTAACATCCAGAGGCCCAAGCCTCCTATTGCATTAAACTAGAGGGTCATGGACAAAGCTCTGGGCTCCGAAGCCAAAGACGTAGGCCTATGTCTTAACTGATAGCTTAGAGCTGTAGCTTAGAGTCGTACAATTTCCTGCACTTAGTTATATCATTTGTAAATTGTGGAAATCTTACTTAGTTCACAGAATGGTTTGTGACCATAACATGAGATAATGTAAGTAAATGAGTTTTATCAGTTCTAAAGTCCTGTTAAGTAAAAATGAGATGGTATATTTATTTCCTCTAACTGAGGCAAGCTATAACAATATCCTAACCTCTGTCTCATCCATTTTTGGTTCTTTCAGTGTTTAAGATACATTGCTAGAAGAAAAAAACTATTATACCTTTTTGTAAAGAAAAAAAAAGCCAGAATTTAAGAAAATATTTTGTTTTCTCTTTTAGCGATAGACTTCGATATGACAAAAATTTTAAAGAACCCAAAAGCATATACAATGCCCACATTCAAGGAAGAATCAAGTGTATCAAGACTAACAACAAAGGTTTGGAGCATAGCAATTATTAAAAATGTTCTTACTTCTTTAATTTGCTATATAATTAGTTGAACAGCTTCATATAGGCAATGTTCATTATTATATTCCTGACATATATTTTAGAAAAATTTAATGATCAAAGTGATTATTGGAGAGGATAATCTTAATGTTAAAAAGTCTTTTTTTAAAAAAAAGTCATTATTTTTTGAAAATATCCTCATCTCTAAAGAAAAAAAAAAACCCATAACATTCATCTTTTCTCACACTTCTGCCACTGCTTGTCCTTGGGTTGATATACAAACATGGCTCTGATCTCAGTAAGTTTTAGTCACGTTTGCAGAGAAAACCTCATAAGAGTTTTCAGCAATGGCTGACCTGTCCCTACCTTTTAAGCCATGACCCTGGGATAACTGGCCATATGTAGATACTATTACTGATAAGTCTTTGTTGCTTAGTTTTTCCATGTTTCTGATGGTGCCTCCCGAAGAGAGATCCTTATGGACTTTTCCATCTTGTGTTGCATTAGCCAAGATTTGATGAGGTTACTGGCTTGATATTCTGAATTTGAGCTCTTGTTAGACAATTAGGTTTTAAATTTGTTGCATTCTTTATTGCTAAAATTTTGTCTGAATTATCTAGTCAAGTCTGACCATTAATTTTATGTTATGCCTATATAAAAACCACTTTCTGAAGTCAATATTCATATATTTCCTGATCTCCAATAATCCAGATATATAGAATGTTTTCCATCATTTACAGTGCTTCCAAGAATGGTTTGTAAGTACTTAGAATAGAAACTGGTGATCTCTAGGAGTCAATGTATAAGTTGCATTGTATAGGATAAGTATAGGTTGTATTGTATAGGATAAAGTATAAGTTGCTGCTAAGTATAGGATAATAAAGCCATGGGTTAGAGGCATCTGAAAAGATTTGGGAATTGTCTTTTATAGTAAGCTCTGTATGTATCAACAGAGAATGTTGTTGACCCCCAAATCTACTGCATTCTTGAGCTATTTAAACAGGCATGTGGGATCTACTCTATGCTGATTAAACAATTGTGTATTATGTTCATTTTGGAACTTCACAATGTGAAAAGGTATAGACAAACAGAAGTGTTCTGAATAGAAAATAATCAGGATGATGAAGGACTTTGAAACTATATTTTCTGAGCAATTGCCAAAATATTTAAAGGCATTTCCACTAGAAAGGAAAAGACTCTGGTGGCCATGATAACTGTTTTCAACTATGTAGAGAGCTACTGTAGTAAAGCACGATTAGGCTTTTTCTGTGTGGCTCAAAAATTTTCTTTACCAATACAAACCAAAAAGGTTTTATGTTTACCCATAAGTGAAAGCTATAGGGAGACAGTTTTCAGTTCAACATAAAGAATTTTCTAAGCATGAGGGTTGTCCAGGTGCTGAATGGCTGCCTGTGGCTTCCCAATGCCATTATAAGCATCGGCAGGATGCACATGCAAACCTCAAAGATCAGTTTAGCTTTCTAGTCATCATCAGCAATTGTCCTTTAATAAATTAATCAAAAAAAATTAAGCAGCAAAATCATCACTTGGACTGTCTAGCTCGTCTCTTGTGACGCTTCCAAAGTTTATAAGATTGTTCGATTCTCAAATTTAGTACTAGAATGACTCTTGACTATAAGAGTCATGTTTGATGGAATCTTAAAGTTTTCTGATAATTTTCTGCCATTGTCTTTTGTGGAGTAGATGGAATCGGTGAAGCTTCTGCTAATTGTTTTGGGTATTTGGAATATCTCTAGCAAGAATTCTTTGGGCAACTTCAAACCTTCAGGTTTAAACTATTTAAGAAAATGGCTAGGGCTCCACAAAACACTGGATATGCATTTAATACCTAGTTCTGCTCTTGTCAGTTTGAACTCCCCTTAAAAAATCAGGGGCCATTGTAGAGAAAGAAGCAGCTATTAACTGTGGTTTTCATTTTACAAAATGATAACTGCAGAAAAATAACAGAAATGTCTATTTCTAGAATTTCAGTAAGATCTAGGTTCTATCTTACAGTATCAAAGGCAGAAGCCAGGAAAAGGGTCATAAAACATCTTTATAGACAGGCAGTATTTCCTTTTATTCTATACGAAGTTTGGTCTGGTTTTGCATACAAGTTAAAGATTACTCAGCCATCAAAAAGAATGGAATCCTGCTGTTTGCAATGCCGTGGATGGGACTAGAGTGAAATAAGCCAGTCAGAGAAAGACAAATACCATGTGATTTCACTCAGATGTGGAATTTAAGAAACAAAACAGATGAACGAAGAAAAAGAAATAAAAATAAGAAGAAAACAGAAAGAGAGGCAAGTCATAAGACTCTTAACTATAGGAAATAAACTGAGGGCTGCTGGAGGCGAAATGGGTGGGGCAATGGGCTAACATCATTAGATAGGTGGTGGGCATTAAAGAGGGCACTTGTTATGAGCACTGGGTGTTGTATGCAACTGATATATCACTAAATTCTACCTCTGAAATTAGTAATACAGTATATGTTAATTACATTGAATTTAAATTTAAAAAATTTAAAGAAAACAGGAAAAAAAGATGAGGCTAGATATAACCGAATGTGAATTTTCATGAGAGACTGAGATGTAGTAAATTCTTTATGTAATAGAAAATATGTCTGATTTTGACATTGAGTTTTCACCATCAAAGAATTGCTTTAGATTATGATAGTCCTACTGTTCAAAATAATTATGGAGCATCTCTGAAGGAAAGCAATGAAAAAGTGACCATAAGCAAAAGAAACACAGAAGAACTTTTATGTATCAGTAAAAGCAAATTAAGAATAAAATTTTATTTCCTCACAGGAAGTAGAAATAATAAATCTCTCATCTACGTGTTACAAAAATGGAGGAAAGACATAATATATGAGTAGTTGCTATACTGACCTTGTATCCCACAAGAAGTCAGTAATAGAATCTTAGAGCAATTATATTTATGGTCACTTTCCCTGACCGAGAATTCATGGTCGACAGCTCTTTCCATCAGCACTTTGGTTACATTATCCACCTGCCTTCCAGTTTCCTTTATTCTGATAAAAATTCAGCTTTTAATCTTATTAGGGTTCCCTTATATGTTGGTTTTCTCTTGCTGCTTTTGAGATTTTTCTTTTTGTTTTGATCCTTCAACACTTTGAGTATGATATGTCTAGGTGAGTATTTTTCCTACTTGGAGTTAAGCTTCTTGGATATGTTTTCCAAAAGACGTTTGGAGGTTTTGGTCATGTTTTTCTTCACATTTTTTCCTGTCCCTTTTTCTGGAGATCTGTTCCTTTTCATCTTTCTTTTTTTCTTTCTGTTCTTCAGACAGAATAATCTCTATTGACTTATCTACTGAGCTGATAAAGAAGAAGGCTAGAACTCATAGTTCATACTATAGTAAACTTGTATAATTAAGAAGATGCTTGGGGTGCCTGGTGGCTCAGTCAGTTAAGCATCTGACTCTTGATTTTGGCTCGGATCATAATCTCAGGGTACTGAGATGGAGTCCAGCATGGTGATCCCCACTCAACAGGGAACCTGCTTGGGATTCTCTCTCCCTCTCTCTTTGCCCCTCCCTCTTGTGCTCTCTTTCTCTCTCTCTCTCTCTCTCTCTCTCTCTCTCTTTCAAATAATAATCTGCTTTTTAAAAAGATGCCTTACAGAATTTCCTTTTATTTATTTTAATATACCAGAGAGTAACTTTGTAGTTCCTATGCAATTATATTTATTTACAGTTCTTTAAAAACACATAAAAGAAATAATTGACTTGATTTTGTTCTTCCCTTTACAGTCCCATTATATTAGCACTGGTCCAGAGTTTAACCGTGTGCTCTTCAATTTTGGAGGTCAGAGTCCACTGATTTTATATTACCTTAAGATGCATGAGTTAGCGGGTATTTCCAAAGCCCCTAGACAAACCAAGATCAAACTTACTGAAATATCGCAAGAACCATATCCTTTTTTAAGCTTTGCTTTAATGTGATCTATTTCTAAAATCTTTAAAACTTTTTACTAAATGTCACAATCAAGAAAAAATTTAATGCATTTTTTAACCAATGCTTTTTACTTAGCATTTAGTTATATTCAAAACTTTCATAGTGTGTTTAGCCAAAGTATTTTCTCTTTTAGGTCTAAGGCTGTGATTTTGCATGCAAGAAAAGTTTTAAAAAACATAAAACCCAGGAACTGGTATATGTAGCAGTGAAAGACTGTTTGTTACTCTTCAGGGCTCGGTTTTAAGCATTTGTCAGACTGTGGATCATGGGCTTCTAGGCTTCTCCAGAGGAAAGTTTCAAACGTGTTTTAGCTGTGTAATTCTTTGTTCCAATGAAAATTTGTCAGGAAGGTTAATATGTAAAATACAATATAATAAATAAAATTGGAGCTCTTTCACTGCGGCAGGGGTCAAGGGCCCAGAGTTCTATACACTTCCCACTCCATTGCCCCCTCGGCATAACCCATGCTGACCCAGCCCTCACTGGGGCCTCAGATGAACCCCGAAGGGAGCTAGTACCATGGTCTCCAAACTGGACACAGCTCTGGATAGAATAATATAGATGTGTACATCAAAACTCTTGTTTATATCTATTTCTATATATCTATTTCTATCTTTAAAGATAAAAAACTTAAACTTTACTAATATTTAGTAAATGGATACCTTCACTCAGCAGATATTTCAGTCTGCATTCTGTTTTGAAGGATAATGATGGTGTCTTTGCTCTTGTGTTCTTTTCTGGGTATCATGTGTTGCTGTTTTCTTTGGGTAATTAGGTAACAGATTTGGGGCAAGCAGACTTATAGATTACATCATCTAGTTTAACTAAAGTAATACTCAGAGTGGACCAATACCTATAAAAGCCTCTTGGAAGGAAACTTTGGATTGATGATAATATTTATAATGCAGGAATAAATTTTTTTTAAAAAAATAAGGAAAATGCCATAATGATTTCTCTCCTTGAAGGAGATCCTTCTCAGCCATACTAAGAAATAAAATTAACGGGGCGCCTGGGTGGCTCAGTCAATTAAGTGTCAGACTCTTGATTTCAGCTCAAGTCATCTTGATTTCAGCTCGGGTCGTGATCTCAGGGACATGGGATCCCTTCGACAGGCTCTGCCCTGGGTGGGTATGGGGCCTGCTTAAGATTCTCTCCCTCTCCCTCTGCCACTCTTTCCACCACCCCTTTCTCTCTGTCAAAAAGAAAAATTGAATGCAATGAAATAAAAGATGAACCAATCAATTCTGCCAAGATGTAGGCTAAAAAAACAAAAATTTTCAAAATGACTATTTGAAATGTGGATATATATAATTATTATAAACAATGAATCTAGCGTAAGTATATGTTATACTTTTCAATATCAGCAAATGATTGTATAATGCCAGTTTAATTTGCGAGGCATTTATAAACCAGCTATGTAGATATCAAATCTCTACAAGTTGAGGATAAAAGGTTTAGTATGCCCGTAATAAATATAATGTTAAATTTTATTTTTAAAATATTTTATTTTATCTCATTGTTTTCTATTTTTAGACTGCATGTCTTTTATAATATGTATATTAACACAGATCGATATTACATAATTCATAAATTTAAAATTATACCTATATAGAAGTGTGCTCACATAGCTTTTCCTCATGGGATATATGATCAAAATCTGCTCTAATAGAATCTCAGGACTCTTCCTATGACACTTCCTCTCCCACATTTCAGTCAAGATAACTTCCAATGCCTCACTGACCATATGTACATGGAATTAACTTGGATAGCTCTGAAACAAAAGGAGAAAGGAACACTACAGGGCTAAAACGGTCTGTTCGGACACTTGAAAATTAAGTAATGATCCAAGGATTACCATCAACCTTGGATTAGTCCAAAACAAAATTTTTAAATGTTTAGAAGTGAAATTAGAAAGGTATATGAAACCATTCATAATACATTGCTTTTAGGTAATTTTAATTGTAATTATAAAAATGTTAGTCTTTGTGTTTACATTTCTGATAGGCATGGATTTGTCTAATGGCTATTCAAGGATTTGTACCACTAATTTAATGGGAATGTAGGGAGAGTGTGAGTATGTGTAGGGGTAGGGAGAGGAGGAAATTGATATCTAAAGCATGAAACCTTTTAGGAGAGCATCTCATTCCATAAAAATGTGAAAGAAATCACCCTTTGGAAAGTAAATGGGACTTTCTGTGATGTTTCTGAGCTTGTAAAATATAATAACTCCAATAGGAAAAAAATCTCCCTAGACCTAATGATGAACAAAATGATGATTCTTTATATTCATCAGCACATGGCAATTTTTCAAAGCATGTATTGAATCCCCTTATGTACTATCACAGAAATGACAGCAGTCCTGCAGCAGTGAGCATATCACAGCCACTTCACACATAAGGAACCAAAGCACAAAGAGTGTACATGGTTTCCCAGGTGATTCATGCAGCAGAGCCAGTACCAGAATCTTCTGCCATTTCCTGAGCCACGTCTGCTTTCCTGACATGGTGATCTAGGCTAGAATTCTGAGTGTGGTACTAATGATTGGTGGCTGAGCCCAGTAATGTTTTCTCCAAAATAATGATAGCTGCTAATGAAATTTCTGTCCAGATTTCCCGTAATTGTATGTGACAACTGTATGATCATTGAATTTGTCTCTCTCTCACTCAAATTTTTCTTTGAAGCTATTCAGAATATAGAGCACTTTTAATAGTTTTCTCTGAGCTTATTGCAATCCTGTAGCTTTCCTGAAGTGGAAAGACAATACTTTACAGTGAGTAGATCTATGCAGGGTAAGGGAGTAGGAGAAAGAAGAGAACGCAGAGAAGGAGATAAATCATAACAGAAAGATAAATATAATTCATTATTTTTGAGGTAGGCAGACTCTGACATGGGCCTCAATGATCCCCATCTTCTGATTTCATACCTCAATTCCCTTCCATTGAGTGTGGGCTGAACCTATCACTTGCTTCTAACAAATAGGATATGGCTAACATAATGGTATATCACTTCTGAGATTCAGTTGCAAAAAGACTGCCATCAGTCCTGCCTGAACTTTCTTGCTCACTCTCTCAGAGCCCTCCCGCCAGCTATCATGTTGTGAGCTTCTGTGGAAGCTCATCACATGGTGGGGAAATGAGGGAGGCCTCCAGCCAATAGCCAGTAAGAAATTGAGACATTTAGTCTAACGATCCATGATGAAATAAATCTTGGTAATCAATAGGTAACTCAGCAACGTTTGAGCAAAAGTCCGATGTAGATGAATCTCGTCAATAAATTCAAATATTTGTCACATTGTAGTGTAAATTTCACTTGTTTTTCTCATCCAGTAGAGAACAAATAATCATTCGCCTCTATATCTCTAACCTCTTGCATATGATACATGTTCAATAAATGTCTGGCGAGTGAGTATAGTATGGTTTTATATAAAGATAAGGTCAAATTTCATTTTATTTTTTAAAAAATTGACATCATTAAAATTAAGAAAACTGGAGGATAGGGATAGAAATCTGGGAGTTACTGGTACAAAGTTCATCTTTGTAGTCATCATATCCAAATGATGTTTTAACAAATTTATTGAACAGTTACTGTATACCAAACACTCTTTTAAGTACTTTACATTTATTAATTCATTCCATTCTCATGTCAACTTCTCAGATAGATACTATTATTGTCTCTATTTTAAGATAAGTAAACTGAAGCACAGGAAACATAACTTGCTAAGTGATGGCACTTGGAGTCTATTCTGGGAGTGTATCTAGCCAATACACTCGCACCCTCGTACTTAATTGTTTACGCAGGAGAACTGTGTAGCTCTGGAAGAAGATAAAAGTATATTCTAGTCTTCTAAGGATAATCATAACTGTAGTTTAGGGCAAGGGTGGTGAGAGGCAGAGAAGTCAACAGAAGACAAAAAAGAAAGGATGCCATGATAATGTTCCTCATATTTGAGAATAGTTATTTGAAATTTCTACAGTTGATTATGCATTAAATTACTATAGAAGTTTTTCTCCAGACATGTAAGATTGCATGACCATGCACATTCTATTTCAAAATCCTTTTATTTATTTACTGAGAGATTTTTCTAATGTACTTTTTTTTTTGGAGATTTGAATACTCTTCTTTTAATCACTGATAAAACAGACAGACAGAAAATCAATAAGGCTGTAGGAAATTCAAGTAGCACTATCAACCAAGTTGACTTGATTGACATTTATAAGAACACACTACCTAACAACAGAATAATATTCTTAATATTCTTAATGTTAAGAAACATTCTTTTTTTATGTTCAGTTAGCCAGCATATCGTACATCATAAGTTTTTGATGTAGTGTTCAGCGATTTATTAGTTGCATATAACACCCAGTGCTCATCACAACACATGCCCTCCTTAAAACCCACCACCCTATTACCCCCATCGTCCCATGCCCCTCCCTTCTGTAACCCTCAGTTTGTTTCCTGGAGTCCAGAGTCTCTCATGGTTTTTCTCCCTCTTTGATTTCTTCCCATTCAGTTTTCCCTCCCTTCCCCTGTGGTCCTCCACGCTAGTCCTTGCTCCACACGTGAGTGAAACTATATGATAATTGTCTTTCTCCACTTGACTTACTTCACTTAGCATAATCCCCTTCAGTTCCATCCATGTCAATTCAAATGGTAGGTGTTCAGCCATCAGAAAGGATGAATACCCACCATTTGCATCTGATATACTTTCTTAAGTTCAAATACAGAGCAATATCATATTAGATCACTATGCAATTTTTGAATCAGAGTCCTGTGGAACAGATACATTTAAAAACAAATTTAACATTGTAGGTAGTATTTCTTTTGATTTGGAGTGGCTTGCCAAAGACATAAGAGGAAAGATTGCTTTATTGTCAATGTTTTAGAATTCATATATAAATACTGAGAAGACTGGAAATGTTTGTGGAAAGGAGGAGGAAGGGAACAAATGTAATTGTACTTCACAAGGATACTCATGATTCTGACAGGATTTTTAATGTACATCCATAAGGAAAATAATAAACTTTTTTGCTAATGTATACTAAACAATTATTAGTAGAAAATTTGAATATTTTTATGAATGGTCTTTGAATATTTTTTAAAAATTGATCACTTAGTAGAATTATGAGTAAAATGGCAAAAATTTTTACTTCCTGGACCTCAGAGCGGAATATATAATATGTCTTTAAACTGTGTAGAATCATGTGCAAAATCTATTTGGAACTCTTACTTTTCCCTTCTCATATATGTGTTTTTATAAATCACCTCGTCCTTTAATGTGCTGAGAGTAGACTAACAAAAAAAAAGATCTGGAAGTCTGATATTTTTTCCATGTGAAACACAAATTATTTTTTTACAAGGTAAAGAAAACTCAGAAACACAGTGTTAGTGTAGTTTGTATTTTTGTGGTGTAGTTTGTGTAGTTGGTGTAGTTTGTGTCTCATTCCATTAAAATGGAATGTCCATAGGCTGTATCTATGTGTGGGTCCTGTTAAAAAAAAAAAAAAGGTCAATAGACTGTATCTGTATTTCTAACATGAATTAAGAAGGTTCACATTTTGTTGCAGTTCAGAAAAAAAATCTGAACTCAGTGCAGTATCATAAAGAGTACATTGTGTTTCTACAAAAACATCTCCAACCATCACATATGACAGACTTATTAACATGTAATTAACATGTAAAAACTATCCCGGGGTGGATTGTTAAACTCTGCAATTGAAAAATAATGTGAGATATAGCAAGACTTAAACCAACATAAAAATAAAAGCTATACAAAGACATCATCTGCTGTTAATTATCTGTGATGTGGTAGAAGCAAGTAGTCAACAGTGGAAAAAAAAGAAAAGGTAGAAATCCTGAGACTCATGAAAGGTCATCAGCTCTGTATAACACTCGGTCTTCACATAGTAAGAGTCCAGTGGGAAACTCTTTAGAGCCATGTGCAACTTCTTTTCACTGTTATTTATAAAAATATTTCCAATAATCTTTGTCACATGTGCATACATAGATTTTTTTCCTCATTGATATGTGAATAACAACTTGTCAGTTGTTACTAAAAATTAGTATCAAATATATTTTTCATTTCAAGTCACTGACATTCAGATAATTAACATATACTAAGGATCTGGTAATCTCATTTTTAAAAGGATAAATTAGTTAAAAGACAAATGTTCGAAAAAAACCTCTAATCCAGAACCTTTTCACCTAGTTATTTTTCTAGTAAAGATAAGATAAAATATTTTTTTCCCCTCAGTCCTTCTAGAGTTATCAGGGTGAAATGGGTAGGAAGGCCTACACTGCTAGAAAGTTTGTTCCATTATTTATGAGGTTATTCCAAAAATTTAACCCTCACTTCCCTTCAGCTTCAAAACTAGGGGTGTGAATATGACAATATTATCTTTTAATGAGACCTTTCAGATAATAGAAACCACATGTTAGCTTCCTGGAATAGAAGGTTTTTTTAAAATACATTTTTGTTGAAAACACTTAGCCCTCAAACCCTGCGGCAACACATACATCCTCCACCAAAACATGATGGAGAACTGATAATTCCTCTAGTTGTCTGTAAAGAGGAAGAACAGGGGCAAGGTATGCTAAGGCTGGGGAAAGGACGAGAATGAAGGGGAGAGATAAAGGAGTAGAGAGGAATCCCAAAACCTTTGGTTGCACTGAAGGAGTTTCTAAAATTTACCCTAATTTGAGCCCAGATTTGAGCTGCTTCTCCATCTGTATCAAGCAGATGGATTGGACTAGATAAATTTCAAGTCTTTTTGAATCCTGAAATTCATGATTATATTGGAAGAATTTTACTTTCCATGCTGTCAGTGGCTAAACTAGTAAGTAGCTCAGTTTTTTCCTGAAATGACAACATTCTCATCTTCTCAACTCACTGTAGAGCAAGGTTCTTCAGAGCAGACACTATCTCATTCTCAGCTGTCAGGTTCCCTAAAAGGCCACCAGAATAACCAGTTGACCAAGTAAAGCCAAGAAAGAATATCCTTTTAAAAGAACTTTAGTAGAGTCTCGTAATGGGTAAATTCAGGGATGATATTTATAGGGTTTTAGGGCCTAAGTTGGATGATTTCGAGTCAGGCTATGCAAGGCAGGGAATTACCTGGGATTGAACAGTGTTTAATTGGGTTGGTGGGCCCAGTGAAGCAAGGGTCTTGAAGTGAGTTTTGATGAGCAAACTACTATAACTGGTTCAAAGTCTTTTCTTTCAGGAGAAAGTATATTTCCTGGAGCAAGTAGCTAAAGTATTTTTATTCTTATTCTCAGCATTATTAAACATAGGGATGAAAAAAACATATGCATGTCCCCAAACTTTTTAACACAGGGACAGCGTAATAAGACATTTGTCAATCATATTTTTACCACCTCTTAACAAGAACAATTAGACATCCATCTGCAGATAAGAGTGCCTTTGTGGGGAACTGTGGGAGCAGCACCATTCGCCAAAGGAACTGAGGGGAATCTCACCCAGTCGTGCATCAGGTAATAGGCATACAGACCTCAGTTCTGTCTGTGGGCTCCACAGTGACCTGTGAACCAACTCTGGCCCCTCATGACTACAGTCTGGGAACCCCTGGAAACAATCACCTATGGACAAGAGAGCCTTTGTGGAAGTTCAGTTTTCCAGTAGAGAAGTTCCAGCATTACAGGAAAAAAAAAATACACACACACACACATATATATACATATATATAAAGAGAGAGAGAGCGGACACACTGGAGAGGATAAGAACAGTTTGAGTTCACTCCTCCCCCAAGGTGGCACAGCTTAAGGCCAAGAGAGATCCTATCTCCGTCATGATTTCTCATGTGGGAGAAAGTGAGAGAGTGTGAATGAACACTCAACTTCCCTAATTGTGTGGGTTGCTTCCAGAAAGACCCAATTATCTCTTAGCCCATTTATCATTTATCACTGAATCATGAGCTGCATGACTTGGGGAGCAAGAAGAGACTGGAAGAGTGGCAGATAGGACTCTCAGAGGGTGTTAAAGGGATGCACATTCTACTAACTGTGTCATAGACTCCCATCAAGAAGCCTGCACACAAGCCACTAGGGACATCTCACCTGCAAATCTTCCCAACCAGCCCATGGATAGACCACCCCTGCTCCCCCCCCAACTCCGCCCCACCCAGTGCTCTTGTGCCTTACCCACACACACTCCCACTCTGTGGACAGCTCCCTGTGCATGCTCCAAATGGCAGTGGTGAGAACAAGCTTTGGCAGATGGCTGGTGAGCACACACAGAAAACCTATGCCAACCCAAATCTGTGGTTCAAGCAGAGACCACAGACTTGAGATTTAATCCACCTTTGGGAAAACAAAGGGAAGACTGTTAGCACTTGCCCTGGTATGCTGCAGGATCAAAAGAAGGCGTACAGGCTTAAGAATTCTGCCACAAGGAGGAGCAAGAAACATGGAGCAGGCGTATCCATAGAAGGTCTGAG
Source organism: Potos flavus (assembly GCA_028534135.1). NCBI lineage: Eukaryota > Metazoa > Chordata > Mammalia > Carnivora > Procyonidae > Potos > Potos flavus. The sequence continues at coordinate 46,415,934 of CM052896.1, forward strand.
AAAGCCTCAGAATCCCTAGCAGGGGTGTTGGAAGGTATTTCTTTCCTGAAGGAAGTTAACAAAGACTAGAGGAGGTAACTGCTAATTCAAATGTGAAGACAGCAACACAAAATTTCAGGAAAGATGAAGGATCAAGGAAATATGACATCATCATTAGCTCACAATAATCCTCCAGTAACCAATCCCAAAGACATGGAGATCTTGATTTACCTGATAAAGAATTCAAAATGCTGTTTTAAGGAAACTCAATGAGCTACAAGGAAACACAGAAAGATAATTCAATGAAATCAAGAAAATAAAACATGAATAAATGCAAAGTTTAACAAAGAGATAGAAATCATTGAAAAGAAGTGAATAGTAATTCTGGAGCTGAAGAATATAATGAATGAAATGAAGAATGCAATACAGACCATCAATAACAGAATGCAGGCAAAGAAAGCATCTGTGAGGTAGAAGACAGGATTTTAAAATTATCCAGAGGAGAACAAAGAAAAAAGAAGGAAGAACAGTGAAGAAAGCCTGCTTGTTCTGTATGATACCATCAAAAGAAATAATTTGAGAATTAGTGGAGTTCCAGAATAAGAGCAAGAGAAGGAATAAGGGAGATTAATTAAAGAAAAAGTGGCTGGGAACTTCCCAAATCTGGGGAGAGGGTATGTTGAACAGAGGCTTACATGGAAGAAAATGGAAAGAAGGTTCACTAAGTTGCTCTTTTCCATGAAATGAGCACCAAAGGTGAGTCGGTTTCCTTTCTACAATTCCATATATCTGTCTGCGTAATCCAGTTTTAAGACTTGTGGAAATGCCACTTGAAGGGTGAAAAAGAAAGGAGAGAGTAGAATTGGGGAAAATGGAGTCAAAGAATGGAACCAGAAGCATAGAAATGCACTGAGGTAAAGAGGCACCTATCAGTGTCAATTTGACGACCATCAAGGGTTATGGTAAGGGGCCAGTCAGCTCACTGTGTCTTTGGCTTCCATATCCTAGAGAGTACTGTTAGGAAAGGAAAAGACATACTCACCCTGAAGCAAATAAGAGAGAAGTTGCCCAAGTCTTGGGAATTATAGAAGGCAGGGGTGCCTGGGTGGCTCAGTCAGTTAAGTGTCTGCCTTTGGCTCAGGTCATGATCTCAGGGTCCTGGGATTGAGCCCCGCATCCAGCTCCCTGCTCAGCTGGGAGTCTGCTTCTCCCTCTCCCTCTGCCCCTCCCCCCTGCTCATGCTCTCTGTCTCAAATAAATAAATAAAATCTTTTTGGGAAAACAAAAAAAAGGAATTGTATAAGGCAAAAGGTGCAAGAATTATCAAGGTGAAAAAATGGGACTCTACAAAAGGCAAAAGTCACAGCGCCCTCAGGGGCATTCTGAAGATAATTTATTTTCAAAGCTAGACCATTGATGCTTACTCTTATACTCAATTTTGTGACACTAGCCCATAAAAGGTGGTTTTCTTTTCCTCACTGTTCTTTTTTTTTTTTTTTTAATTTTATTCATTTATTTGACATAGAGAGAGAGATCACAAGTAGGCAGAGAGGCGGGCAGAGAAAGAAGGGGAACAAGGCTCCCTGCTGAGCAGAGAGCCTGATGTGGGGCTCTATCCCAGGACCCCGAGATCATGACCTGAGCCGAAGGCAGAGGCTTTAACCCACTGAGCCACCCAGGCGCCCCTTCCTCACTGTTCTTAAAAAGCATTGACAACTTCTCCAAGTAAGAGTTAACAAACTGAGTAGTTTTGACTAGATAAACATATAGTTAGAAAACCAAGAATAGTATGTGATCTATTCAATAATATTTTACAATATTACATAAAGCGATAATATACTATTTAGAGCAAGATTTAAAGAAATAGACATATGTACATAGAGTTAGGTATTTATTATGTTTTTCATAATTTTAGAACTGCACCGTCCAGTGTGTTAGCCACAGGCCATGTGTGGCTATTTCAACCTATATTTAAATTATAAAATTAATGGGGCACCTGGGGGCTCACTCAGTTAAGTGTCCGACTCTTGGTTTCAGCTCAGGTCATGATCTCATGGTTGTGAGATCAAGCCCCACATTGGGAATCCATGCTCAGCAGGGAGTCTGCTCAAGATTCTCTCTCCCTCTCTCTTTGCCCCTCCCCCCAGATAAATCTTTTAAAAAATTAATTTATAAAATTATAAGTAAAACTACAGTTCTTCGGTTACACTGACTCATTTCAGGTGTCCACTATCTGTGTGTGACTGTTGGATAGTGCAGATATTGAACAAATCCATCATAACAAAAATGCTCTATGGACAGCAGTGTCTTGAGTAAGAAGGAAAGTTTAATCTCTTCACAGAACTTGAGATGTCACCTTGGGATATCAGACAGCCAGCACATACAGAACTTCCTTTTGCCTTGCCACTTGCAGCCTTCTAATTTTAGAAGTTCAGTGGCTTAAGATTACATACCATTTATTCATCCACTTGTTATTCATCCATCCAATAAAATTACTAACAAAGTTAATTTCCCCCCATATTTTTCTTTTTTTGGTTGGATTTTTCCCTTTTATCCTTGTTTTAATTTTTGGTTTCCCTCAGAGATAACTACTTTTAGCATCATGCAGAATTTTGCACTGTTCCTCATGGCTTCAACCCATAGAAAAAAGCTTATCACCCTCTGTAGAAGCCCCCAGATCAAGAACTTTATAAATAACCTAGATCTGTATAAAATTCTGTGATTGCCTTTTGATGGTTAGGTATTTGATCCATGGACTCCCTTTACTTAATTCCCATTGATGCTAGTTTATATCAGTTACCAGAATAAATTCATAACTCCCCTGCTAGGCTCTCAAAGACTCCTTAAAGGACCAGATTTTATATTTTTAAAAAGATATCTGACTTATTGAATAGAGCACTCTATAAGCAGAAAAACATCATAGAACATAGTAGGATAAATGATATAAGCATTTAAATTTTGCTCTCAGAAGAGAAAAGGAGGTTTTATTATTTTTAGATGACTTTTAATTGAAGCTATTCTAAACTTTGTTGAGTAGGTTGCTAAGTTTCCTCCTTTCGCAAACTCTGCCAGTTAAGAGTGTAAGCCAAGTTAAAAAAAAAAAAAAATGGGGGTGGGGTGGGGTAGAAAATGAGCATCATACTTTTTTTAAGAACTTGAGGAACAAAGGGGTTTTTGTTTTACATGAGTTAAGTATGTGTATGTGTATTGTAAGCATTTTGCAGCCACCTTGAGCCAAAGACAATTAGCTTGTAAGATCCAGCAATTTTTTTTCTTTTTTTCTTATACACTCCATTTAAGTTCTCATTAGGGTTTTTCTTTTCCTTCCTTTTAATAAAATGCACAAGACACAAACCACAATTCAGCAAACTTGTTATTAAACTAAATAATGAAATGAATAGAAGACTTTAATGCCTTAGGTAATCAGGTTCCAGCGAATGGGTTGTATCAATTTTTTAGCCACAGTTGGGATTTTAGATTATAAACATGGCTCAGTGGAAAATTAAGCGGTGGGGGTTGTGGAGCAGGAGAGATTTGCATCCTGGAGAGTTAGTATGAGTTAAGATTTTGGCTTTTTTTAACTTAGTATAAATATGGTAAAGCCCAATTTATATCAAAAAAGAGAAGAAAATTTCATTTTCAAACAGTTTAAGTGATTTCAACCATTAAAAAAAATGTATATTCTTGCTCCATAGGTTACTGGGCAATAAAAAAAAAAATCAGGTGGAAAATCCATAGCTTTTTGAGTGCTTAGATTTAAGACTAAAAAGCAATATCTCAATTAAATATAAAAATTGACAATTGACTAGATTATAATTTTTCGTTGTGTTCATTTAACTCACTTCTGCTAGAAGGTGGGCGGGCAAAAATCTACACTGTTACTTTGCATTCACCCCATAAAAATCACTGCCAGCTTATGGCTCCAAGTGATTCTGAAAGATGCTCCAGGATTTCTGAAAGTAGAAACCATATATCCTCGCTTATAGCGAAGTCTGTGTGTTTAAGAACAAACAAATTGGCTCCTTTGGTGGTTTTCTCACATGTATTTGTTTCTGTTTTGTTACTAATAATCCAATTTGGCTCATCTCAGGGGAGTAGGGTCTCTAGAATTTCTATCTTTGTAGGAGGGGTTTAAATATTCAACCCAGTTACAAGCAAGGCGCTGTATTTGCAAAGCAAATCCACAGTTTGTATGTTTACTTGGAATAGCTTTGTGAGTGGAGAAGGGGTTGATGGAAATAATGGGGACGGCTAAATTCCCTCCAAACAACCCTTGGAGCTGTCTCTGTTCAAGGGCGTAAATTATAAAAATTATGGAATCTCTCCAAATCAACAACTTGTTTATTCTGTCTTATCAGGGAGTGCACTGTTGCCATAACTGAATTTTCCAGATAACTGGAGCCGACCAAAATTTATGTTAACCATTGTAATGAAAATTTTCCTTGAAGGTATATCATACTTCCCTGATTTCTTAAGCAATATAGCAAAAAAAATAATTAGCTTGATGGTGATGACTAGGCTTCTCAAAGAGAAGCCTATGATTCAGCTAAATCGAAATATCAGTAAGAATGCTTGCTCAGGAGGCCAAGAGCAGCCCCCCCCCCCGAGCGCCCCTTCTGTACCAGCCGGTACTCGTAGGAGGGTGCTAAGCAGTCCAACAGCAAAGACAGGAAACCATGCCCTGGGTCCTCGAATCCTGCCGAAGTTGCTGTAGCAGAACAGAGGAGCACCCTCAACCAATTGGAGACAGCTCTGCCCTAAAGCAGAACAGAATGCGAGACTTTTATAGTCTTTATGCCTATTTTTTATAGCTCTTCTGTCTTCTACTTGAAAAACTGCCTGTTGTTATTTCCCGTTCCTACTCATTATTCCCGTAAGTCAAACGCCGTGTCTTACTCATCTTTGTGTCTCCATGCCTAGTAACAGCCCTGGCAAGTTTGTTGAATGCTTTTTATTAAATCTGTGTTAATATTTCCGATGGCCTTACTCCCTCAATTTTCTAAACTATGCTACAAAACTGCTTCTAATGATGTCTTAAATAATGAAACTTACCGAAACCCCTATTTTATACAGAATACCAGGCCATATAGAATCTGGGTGGCGTTCTGATAGTGCCACTGTCTCCCACAGAATAAGGCATATGGGGTTAGTAATAACTTTTTAAAAAATTTCTGGATAAATGGCTGCGTCGTGGATGTTTGACACTCTTGCAATTCTGACATTAAAATATTTGAAGTGTAAGCAAAGGTAAACAGCAGAAGATAACCATTCTAAGATCACTTTGGGCCACATGCTAAGTTATTTTAAGAATTTAGTTTTTAGGATTAAGAATTAAATGAATTCTGGTGAATTAAGGAGGAGATTGCGGCCACTGTTTGCTGCCTAGGTTTCTTTTATATCTTATACAATAGCCTTATGTGTAGAACGGATACTTTGGCCTTAAACCTGGTAATCTCATTAGCAATTCTAAAGATGCTGCAAGGAATATATCTAAGGAATATGGGCTAGGCAGCAAAGCCTCCTGCAGCTTCATCCTAGGACAGGACTTTTGGCAGATAGGAGAAAATTTGCCCTGAGACATTCTTTTCCTGAGTCTCACACATGCCCAACTTCTCCAAGGCAAGGTACTCCTTTCTAGAAGTCTTAGTTTCTTCATCTGTGTTATAATCATATTGGACGCTGCAATTTCTAAGGTCCCTGGTTTAATTAATACTCTGTTTCTAAAGGGAGATCAAAGCCCCCAGAGTCTCAACTGAGGCCTTTAGGAAGTCTCCAGGTTTTAGTGTGTCCCATGCCACCCATGGCTGTTGGGAAGTCCCAGAACGGGACTATTTTATTTGTACCCAAGTGGCTCCATCTCTATTTAGTGGCTTGCCTTGTAAACTCCATGTAGCATTGCGTGAGGAAACACGGTGTGAGGTCAGTTCAGACAGCGGATTTGGAAAACATGTTACCACAGTCATTCCCAAGGACTAATATACAGCCATTCTTCATAATTTGTAAACCATAAGTACTCTAATTTTCTACAGTTGGGGAAAATTGATGACTTTATGTATCTGATGAGAATAAAAATTAGGATATTCATTAACAGACATTAACAGAAGTTACTAAAAATCATTACGACTGAACAGTGCAAGAAAATGCTGAGATCTTATTAGCAACATCATATAGCCCAGAACCTCATTACGCAACACAAATATACAACTGTGACCAAATTTTGTAGGCAATGAGAATGATTTTATAAAGAATATATGCCCAGTTCATTTTAATAACATATGTTCAAAATTAATAATTTATAAGAAATAAAACCTAGTTCTTTGTCTTAATACCAATAGTATATAATGAATGCTCAAAGGAGAAAATCCAATCAGTTCAGAGTGACAAGCACCATCTCACTCATAAATGTGTCATCATGGGAACCATACTCAGGAGCACAATATAACTTATAGAAGGATAAAATCTTTGCAATTCTAACAGGAACTCTGAGAGAGAAATTATATATTGCCAGGAAATCGCTGCGTGCAAATTAAATTTCAGCAGCTCAAAACCATGTACACTTTAGGAAAAGCATATCTTCAGTTGTGCTAATCATTCTATGAGAGGGATGTTATTCACCTTTCTGTGATTTTTACTCAGGGGAAGATCTTAAAGTTTCAGTCACTAGATGTAGTGAGGAGAGTAAGACAGATGTTAAAAGTAGCCTGATCTCTTCAGGTATTCTTTGTTTCAGGAAGATTGCTAAGACTTCTCCTCTAAAGCTGCTGGATTTTGTCACAGTCTGTGACAGGCAAAGGGCAAAAAAAAACCTAAAGGCGGAAATCTGGCGTAACTGAAATTGCAGGCTTCTTGCTTATGTAGTGAACAGGACTACAACCTCTTTTTTTTTTTTTTTTTAACCGTGGGCATCAATCACACCAGTCCAAAGCTAAGCAAGAACCAGGCTGCCTTTTCCCAGAACTCAGAGGGATTTGAATTAGGAGAGACACAGCCCTCCCTTGCTAGACTTGAAGGTGGGGAGGGGTGTAGGAGGATGTCATCCTGGAAAACACAACTGGGGAAGAGAGGAGAAATTGATTATTTCATATAAGAAAACCCAGCAAAATTTTTGCATCAGGGCAGCAGAGGCCCTCTGGTACAAATACTCTGAAATCTTTTGCAAACATTAAAATAATGACTAAAAACCTGGATGCATGGGAAAACTATGATAGTTGGGTAAAGGAAGCAACCATGCCATTATAACAATAACAGAAAATATACATTTGTATATGACAGATGGTAAGGCACATAGAAAAATGAAAATAGTTTTATTTTTTGGAAAGTGGAATTGTGAGAGAATTTTTTTCTTTTCTTTTGCTTACATTAATGCTGGTATAATATTCTTTGTACAGTAATATTTTTTGCTCTTACTGAGATATAATTAACATATGGCATTGTGTAAGTTTCAAGTGTACAGCATACTGACTTGACTTATGTATATTGAGAAATGATTACCACAGTAACATTTTTTAAGTCTTGTTGAAACATCTGTCAGAAAGAGTAGATTTTGTGAGGTTTAGTTTTTCTCTGCCTTAATTATTTAAAGTGAGGCTTTCATTACTTCCCTTTTAGATTTGAGGACTAATCTGTCCCTAAAGTCGTCATTTACTGAATAGTCAAAAATGTTGCCCAGACTGAAATCTCAAAGCCAAAGTTTGAAAGTAACTTGGACCTAGCTTAAGAAGTTTTATTTTGGAATTTTTCTCTCTCAAATAAATTAATCTTTAAAAATAAAAAAGAAAGAAGAAGCATACTGAAAACAGAAATCCAGTGCAGAATGAGGCTCTGACCAAGAGGAGGCTTCCTGGAACGTCCCCTGCCAGGCAACAAATAGGACTGTGTGGGGTAGAACTATTTTCACGGAAGCAAAGAGCCCGGTCACAAGAGTCTCAAGCAGAATTCTAGAGATACTGTAAAGATCCAATCACAGTGCATGGCCTATGTTGGGTATCCAACAAATGCTGACTTCTTTTTTCTCCTCCATTCCATTTCCAATTATTGCCCCACCCCCTCACCACTGCCTAAAATACAGTATCTTTGAGGTTTTTTAGTTAACCAGTGTTTGATATACTAATCAAGAAGCAGGCTGACTGGATAAGCTGGTACAACACTTTCCTGGGCCCAGGTGTTTAACTGTTAGAAGAAGTTCACGGTCAGCCTTCTGCACAGGCATTGATTAGACCTGAGATAATTTAAGGGCTGGCCACCAGGCAGGACTCCCTGCCCCAAACTGTCACACCCACTGGCAGGTTTGGTGCCCAAAATTGTTTTCTTAGAAATTCCAGTGTCTATAATAGCATTCCATCTTTAGGACACCTGTTTTAAAATAGCTCTGAGTTCTATCAACTCTGTCTTTAAAGCATATCTTGAAACTGTTCACTTCTCTTCGTTTCCACTCTTACCCCCCTAGTCCGAGCAGTGCGACCCCTCTCGCCTCAGCTATGGAACGAGCCTCCGAAGAGCTGCCCTTTTTCACCACTTTCCACAAGCCATTTGTCACATAGTCAAGGCATAATTCAAGTAAGTCCCTTCCTCAAAGGCTTCCAACAGCTGCTTCCACACCATGTGACCATGGGCTACAAAAGCCCCTTAGAAGATCCAGCCCCACCTACTGTCTGATTTCATCTCCTACCACTCTGCCCACACTCGCCCCGCTCCAGCTCCTTCGCCCTTTCTCCTGCTCGAATGTGACAGCCAGCTCCTGTTTCTCCCTGATATCCAGGCCTTCTCAGGCTAACCGTGTGCCGCCCATACACATTCCCAGCCACTCTTCTCATACACGATTTTTACTGCCCTTACTGTATTTAAAATAATCAGTTTCTTTGCTTATTATGCTCCCCCTTTAAGCAGGGGACTTACTTGAGTATGCCTTGACTTCTCTGTGGTGAATGGCTTCTGGAAAGTGTATGCTCTAGAATATGAGCCATATGATACGGAAACCTGCTCAATCTCTAGGGTCCAGACGAGGGCCTGGCACATAACAGGTGCTCAGAAAGTAACTGTTGAGTGAGTATTGGTATCGCCCAATTAGGTGGCCCTTTATTGGTTTTCCAATTGACCTTTATGACTTACTTGACACTTCTTAAATAGCTCCTTCTTTGGAATGTGACACTGTGTTATACCAGTTCCTGGCTCCTGCCCTCCTTCTACTACTAATCCCTAAAATCTCCTCTTTCTCAAGGTTCTTTCTTTTCCTTTCTTTTTTGTCTGCATTCTCCCTCAGAGTCTCATTCATTCTCATTGTTTCAATCATCACCTCTGAAGAGAGTCCCTGTTTTCATATCTGCTCCCATTGATCTCTATCTGTATTTACTGAGAGTTTCTAATTGAACATGCCCACTCTTAAAATACCTTCTCATCCCCTGTAGTACATCCTTCAAATTGACAGACTTCCCCCCTGTAAAACGACTCCACCATTATACTTACTAGCCACATTTGATATCTCCTCCTCCCTCTCATCCAGCTCCCATATCCTATTAGTAAACAAACTCTGCTTCATTCCTTTACGAAATCTTAAATTCTGTCCCATACTCTCTAAGCATTTTGCCATTACTTTACTGATGGGTCTGAACTTCTGAACTTAAATAGGCTCATATTCTATTTCGTAGAAAATCAGAATAGGACAGGAGCCACAGGACCATCTAACTAAACCCCCACACCTTACAGACCAGAAAAAGGAGGGCCAGCCTGGTTAACTGCCTTGGCTACCATGGTACTAGATGGGGAGAGCTGAGCACAGTACAAGAACCGGAGCTCAATCTCCAGGATGGCAGTCTCTCTCTAATCTTTGGGAAATGGCCTGTGAATGCCAGCCTAGGAGAGAGGAAGAGCTAAGAGTGTCCTGAGAGAAAAGCAGCAAAAGAAAAGATGAGTAAAGGATACTGAAGATACACACTTTGTTGACTTCCCAATTTTGCTTCATGATGCCCTGAAGCAGGCTGTATCTTGAATGAGTCCTTGAAGTTGATCATGATTATTCGTCCTGCATACATGCAATGTCACTGTTGGTCTGTTTCCCGGCGGTGCCGGATGCTATCCAGGCACTGATTTGATTGTCACCTACACAGTACAAATCAACTTTTCATTAAATCATAAGTTCAGGAACCCTATACCATTGTGACATTAAATAGTGAAGTCAGGCTCATCTCTTTCTTTAAGGAAAACCTTATTCTAAAACCCAGATATGATTAAGGGGGAAAAGAAATTTAGAATGTATCAATAAATAGGCTTGTCTAAAATTTATTTCAGAGGATTTTGATCCATTTTATAGTAATATAGCCACGCAGACCCTCCCAAACTCCATGGTTGGTAGGATGGAGTATGTCCTCTTGTCAGCACTGCTTCCCTCCACAGTCAGGGATGCTTGTGAAAAGCCTGCTTAAACGGGTTCTTGACCAGCCCTGAGAATCTCTCTCTTCCGCCATTGCTGAGAAAGTGGTCTGGCGTGCACAGAAAATCAGGTGTTCTTTTTCTTGGTTCTAAGATCTTGATGTTCAAGTTATATGTGATTGAAGATAATTCCTGAATAGTTCAGAGCTCCATAGGAAAGACGTAAATTTTATTCGAGCTCTTGGCAGCATCCTTGTTCTGAAGCCATTCATGGTTTTCCTTCTGGTTACCTCAGTTGAGATACAGTACTCAGGAAGTTAAGGTCATAAAGTTAAGTACCCACGTGGTCCCACTGCAGGGACCAAATCCACTGGGCTTCTCCTAACTTTCTTAGACCAGATAATTAAGATTAAAATGAGCATCAAGGACAGCCTTGAAATAGACCCTAAATTTGCATTCAGAGAAAGATAGTGATAATATTGAAGTGTGCTTCGGGGAGGGAGTGGGGGCCATATAAGGACGGTCTCATCCTCCGGATCTTGGTGATTGCAGAGGTTTAAGAGCTCCTAGTTTACCAGTGGGCTAGAGTCTTTTGATGATGATGATGATGATGATGATGATGATGATGATGATTTAGTCACTGTATCGTACCTCATTAGTTTTGGATGTAGTGTTCAATGATTCATTAGTTCTTTTAACATAAGCTGAGGGCTGCCTCCTGGAGTCATTTGCCAATTACTGTCTCAGAAGGGAAGCATCTGCTTTGTCAGACACGAATGTGGGTTTAAGACCAGGGTTAGGAGCAAAACCATAGGCTGTACCAGAAACAGATGGGACAAGAGCCCCGGGCTCATTCACAGCACACTGACACCTACTTATCATCTTTCTTCCCTACAGTTAGCAGAAGCCACCAGCCTAAGGCAACCAACAGATACTGCCAGTCACCTGCAGAGCCTTTCAGAAGAGACCTTGAGGTTCTCAGTATATGCAGAAATGAAGAAGTGCCTAAATAGGGTTACAAACATTTTGGTACATTTTAAATATTTACATTTAACAGATTGCTGCTTTTAATGTACATATGCACACACACACAAAGCACTTACACACACACAACTATGTATGTATTTATGAAACTACTAAGTCTTAGTACACTGTGGGTGGTGTAGTCCAGATAATGGGACACGAGTTTAACATGGTCTGATGGGTACTGTCTTCTTTCAGTCCTCTCAGTGTAACTCTGGCTGTGATATTCGTGTCCACAATTGAGACCCTCTGTGACTGGGAAGCCCAGGCCAGACGGCCCTCTCAGTCCCCCTGTGCCGGGTACTATCCTCCTCTCCCAAATGTTCGTAATTAAAAATCTTTCCTTGACCATAAGCCAATCACACCACCTGCTCCAACTTACCGCGATATTATAAAAGAGGCGAAAAGACAATTTGCAAGGAACCAAAAGGAATTTCGAATGTAAGTTGATGCCATACTATTGTTAAATAGAAAATCTCAAACTCTTTTCGAACTGGAAGTGATCCTAGAAATCATCTACACTAAGATCCTTATTTTACCAGTGAGGAGAGTCACTTCTGAGGGTCTCACAGACTTGAAGATTCTTTTCCGGTAAGTGTCAAGGATGTATGTTGGAGCCATGGAGCCATGGCAGGTGTCAGGGATTAAAGGAAGGAAGGAAGCTTTGCTGCGCTGTGGTTGGGGGGATGCACCCCAGCATGGAGAGCCCAGGAGAGAGCTCCAGGGACTAGAGACTGGAGTACTATTTACAAAGATGAGCCCCGGAAGAAGAGAGAGGTGTGTTGCCGCATGAGGTCCCTGGAGCTGGGGTGGCAGTTGGGGCGGCATTGGGGAAAGCAGTCAAATATGGCAAAGAGAGGTAGATGGAAGAGCAGCCAGGCAGGTCTTACCCAGCAGGCAGGACAAAAGGTTGAGCCTCTGCTTTCCAAGGGGCCCCATTCCCCTTCCACCTCCCTCCGGCTGGAGCCCCCCAACCCCCACCACACATGCACACGCACACAAAGCTCTTAGAGTTCCTGTGCCCAGGGGAAGAACGGGTATAGACGCTTTGTGAGAAGGCCCCTGTGGAAGCAGCAAGGTGGAGTCCAAACCATACTCAGGTGTCATGAGTGATGTCTTCGGTATGTATTTATAGGAGGGGATGTTCTGGGGGATTCCTCACACCAAGTAGTGCACAGGGAGGGGATGCTGAAGACTTGGTGTGTAAAGGACTTTTACTGACCTGGGGAAGTCAGCAAATTGTTAATTTATTCTGTCCCAATTAGAAATCCTGCTTTATTTTAAAATTTAACTCAAAACTTTGGTTTTATAGAGAAAAGCACAGAATTAACGAAGAAATAAAATTCCTAAGACAGCGGCAGGAAAGAATTGACAAGGAGCTTGATAGGTTTGTTCCTTATTCAACTTTGTAGTGATTAAAAACATTTTAATTGAGGGGCGCCTGGGTGGCTCAGTCAGTTAAGCACCCAACTCTTGGTTTTGGCTCAGGTCATGATCTTGTGGTCATGGGGGGGCCCCATGTGGGGCTCCAAGCTCAGTGCAGAGGCTACTTCAGATCCTCTCCCTCTCCTTCCCACTCATTCTCTCTCTCATTCTCTCAAATAAATAGATAAATCTAGGGGCACCCAGGTGACTTATTCGGTTAAGTGTCTGTCTTTGGCTCAGGTCATGATCTTGGGGTCCTAGGATCGAGCCCTGCATCAGGCTCCCTGCTTAGCGGGGGGCTTGCTTCCCCCTCTCCCGCTACCTCCTGCTTGTGCTCTCTCTCTCTCGCTCTGACAAATAAAATCTAAAAAAATAAAATAAAAATCTATTTAAAAATCTATAAAAAACCTATAAAACATTTTAATGGAACAAATGTGTTACATAAAACTACAATGGGTTTATTATGTAAACCTACATCAACTCAGATATCTGCAAAGAGATCCGCTACTCAACTGTCCATCTGAAATAACACTTTGACCTTCTTTGTCCACAGAACCGGCTGCTCTGCTAATTTAATTAATTGCTAAACATCATCATCTCCTTTTACTCCTCCAGCTATAGGACTTAAGCTCAAGGCCTTTTAAAAATAAACCCATAACCATGTCCTGCCCTAAGGAAGACGTAAACTAGAAAAACAACCTATTTAGCTGGTCTCCCTTGGGCTAGTTCTTTGTTCTCCTTCTGCCACTACACACACACACATTTTTTGAGCACATTTAATTTGTTTATTTTACAGATTAGAGTATAAAAAGGAAAACTATAAAGTATTGAGACTAACCTACTTCTAGCATACCCACATGCACAAGAATGTGTCAGATGAGCGCAGCCCTTCAGACGAGCGCTTTGCAAGACCACGGCTGTGTGCCATTCATCTTCTAATTACTATTTTGGAACTTAAAAAGCTAGTTTCCTATAGAGGTGTGAAATCACTATGTTGTACACCTGAAACTAATGTAACCTTATATGTATGCTACGCTTCAGTTTAAAAAAAACAAAACTAATTTCTGGGCTCCTGACTGGCTCAGTCAGTGGAACATGCAACTCTGGATCTTGGCGTTGTGAGTTTGAGCCCCATGTTGGGTGCAGAGATTACTTAAAAATAAAATCTTAAAAAATAAATAAAATAAAAATTAAAAAGCTAGTTTCCCAGTCACATGAGAAAATCTAACCCATTACTTTAGAATCTTATCTCACTTTTTACCAAATATCTTATCACCCAAATCTCCCCTTCACAATACCTACATTATAAAATCCGATTCCAAGGGCGCCTGGGTGGCTCAGTCAGTTAAATCTGACTCTCGGTTTGGGCTCAGGTCATGATCTCAGGGTCTTGAGATCAAGCCTCACGTTGGGCCCCATGCTGGGCATGGAGCCTGATTGGGATTCTCTCTTCCCCACCCCACCCCACCCCACACCCGCCCCTCCCTGCCCCTCCAAGCCTGCACTCTCATTCTCTCTCTCTCTCAAAAAAGAAAAAAAAAATCTGATTCCAGGTGACTTTTACAAGTTGCCCAAGACTACATCTATATGGGATAGGATTTCTCCTCACTGAGGATATAACAGAAGAATGTAGGACAGAGCAGTTTGCAAGAAGCACTCAAATATGTTTTATGCAGTGGGCCATCGTTGGAGAAAATAAGGGGAAAATACTCATTCATATATCTAAATCTCATGTGCCTGTTAAATCTATAGGCACGGCATACACATTTCTCTCTGTAATCTTCAAAAAAGAGATATTCATGGAGAGGAAAGGAAAGATAAGCAGAAAGATGGGGGTTAGGTAGCCGTGCTGGTAGCAAAACTGTTGAGTGTACTAAAAAAAACCACTGAATTGTACTCTTTAAAAGGGTGAATTTTATGGTGTGAGACATATGTCAATAAAAGAGGGGGCGCTGTAAATTCAAAGAGTGAGTCGGAAGATGGCTTGATTTTAACAAAGTGAGATGAACCTGAGTCTGAACACGACTCGCATCTCAGGGAGATTCTGAGAGGGTGTTACCGAGAAAGGGCACCAGGGATGTTTCGGGGTGTCTTTAAATAGGCCTATGAGAAAGAGACCCAAACTGTGGGAGCTAGATTTGAGAAAGGCAGGAGAGGAGAGACCAGAGGGTCTCCTAAGTGAGGAGAAAAGGCAGTGGAGGAGAGAAAATGGGCAGAGAGAAAGCAGAGCGTGAGTGAGGGGCATTCGTGGGCGGCAGAGCACTGATGCAGGAGGCCCTTAAGAGCTAGCCGTCCTGTGCCCCCAGGGGTGCCTGCCACTAAATGCCAAAGAAGCCCAGAGGTGGCCTTGCAGGGGGCTAAGCTAAACTGCATGCTTTAGCAAAGTATATTTGGAATTTTCAGAAATGTTTACTTCCTACGAATCCATGGAAGAAAAATAATTTTAAAACGTCTCACTTGAAAATTGCCAGTGAAATTAATAGCCATTTATCCCTTTTTTCACTTTTGTTTCTCTTGCTAACGTTTCTCCCTCGGCTCCAGTTCTTACCCATCCTAGTCTTTGCCTACCCCAGCCTCTCCCCTCATCCACAGATCTCTGGAAAGTTTTCTGCTGCCTCCCGAATTCAGCTATCCAACTCCTTCATAAATATTTCTTGAATGAGTACTTGGTGACAAAAATCAGGATAGATTCCTGGATTCCTGCGTCCCTGAGTTTCCAGCCTTGTCCGTCTCTTTCCCCCCAGATCTTTCCCCTGCCGGTCCCCTGTACTCATCTGTCCCCACGGACACTCCTTAAAGTCTGCGCCGGAGCCAGGCAGGCGAAATCAATTCACAAATACTGTGCAAACTACCTCACTGAAGAGACCGCTTCACTCAGGTGGTTGAATTGCAGGCTCGAGCCACACTGCTTAGGTTCAAATCCTGTATTACTTGCTAGCTGTATGACCGTGGGCAGGTTAGTTAACCTACCTGAGCCTTTTTCCTCATAACATTGGATAATAGTACCTACTTGATAAGATTGTTGTGAGGGTAATTGAATGAATATATATATAAAATGCTGGCAAATGCGCAGCATATTAAATTTTGTGTAAATGTTAGCTCTTAGTTGGTGTCAGTATTAAAACAATTAGTTTGGCTACTGATTCTTTTTTCGTATTATTTTTTTATTAGACTCCAGGCAAAGGCTATCAAAAAACCTTATGAAGTTAAGAATGACTTTGAGAAGTTTCTCCATAAACTGGTATGTTTCCTTTTTGAAGATAATTGAGAATTCTCTATGTAGCTTCTCTTATATGGACCAGACAATATTTAATAAGCAATATACGGTTTCACAGCCAAGTTACAGAGGCAAGGTAGAATACACTATTGTCATTTAATCATCCACATGCACGTTTAAGATAATCTCTGTCTTTCATATTAGTGATAACCTCATGCCTGCTTATCGTCAACCCTTGCTTCCAACCATGGGCAGTTTATGCAACTGAAGACTCGACATGTGGTCAAAATTTCAAACTAATAGAAAATTATCAGTGTGCAAAGTCATATTTTATTTTCTGTTAATAATTCAACAAAAATATATTGGATTCTAATGACCATGTTAGATGAGTGGTCCCTGCAGAAATTAGAAAGTTCTAAACAGGACTCAAGTGAGAGAGAGGAAGAGAAGAAAGGAGCCTCCTCTGTCTTTCCAGTTTTCTCTGTCCCCTTCTCTTATGTTCCTCCCCAACTTCTGGGAAGTTCTGTTAAATCTGAAGGTTCTTCTTCCCTTCCAGCAGGCAAAAACATGTAGAGAAAAAGGTGCGATAAATCTGGAGGTTGGGCAATCTGAGGTCAGGAACGGGAGAGAGCTTTTTTTGTTTGTTTGTTTAGCATGTCATCTAGAACAATCCTTGTTGGCTGCTGTTATAATGTCAAAAACAGAGGTCAAATAAATCAAATTCCTGTCTGAGCCAAAAGGTGAGAAAAGGGAGTAAAACAACTGGTTATTTAATATTAAACAAATAGGACTATTCTTCACTTCCACACAAAAAATTCTTTCTCCCATTCTTCTTGGTCTCCCTTCACTACTACTACTAGAGACATGTATACAATTATTAACGAAGTGTAAGAAAACCACTGTGCCAGTGTGCTGGTGAAGGGCAAGTGACCTCAGCTGGTACATGGTACATGGCCTGAGTATCAGGGAAAGTACAAGTTGTGGAAACGGTAGCACACTGAAGGGTCCAAACGTCTCATCCAAACAAAGCAGCTGTACTGCAGCTCTAGTTCACGGTCACCCCCCCCCCCTCCCCAAGAAGTGGAGGCCCAGAGAGAATCAGATCTTCCACCATCAGGAATCCAGAATTCCTGATTAGAACCCCAAATTTTTCAATACTCGGGGGGCCAAACTAAATGTATCTGCAGACCAGATGTGGCCTATGGGCTGCTGGTTTGCAACCCCTCCTCTAAATGCTGGACTTGGAGCTCTTCAAAAGCTACCTCCAGCCAGTATAGCCGATCTTCTCCTTCACTGTATCCCAGGGCAAACTCTTCACCCCCACCCAGCCTTCTGAACACCCCATGTTTGCTCATACTCATATACTCGCCCATCTGCAGTGCCTACTCCTCAGCTTTCAAATTCTACTCATCCTTTAGGGCCCTGCTCAAATTCCATCTTCTTCATGAAGCTTTCATCCAGTTGCCCTAGCCCCATCCTTTCCAGAAAAGTTTGATATGTCTCATAATTTCTAGAGTAACAGTGATGGTTTTGATTGAAAAATAGTTCTTTTCTTCAAGCCAGACATCGAGACAAATACAGAGTAGACCACTGGCTTAGAACAACTGTGTCCTCCAAAGCAGAGGGCACAATGGAAATTTTTACTCACCTGTTACAAGAAGGAATGGTGAAAAATTTAAATAGAATAGCAAAGCAACGGAAAGTACCACGTTTTTTGTTTTTTGGGTTTGGGGTTGTTTTTTTTTTTTTTTTTTACAGTAATCCAGGTATCTTTAAATAATTATACACCAACCACAGATCTTCTGTGGAAAATGGAAAAGTATTTAAAAACAAAGAAATATAATCTGGGGTGCCTGGATGGCTCAGTCGATTAAGAGTCAGCCTTTGACTCAGGTCCTGATCCTGGGATTGAGCCAAAGTGGAAGTGGGGCTTCTCGCTCAGCAGGGAGCCTGCTTCTTCTCCCTCTCCCTCTGCCCCTCCCCACCCTGGCTTGTGCTCGCTGTCTCTTTCGCTCTCTCTCAAACAAATAAATTTTAAAATCTTAAAAAATGACAACAAAGAATTATTTAAAATCAATTCAGATTTTGGATTATTGGGTGTTACAAAACTCAAAATTCAACAAATTGGACTTAAACTTTCTCAAGTGTTTACCTTTCTTTAAAGAATGAAAATGCACCAAAAGTTTATTTTAGAAGAATGGGTTTCCTAGTACTTTATATATGACTGTTGTCCTTTGAGAAATACTAGAACCAGCTTTGCCTTAATTGCTCTAAAACTGAGATTCAAAATGATGATGTCCAGTCTTTAACTTGTACATTAATGAGCAAAACAGGGGCACCTGGGTGGCTCAGTGGGTTAAAGTCTCTAAGTTCAGCTCAGGTCATGATCTCAGGGTCCTGGGATCGAGCCCCGCATCGGGCTCTCTGCTCAGCAGGGAGCCTGCTTCCCCCATCTCTCTCTGCCTGCCTCTGCCTACTTGTGATCTCTCTCTCTCTTTCTATCAAATAAGTAAATAAAATCTTTTAATGAGCAAAACAATCATAGAATAATACAAAAGTGTGGTAATTTTCTGGGTAATTCATACCATAAGACTGCTGCTGCCTCAGTTATCTGATAATATTAGCAAAATGTTTTTTGGTCTAAACCTTCCTATAATTCAAGAAGGCCCTCTTGTGAGAAAGCCATTTACCTACCATCGCCACATGGCCAGGCATTTCTGACCACTTTTGATAAACAGATACAGGACTCACCAACACCCCTACCCAATCCCAGAACCTACTCTTACCCACAGGCCTGCACATCCGTCCTTGACTGGTCCACACGTACAAATGAGAGCTGCCTGGCATGGGGTTTACTGTTCCCAGAACAGTAAACATGCCTTTTGGATCTGAGCAGCATTTGAGAAAAGTTAGCACAGAGTGGGAAGAAAGTAAGTTCAATGAAAAAATTGAATCATCTGAATTATCATCCAGATAATTCTCTATTTCAGTGGAAAAATAGAGATAAAGGTGGAAAAAGTGTCTTTTATCTTAAGTTTCTCTATTAAGTGACAGAGAGAGCTCAGGGCCAAAAGAATTGAAAGTGATTATTGATGTGATATTGCATAGTTTTTAAAAGTAAATGAGCCTAAATTCATCTTTGCTTTAAAAAAAATAAGTGATTCTTCTCATCTTTATAATTGGTGTAACCTCACATTCGAGTATAGTATCCAGGAAAATTTATGAATCTTTAATAACATACTATTTTAATAGCGTTCTGAAGCTCGAAACAAGAGAGAGTTTCTGGCATCACTCTCATCATCATCATCAACAGAAGACTACAACTATGAAGAAGAGGAATGTCAAGAGAAACCAGAAATGAACCGTGTTTAAGAATATGGCATACAATGCAACTGTATCCATTTAATTGTAGCAGTATGTTTAATTCGACTCCAATGCATGGGGTCAGGATTGAATGTCTTTTATCATTCATCTTTAAAAGTCTTGAAATGAATAAATCTCAGTAAATCATCCTTAAGAGATCTGTCCAAGCATAATTTTGGCTCTTATTGTTAGAAGCATATTTTAAAATGGAAAAATAATCATTATGAAGCATAGAGAGCTTTCCACCATTTCTTTGGAAATACATCTTGATAATAGCAACCGTTCATCATAATACAAAACAGAAAGAGGATTAATTTACTGTGGCATAAGAAGTTCTGCCAGTTCCTAAATGCCCTAAATAGTTTCTCTGAGATTTTTGACATTGTTTAGGCCTCAAGGAAAACCAAAGCCCCGCCTCCAGGTTTGGTAGCAAACAAACTCTGCTTCTCAAATGTTAAGTTTCGGTCGCTCCTCTGGTAATAAGCTTGGTGCACGTTTGCTAGGAAGCTGGTCAGCTTGTCAGCAGGTACTAGCGATACTGTGCAGCCTCCCCATCCTGCTCCAGTAAGTCGTGACCCTTGAGCCCCAAACTTCCTAAAACAATGAGAAAAAAAAACCACATAAGAGCCTGTAAATGAAAATGAGAGTGGTTTGCCTGGCGCTTATAGAGCATAACACACAGCCGACCCCAGTTCGAAGAAGAGAGTATGTGTGGGTTTCTTTGCGGGGTGGGGGAGGGTAGTTCAGTGTGGCCAAACATGTTAGGACATGAAGAAATTTATACTGTTTCAGAAGGTGATTTGAAACTTAATTGTATCTAAAACTAGGCCATGATTCTGGCTCTAAGCAGTAGAAGTTAGCAGTACTGTTTGGTGAGAGCTGGCAATAACCCACTAAATAGTCATGATTCCATAAAGTCCCCCATGAAACAGCTGTATTTAGCAAGCTTACAAGTGATCAAGAAGAGGGAGTAAAAAGCAAATAGGCAACAGACATAATCAACAGGATCAACATTATGCATCAGAAGGTGGCTCCAGATGAGGTCATATGAAAATTTAAAGTACAACTCTTATACAAGTGAGGGCTTCCTCCAGTGGCTGTTTAAGGTGTGTTCATAAGGTTTGGC
Organism: Potos flavus; assembly: GCA_028534135.1. Lineage (NCBI taxonomy): Eukaryota > Metazoa > Chordata > Mammalia > Carnivora > Procyonidae > Potos > Potos flavus. The sequence goes on from CM052896.1 coordinate 46,436,432, forward strand.
TATTCCACATAAAAGAATCCGTCATAAAAGAATTCCACATAAAAGAAGAGATAGCCTAAATTGGTGCTGAATAAACTTATGCACAAAGAACATGTTATTAAACTCTAGGTCAGTCTGTTTAATCTCTAATGGGAAGTTATGCAGACCTTTCCACAAAAATGACGGTGGCCTCTACAGGTCCCTATGCATCTTTCCTGCAACTTTGGGAGCTGGTCTAACCACTGGACTCAGAATTTACCAACAGCCAAACTGTGATCGGGATGGAAACCCCTATCTATACCACCACACAGAAAGAGGTCATTTTAGTCACCATTAACCAGGCACAGTTTCAAACCTAAGATTTGTACCGAAATGAGAGGCCCTCTGCAAAGCACAAGGGTCCCTCATCTTTAAAAGATGTGATTTATCCCGATAATAAAAGTTAACATGTACTTCCAATTCTTTGTAATAAAATGTACTCCAAATTCATAGCAGATTAAAAATTCCATAATTAGTTTAGCACAATTTTGTCCCCTTTTTTCCATCTAAATGAGCTACTTTACTTCCTGGAAAATATCAGTAGAATATCAACCCTCCTCTCGGACATCAGATTTATGGCACACCAGTAATTCATTTTCCCCTCAATGATTTTTTCAATTGATTCCTTTTCATCATCTGTTTTATTTATTAAAATATATTTTTCAAATGAAAATAAATGTTTAAGGTAGAAAACAAGATGCTTGCAAATAATAAATACTACTCATCTCCTGCTGTCCCCCAGACATTCAGCTTATAGCCCAGTAGTTGAACTAAGCCCAGACTCCTATCATCCAGGCTGAAAAGCTTCTCTGACTGTGGGATTCTAGGAGATTCTAGGATAATTCTGAGTTCCCGGGCTGGCAAAGGGTCATTTTGCAACTTGGTGATTTGAAAGAAAAAACAAATAAGTTGTGATATGCAGTCACATTGGACTATCTTTCCCGTGGAAGATGCTGAAACAAAAAAAAAAAGGAGGTACCTCTGAGGCATCTCTGGAAAACCCTAAAATTGGGGCATTAAAGCCACCTGGGGCATGGTCTAGACAACAGCAGGGTGCCCTCCTAGGTGATTCTCTAAGATCCGAGCTCTGCCGTTGTGCTGGACTCAAGCCAACCAGGTCTTTTATGGTCGTCAGTGGACTTCCAGGCGTGTTTTCTTACACTTTCTCATTTGAACAGTTTCTGAAAGCTGTGGTTTCAAAACTGAACCTAAAGCAAACTGAGTGTTGTTTCTAGCTGGCTACAAAAGTCATAGGATTTGTGCCTGCCAGTCCCCTGCCAGTCTCCAGAAAGCGGAAGCTAGAAGTCTTTCTACGTAAATGTAGTCACTTCCGAGTCTGCAGAGTTGCTCTGTCGCCACCCTGCCTGCCGCGGACGGAAGTGGACTAGGCTGCATCAGCCACGCGGTCTGAAGTCATCCGGGCTCCTATTTCCCACACAGAGGATGATAAATGCTATTATCAATAGCCTTCTGCCCCTGAGTCAGTGGCACTTGTGGTCACAAATCAGGGGGCTGCCTGGTATCTGGTCAGCAGCTCCCGGCTATATACACTCACAAAGGCAGGAGGGTCCTTTCTGCAGTGTTCCAAACTGGTCCTTTATGCGCCCTTTGGCATATGCCATTGAAATTCAGGGAGAAATCTAAAACGTAGGAGACCAATTTAAGCTTTCTATTAAGAAAGAAAAGTAGGTGAGCCATGTTTTTCCTGTGAAAACAGTAAGCCATTAAAAATACAGATCCTTGAGGTCTTGCACATCAGAGAAGCAATGCAAGACTTACGAAAACCAAAACCCTAGAATCCCCCAAATACCGCTTCTTTGTGGTAACCAGATTGGAAATAATGTGGAAGGCCTAGCCAAAACAACAAAAGCAGCCTCTGCCTTATTATGAGCATGACCTACAAAACAAAGGCTAGGGCAGATGAGAGATGCAGATTATAAAGAATGTTCCCTTTGATCCTTTTATCACTGAAAAGTACATTCATATAACTAATTTTCCAGGCACCTAATATAGCCTGATGAAAATTTCCTACTTAAATGAACTGATTGGACCATAAAGCACTTACTGAGATATAAGGCACAGAAAAATGCAGGGGAGTGGAGGGAGATCCAGTAAGACCCAACTTTGCTATAAACTACAAAGAAGGAAAGAAGCAAGGAATTGTGCCTTGTGGTTCAATTCAATTTTATTTATTTCAAAATATTTATATATCAACAAATGGGTATTAATTATTTCAGAATATTTTGAATTTAGAGACAGGTTATATCTCTCTAACCGCAGCCCAGCACAATTCCAGACTTTTGGTAGCTTTTAATAAATGCTTGCTGGATTATTATATTTGTCTTAAAATCTCAAAATATAAATCTAGGCTGCTTATTTTGTTATTAAGTTAATGTTAGAAAACTTCAATTATGTGAACCAAAGTATAATAAAGAGATGATGTCGAAACAATTATAAACTATTTCTTTTGAATGAACAAAATATATATATTTTTAAAGATTTTATTTGTTTATTTGACAGAGAGAGCACAAGCAGGGGGGAGCAGCAGGCAGAGGAGAGGGAGAAGCAGACTCTCCACTGAGCAGGGAGCCCGATGTGGGACTCAATCCCAGGACCCTGGGATCATGACCTGAGCTGAAGGCAGACGCTTAACGACTGAGCCACCCAGGCGGCCCTGAACAAAATATATTTTTTTAAGAAATGGCTAAATTTTAAAATAGAATTTTCTGAGGCACATAAAACAATTTTCAGTTACATGTGAGACAGCTCACATATGTATATTATACATAAATATAAGCTGTTAGTAATGTATTCTATATGTGGAAAGACTTCTAGCTTCTGCTTTAAAGCCTAGAATCTTCTGGCTACAATCTCAGGAAAACAGACCTTCCAGAACAATTTCTATGATTTTTGCAGCCAAGTTAGAAACACTTTCAGATTGCTTTAGATTCAAGAAACCACAAACTGCAAATAGTGTTCAAATGAGAAAGTGAAGGAAAATAAAACTATAAATCTATTTGAGGAATGTAAGCCACTAAAGGCTATGAAAGACCAGTTGAGTTGGTTCCTACAAATGGTATATATATGGGTGGGGGTGGGGGGTGGAGAGGACAGTAAGTGGAAGACAGGCCCAAAGAGAAGTGAGCACCTAAGTGCAGCTGAAATGGGCCTCTCCCTTTATCTGTCAGAGTGTGAAGATTAGCCTCAAGATCATGAGGAAAGGAACATACAAATATGGGTTTACACTTCATTCTTCCCGGACATGGTCAGGAGAATGGGTGTAAGAGGCTGAGCAGCATAGCTGTGGAATAAAGTTTGAAAAGACTTCTGAGGAAGACAGCAAATTAACTTCTGTAATCTTTGTTAGCCTATTAACATTTGTCATTCATCTTCCTTAATAGCTTGGACAATGATGCAGCACTGATGAGGTCTCTAATTTCAGCAAGTGTCAAACAGAAATAAAAGGCATTAACTATTCTTCTCCTTAAGTATAACCAGGAAAACCAATAACAAATGAGCTTCTCACGTATAACTGACTTGGTTTCAAATTGCTCTGTGTTTCTCAATGAATCCTACTTTACAGTTTAGCTGTGTCTTAAAATTTATATTTTGTTCATTTAGTAGAGTTATTTTATAATTGGACAAGCTTCATCTTTTTCTTTCATTACTATACTTTCACATAATTGAGGTTTTCTAACATTAATTTAATAAAAATAATAAACAGTCTAACTGCATAAATGTAGTTTCCTTCTCCCTCTCTGGTCCTTTCTTTGGATGCTAAACTGATTTTCTCTTAAAGAACAGTAAAAGGCTCAACTGAGAAAATGTCCGTTCTTTTTCCCCATCTTCTCTCCACTTGGGTCATATAGTACTGCTTCTTATACATTGTCCTTATAGGCTAGCTACCTAGAGATGCCTTTTGAGTAGTCTAGCTTAGATCACATTAAGATTGCAGCTTGTATGACAGGTGTTGGTGAGGATGTGGAGAAAGGAGAACACTCATGCACTGTTGGTGGGAATGCGAGCTGGTGCAGCCAGTCCGGGAAACAGTATGGAGGTTCTTCAAAGGGTTAAAAATAGAACTACGATCCAGCAATCACTCTACTAGGTATTCACCCAAAGGATACAACACTAATTCAAAGGAATGCATGCATCCCAATATTTATAGCAGCATTATTTACAATTGCCAAGTTATGGAAATAGCCCAAGTGTCCATCAATTGGTGAATGGATGAAGAAGATGTGGTATATATGTATGTATACACAGACACACACAGACACACACACACACAGACAGACACACACACACACACAAACACACACACACACACACACACACACACACTGGAATATTATTCAGCCATAAAAAAGAATGAAATCTTGCCATTTGCAATGACATGTATGGAACTAGAGTATAATGCTAAGTGAAATAAGTCAGAGAAAGATAAATACCATATGATTTCTAGAATTTAAGAAACTAAACAAACGAGCTAAGGGAAAAGAGAGAGAAAGAGGAAAACCAAGAAACAGACTCTTACCTCTAGAGAACAAACTGATGGTTACCAGAAGGGAGTGGGGTGGGATATGGATGAAATAGGTGATGGGGATGAAGGAGGGCACTTGCTGTGATGAGCACAAGGTGATGTATGCAAGTATTGAATCACTATATTGTACACCTGAAACTAGTATTACACTGTATGTTAACTAATTGGAATTTAATAAAACTTTTTAAAAATTAAAAGATTTTAGCTTGTATGTAGTGCCCTAGGTATCTAGGCATTAACTCAATCAGTTAGTTGTCTTTTCCTGCTCATAGTTTCCAAGCAGGCCTTCAGGAAAATAAAGGAATTTTAAAGTGCCACAAGCGGACCAGGAAGTAAAGACTGTCTTTGGCCTTGCTCCTCCTCGCACCCATTTCAGCTTCCCTCTGCCCTCTTCTGTCTCCTGAAAGGCAACCAACCTTCTCAGGCTGCCCAGTAGTCACACTTTCCCCATTGGTGTTAACATGTTTATTTTATTTATTATTTTTTATTATTATCATCATTATTATTATTGTTATTATTTTGGTTGTTAACATTTTTAAAGGGACAGAGAAGTTTGGAGATGATCATGATTCTTAAACAAAACAATACCCTCCTAGAAGTTGAGTTTGTGTACCAGCGCCCCAGACCTTGCCAGGGCCCTTCCCAGCACTGTCTCTGCCTGGCCCAGCGAACAGTCACGAAGCTTCAGGAGCAACCAGGGCTTACACGTGTCTCATTTTTCACTGAACCTTTCTGCACTTTTGCCATCTACTACTCTCCATTAGCTGTCTTTCTCTCCCAGTTTTAACCACCCTGTCACCACTATCTTTTTCATTCTTCTGCATTCCTCCCCCAACCCCTTCCGTTCACACACACAAAGTTTTAAAGCTCCTGAAAATGGGGTTTAGACTTCAGTGTCACATAGGACACAAATACCCTACTGAAAAGCATTTGCTGGCTCCAGGGAGGAATGGCATCAGTGAGAGCTCCCGGGGGGCTCTCCTCTGAGGTTCCTCTGCCGCATAGGACCTTTTAGTAACTGGCAACCAACGGGAACACTTGAAGAATACCTGCTGGTCACAGTGACAGCAACGAAAAAATAATTATGTAAGACTTTTAAGGACCAGACAACTATTCTGGCCAATATTTACAACATGCCAAAAGGTAATCTTTCAGTATGGGAAACTTGCTCCCTATATGGGTTATGGAGCAAGTAGAAACTAATTTTGATGCTTAGCAATTGACTTTCCAAACAAAAACAACCACAAAAAGGGGAGTGCGCTCCTTCTACTAGACACAACTGAATTTTCCTCAGAAAAACAATACAGCAGGTGAAAATGGGCTAGACAGAAATATGTTAAGAAGTGTTTTAAGTGTTAAGTTCAAGTGTTAATTAAGCTATTAAGAAAGGAGCTTCCAAAAACCCTTTTAAGACATAACCACTAAATCTTTCACTGGAACCCCATTTTTAAAAATATATAGGCCCGGAGCGCCTGGGTGGCTCCATCAGTTAAGCGTCTGCCTTCAGCTCAGGTCATGATCCCAGGGTTCTGGGGTGGAGCCCTGCATCTCAGGCCAAAAACCCAGGAGTCAGCTCGATTCCTGTCTTTCACCCACACAGCGATGTTTTGAATCTTCCTTCCAGGCGCATCTGGCATCAGATCCGTTAGCGCTTCCACTGCCAGCTTTCTCCACCCAAAGCCAGAGTCCTTCCGATGGCCCACGAGGCCCATGTGGGATGATGCCTCCCGCTACCTCTCTTACTCCATCACCGGCTACTCTCTCCTTCTTGACTGGCCTCCAACCTCACTGCTTTGCTAGCTGTTCCTCACACGTAGCAGCCACATCCCCACCTCAGGGCCTATGCACCTGCCGTCTCCTTTCTGCACTTCCTTCAGGTCTCTGTTCGAACATCATCTCCTCAGAGAAGCCTTCTTCAACCAATTCCTAGAAAGATTAGCCACCCAACCTTGGTGCTTTCTATCCCTTCTATGCTTTTTTTCATAGCACTTACTACTACCACTCAATTTATTTTTCAATGTCACCTCCCTCTTTCCCCATAAGAATGTAGGCTCCAAAAGAGCAAGAGCTGATTGGCCATCCCCGGAAAAGAAAGTTCTTCAGGGAATTCCAGGAGGCTGGCAAATGTCCCTTCACTGCCTTTCAGGTGGAATTCAAACTATCCCACTACCTTCCTGGCAAAGACACTTCTTCCTGATTTCTGCACCAATCATTCCACTTCCTCTCATTTCCAGAACGGAACAATATTTGTCTCTTCCATTTACTGGGCTCTTGATACTTTCAGAAAAGAGCACTTCTAAGGGAACAAGCTCTGGAAGGCTTTTTGGCAATTAGTGAGCAAACTCTGACGTCAGCAGAAGGATTCTCATCAATGCTATGTTCAAATCTCTCTACAAGTTGGTTTATACACACCATTTGTGATCACTGGAGCTAGTTGATTTAAACTTTTCAGGCTGGGAGTGTGGCAATGAGTGAGGCAAGCCATAGGCGCCAAGTGGTTAATTATATTCTCATGACTAATTGCAGGCAGTTCTGTATCATCTTCTCACAGTGGAAATAACATCTAGCCATTTGAGAGTTCTCCCAATTTCCCTTTCAGTTCTCCCAAGGTCAATGAAATCCCTTCTGGGAAAGTGACCGTTTTACTCTATCCATTATCCGCATTCTCTAACAATTATAAGGAAGCTGTTCTCAGGCTCTGTGAAAGAGTTTTCCTCTTTATATTTCTGTCTCAACCAACCATTTATAAAAGAGGCTTTCATCAAATCCTTATTTCTCCAAATTGCCTAACCTAAATCTGGAAGGCAGGAGATGCTGGCCTTCACAGTAATTCATTCGGCAACCTCCCCCGCCCCCAAATACACTCCAGTCGGGTTTGAGGCCCTCTTTCTGCTTTCTCCCTTCTTTTGAATAAAGCTACTAAACTTAGGACACCTAATAGAAGATGCTGGCAGGGCCACCGTTGCAATGATCAAAATATGATGAGAAAGTAACAACAGGGTCCATGTCTAAGAAAAGCTTCCTGAAATACCGAGTCATCCCAAGACGGAAGGATGGGAAGACCGATTCCAAACCTGCAGCCTCATAAAGCTGTGGAGTCAGGTCTCCGGGATCTTTCTTCCTCAGATATTTAGGAGGGAACAAGTTCAGCCCTGTATACAACACCTCAGAGAGGAAGCGGGGAAGCATCTCCTTTCACTTAGAAGGTTATGAAAATATTGCATTGTTTTCATCCATTTAAACAGTTTCTTTGGCAGAGTCCCCCCGCCGCCACCATGCTGCTCTCTGCGCCTCACCGACAGATGTCCACCAGCTGGTCCAGCTCGGGGCAGCTGCACTCGTACATGTCCCGGCAGCTCGCATGGCTCTGGTTCATTAACTCCCCCAGCAGCTGGACCGTGTCGTCAGGTGCTTCTTCACATATCTTCTTAAACTGGAGCACCCGCGCGGCCTCGCTGTACACGTGCTTGGCCCGCTGGTAGGGTTTGAAGATGAGCACTTAGGAAGAAAGGGGACAGGGAACAAGGGGAGAAATATTTACTGGACAACCCGGTGCAAGGAAAAATAGTCATTGAGGACTTTCTATCTTCATTCTCAATACCTTAGAAATCTGCATAGTCTACCTCTCTCTTCAAGTCAGTTTTACTTTTTTCTTGATACGGAGTACGGTCTCAGAAGTACGCTTTCTTCCCGTCATTCTGCACACGCAGACGTGTGCACACAACATGCATGAAAACTAACTCATCCCCTAGGGAGGAGGAGGTCAGGTGTACTGGGTGCTCCCTGCATGCCAGGCCCTTTAGAGGCACTGACTGTCTCATGTCGTTCTCCTCACAGCGCTGGGGGAGGGCAGCACGATCCCTGTTGAACAGATAGCAGGCTGAAATGAAATGCCTGAGGTCACACATCCAGAAACTGGAGAAGCAGGATATCAGTAAGGATGTCTGATCCCCGGGCCACATTCTTTCCACTGTGACCCACCAGAAAGGACTGCTGAAAATGCTTATGCTGACAATTCTATTTATAAAAACGTATCCTAGAGATAAGCACAATTACTTACATATGCATACACACACACACACACACACACACACACACACACACACACACACGTACAGCAGCATTATCTATCATAGCAGAAAACAGGAAACAACTTAAATGTCTAATAACAGGAAACATTTTCAAAATTAAGCTACATCTATTTAAAAATGTTACTGCTATTAGATACTCAGATTCTAAAACAATTTACTCATGGGAAATTATTCACTATCAAGTGAAAAAACAAGATACACAACTGTATGTACAACTGATACTAATTTCGCATTCACATACACATATATTTATGTAAATTTTAATTTCTAAAAATTCGAAGAAAGCACCAAAATATTAAGTTATCATCTCTATGGTACATTATGGGTGATTTTATTTGCCCCTTAACACATTTCTATACTTTCTAGATTATCCACAATGACTCTAACTTCAGTTACAGAAACACGTCCCACTGCAATGGCTTTATCTAGAATGCTTACACACTCCCTTGAATAACAACTGGGACCTTCTTACCATTTCTATCTTGCTGAAGTGGCTGAGGGGGTGCTGTGGGCCCGGGGAATTTGTGATTATATGGAAGCTTACCTAGCCTACTGGAAAGAGCCAGGGCTGTGAATCACAAGGTCTGTCATTTCTTCTCAGCTCTGTGACAATTAGCTGTACCCAGTTGCTACCTCTACGCGATTCTATCTCCTCATCCCTAAAACGAGGTTGAGAATTACTTCCAGGTCTAACATTTTATGATTCTATGAAGATCTCCTTCCAAGCCTTCCCCCTGCCCCCATGTTGTTAGATGTTGTAAAGAGGATGCCGCGACTCTTACCTTCTGTCTGCACACTCAGTTCTACTCTCTGCTCTTCTCTACCCTGCTATCTGCCTCAGGAGGCTGACCCGTATGATTACACCCCCCAGTTCCCTTGCTGTCTATATTAGGGAAAGGGAGATCATTGAGAAATGGGAAGGAAGAGAGTAGGTCAGAGGATTTATTCCCCAGCCCCCTCCTTGCAGCTGGTTCTGCCACTCCACAGAAGGACAATGAACATCCTTTCAAGGTGGCCTTTTTTACATGACTTGATCCTCCAGTGTCAGCCTGCGGGTTCCTCTCCTAGACTTTTACTACTTTTTCAGAGGTGCTGTCACATTTCAAACCAATAAATTTTATTAAAGTTTCAGGTAAGTTTCAGGTCACATTTTTTTCCCTTCCACGGCACTGTCCAACTCTTGGAGATGGATAAAAAGCCAGCCATGGCTAGAGGAACTGAAGCCATTCTTAGGATTTGTGTAAAGTTCAGTAAGTACAGGGTGGGGCTATCTTTCTATAAATTAATAAAAAAAAATCAAAGTTTTCTTTCAAACATTCTCAATTCAGTCATATTAGGTATCTTGAACTTACAGTGAACTGCTCGCATCAATGAAATGATGCAAATTCTTATTAATTTTCCTGTTCTCTTTCAAAAAGACCTAAATTCAGTCATCAAATCTAGTCAGTTCTTTTCCAACATGTCTTGTGATCATCCCTCCCTTATATTGCCACTGTCATCCCCCAAATTTACACTTTTATTCCTTTTCCCACTTGAACTATTTTGCAGTAGTTTCTAAATTGATATCCCCGTCTTAATCTCTCCTCCCTGCAGCCTCCCTTGAGGACAACACTGCCAGACTGCGCTCCTGACACACAGCCTTACTCATGTTACTGCCCCAAACCTTCTGCCTCACCTGTGTTTCCCGTAATTCTGATTCCTGAGCTCAGCATGCTCGGTTCCAGCAGGACGTCTTCCCTCCAGCCAAACTCCCCTACTTGGACTTACCCAAACACTCTTTGCTTCTCAGGATTCTCGGTAGCCACACACAAATCATTTCCTGTCCTTTCTCTCTCTCTCAAAATTTCACCTGTTTCAGTTTTCAGTTTTTACGCTCGGAGGAGCCATGATGGCCCCAGCTGGGAACACTCTCTTGACTCTATACCACTCTTATAGTCCAGCCTCTCATATTCGGCCCATATTAAATTTTCCCAACTGTTGTTTAAATTTCAGTGGATTTACACCAGGATCCAAACAAAGCGCACACATTATATTTCATTGTTATATCTAATAAGTCTCTTTTAATCAAGAATTTGCAGTGACTTTTGATAGTTTGGATTCCCAGTGTCATGTATGTAAAATACAGGCACATTTTAGGGCTGTAGCCTAGAATAAAACTCAATATAGTCCATTAGGGACAGTATGTTTTAGTTTTTCTTTAGGATTACATAGTCCTTTAGGATGAAATATTTTCCACTAAGGTTAAATATTCTAAAATAGAAATGATCCAGAAAGGTTCTTTGTTGTTGTTGTTGTTGTTGTTGTTGTTGTTGTTTTTAAGATTTTATTTATCTATTTGAGAGAGAGAAAGAGAACACAAGCAGGGGAGGGGCAGAGGGAGAGGGGGAAGCTCCCCCTGAGCAGGGAGCCCGATGTGGGACTCAGTCCCAGGCCCCTGGGATCATGACCTGAGCCGAAGGCAGACGCTCAACCAACTAAGCCACCCAGGAGCCCCCAAAAGGTGTTTTATACTAAACCTTAAGACTAGTGTTTTGCTTTGTGACAAGAAATATTCAGAATGCACCGAGCAGATGACCAGAACTTCACAAACCTGGCACCTTCTCGAATCTACTCTCCATGGCACAGTGTTTCACACAAGACGTCTGAATAGCATGTCTGCCGAGGACTCTGGCAGGGCATTCTGAAGGTGCAGGACAGACTGCCATGGCTCACACCCCCTCAAAGGTAGTAACTCCGACAACAAGGGAGAGGGCAGAAAGGGCGTCTGGTTTCAATTGTGATATAAAAATCTTGCCAAAGGCTACAAAAGATTTGGAGACCACCCTTTGGGAGGAAAAGCAGTTCCGTGTTGGCTGGACATCACAAATGCTCTCTGGATCCAGGATTCTGGCTTGTTATGTGCTGGCAACTCATCGGGTCTCTTGTTACTCAGATACCAAAAAATCCAAGAAAATCTGAAACTCTGTCCACAATAGCTTTCTTCCCTGTCCAGTTCACTTTAAAACCGGATGCTCCAACTGTCTATAAGCTCTTACAATCCTTGAGAGCAATTATTATATTAAAAGATGAAGGAAGTTGTTTCTTACTATGCTCACCACATGCGCGATTACTTCCAAGGCAAATTTAATCTGAGAATGTAACACCAGACACTATTAATGTCCTATCCTATCATGGGAAATTTGAGGCTTCAAAGCAGGACATACCACACAGACTTTGAAAGACTGACTCTCTCCGGTGCGAATCTTAGATAATGACTGAGTCTAATCCTGAAATCATGACACAGATTCTAAGATCTATCTAAATGTTCACGACCATAAACATTTAAACTGCACAAGCCGCTGAATAAATTCACTTGTATAATAATTCTGTTACCTCTAAACTCGCCCTTCCGTCTGACTTCCTGGGTCAGTACACTCACCACACGGGCTCCTGCCTGAGGCCCGGTGCACAAGTTGTTTCGTTGGCCTGGAATGCTTCTCCCCTTGATCTTGACATGGCTGGCCCCCACTTGTCATTCAAGTCTCAGCTGTCACAGCTTCAAGGAGACCTTCCCTCAACTCCAGAGTAATTCCCTCACATACATATTCTCTCCATTCTATTTTATTCTTCCAACACTTACTACCATCCCAAATGTCTTGCCTATATATATTTGTTCATCAGTTTGTGCTTGTTTCTCACCACTAGAAGGTCAGCCCTGGGAAAGCAAGGGCCTTCCTTGTCTACAGAATTTCACTTCTGTATCTTCAGCAGCTGAAATAGGGTCTGGCACACCATAGGGGCTCAACAAATGTTCACTGAAGGAATGGTCAATTCCTCGTCTTTGTAGCAAGACCACACTGAAACTTGGCGAAGTAAACAATTATGGGACAAATGCAATAGACAAGGCCTACTATTTTGGCAATTTATGCTTACTAGCACCTTCGCCAAAAGAGTGGGAAAAGTTGACTAAAAGAAGGTTAAAAGGCAATTAGTACACTCCCGTGTCCAAAGCGTACCTAATACCTGTTATCACAGATGACAGAATTGTTTATATTGTGTTTTTCTTCACAATGTAGAAGAAAGGAGATTTATAAGACAAACAAGATCTGTTTCAAATAAAAGGGAAGGAAGAGAAATAGATCATCATGATTAGTTAAGATAATTTTTTTCTTTTAGACAATCTTTATAACAAAAAGCTGTCTGCTGCTCACTTTTACCTTAAACGGATGGCCACATAGCTTAGGATCAGAACTCATCTCCAATCAATGGATCTAAAAAGGGGAACAGATGATTGGTTCTTTTGCTGTATCTTTGGTGAGAAAGGATGAGAAAGAGTCTGTGACAGAAGTAACACACGGGGAACCATTTTCCTCATAAAAGCTCTAACAACAGCTGGTCAACAGGAGATGGGGGACATGCCTATTCAATTTCTAAAAGAGCCCCACTGATTTAATTTAACTTAATTTTTTTTTTTTTTTTTTACTTACAAGCCTTTTTATTACCTCATCTTCTACTAAGACTGATGACAAAAGGCCTCAGTAAGATGGCTGTCTAGCATCAGTCAACCGGCAGATCTTATTGAGCACCTGCTATGTGCCCCACGCCATGCTCCAAATGATAGGAAAGACATGTGAAATAGGAGCCCTGGACATGAGGAACTCCACAACTCAGTTAAACAGAGGAAAACAAGCTCTGAGACCACTGACAAGTGATGAACTGCAGCAGACATCCAAGTGCTGGAACCGCTGAAGGTGCACTAGGACGACAGGGTTTGGTGGAGGAACAACAGCAATGGGAGGGATCAAAGAAGAGCCCGAACTGCAGAGCTTCCTTGCTGCAAAGAAAGGATGACCAAAGGCCTGAGCTGGGAACAGGCAGAGTGTGTTTACAGACCTGAAGAGAACAGACTGACCAGAATCTGGGGCAGTCTCTCGAGGAGTCTGTTCTCACACTTGAAGTTTTAACATCCTTTGCTACACATGCTACACAAAGGTTGCAAACTAACAACCCATGGTCCATATCCAGCCACAGTGATGCCTTCTCGACCCACGTATTGTTTTCTAAACTGGGAATTTTTATATAAGAATCTGGATTTCTGCTTTCCCTTGAAAAACTGAAGCCTGGCAGCACTGAACCTATATTCTTGCACAAAGGTCGTTGACTGGAGCTGAGGAGCAGCTTTTAGACAGAGTACACACACTTTATTTCTACACAGTTCCCTCCATTCCCAATTATCTGACACTCAGCTTGCCTCACTAGTTTGCATGCCTGCCTGGTCCCTGTAGGCATCTGTATGTTCTCTTTTTCCATAAAACTCTCTATTACAGGGGCGCCTGGGTGGCTCAGTGGGTTAAAGCCTCTGCCTTCGGCTCAGGTCATGATCTCAGGGTCCTGGGATCGAGCCCCGCATCGGGCTCTCTGCTCAGCAGGGAGCCTGCTTCCCCCTCTCTCTCTGCCTGCCTCTCTGCCTACTTGTGATCTCTCTATCTCTGTCAAATAAATAAATAAATAAATAAATAAAATCTTTAAAAAAAAAAAAAAAACTCTCTATTACAGGAACTGTTGGCTAGAGAGGGAAGAGTGGGCAAACCAAGTGGCTCATCATGCCATAATGAGCCACCGTTACTAACAAATACCACCACCCCCCTTTAGGTGCATTGATAGTTCCATATTGAACTAAACTCTGTGTTCTAGTAACTTCTACTGTTTGGTCTTAGTTCTCCTCAGAGGTATGTAAACACAGACAGCTCTGAAGAAAGCTCTCATGTCTTATATTTTTTCACACATTGATGAGGACACAGTTTTCTCTCTTAATACTGAGGGAACACTAATGAATAAGATGAGCTCTTTACCCTCAAGAAGTAATAGTTTAACAAAAGACAAGTGTTGGTGAGGATGTGGAGAAACTGGAACTCTTGCACACTGTTGATGGGAACACAAAATGTGCAACCACCATGGAAAACAGTACAGAGGTTCCTCAAAAAATTAAAAATAGAACTACTGTATGATCCAGCAATCCCACTCCTGGGTATACGTCCAAAAAAACTGAAATCAGGATCTCAAAGAGATACTAGCACTCCTATGTCCATTGCAGCCCTATTCACAATAACTAAGATGTGGAAGCAAACTAAATGTCCACCAGTGGATGAATGGCTTTTAAAAAATGTAGTATATACATATAAAAGAATATTATTCAGCCTTAAAAATGAAGGAAATTCTGTAATATACAACAACATGAATGGACCTTGAGGATATTATGCTAAATGAAATAAGCCAACAAAAGAAAGGTAAGTACTACGTGATTCCACTTATAGAAAGTACCTAAAGTCATTAAATTCACAAAATCAAAGGCTGGAATAGTAGTTAGCAGGGGCCAGGAGAAAGGGAAATAGGGACTTACTAATCAACAGACATAAAGTTTCAGCAAAATAAAATGATTATCATGTAAGATGAACAACAATGTACCTACAGTCAACAATAATTACACTTAAAATGTATTAAAAGGATAGATCTCACATTAACTGTTCTTATCACAGTGAAAAATAAATGAAAAAATTTTTTAAAAATTTAAATAAAAAAGATAAATAGTTTACTAGAGAGAAATCACTAAATAAGGACAATAAAGGCAACAGATGCTGAGGCAGCTCCTCACAGCTAACACAGAGGCATGACATCAAGAGGTTGTCCTGATCTGGGTTGACCCAAAAGCAGAGGCTAAGACAAAGCCTTGGGTGCAGGTAACAGAAATCTAGGAAGCAAGAGGAGAGGAGTAAGGAAGGGAGACAGGAAAGAAGAAAGGCCAATAGAGGGTGCCGGACAGGTCACTACTGTGGACTACTGGGGGCCTAGTTGCTCAGGAGCCTCTCTGAAGAACCATATAGAAGGTGCCTCAGAATAGGCCCATCAGCAGATGGGAAGCCTGAGGCATTTGTCCACAGACATGCCCACTGTTGCCCCTAAAGGGGTTAACTTCTCCACGAAGATGTGCCTGGGCAGCGCAGCTCCCTTCAGTGACTTTGGAGAATGCCCCAAGCTGATGAAGACACGCTCACACCACCTGCTAGAATGACATGGCTGCTGGCAAAGCTGGAATCAGGTGAGCAAAGGGGATGGAGCACACAGATTATGACCTTCACAGAAGAGGTGAAACCGGCTGAATTTAAAAGATGAGCAAGTGCCCAGAAAACCCACTAAAAGGTGGGGTAAAGAGCCAAGAAAAGCACTGGGAACTTAAGGCAGAAGGAACATCATGAGCAAAGACACGGAGATTAAAAAACATGAGGTACTTTTAGAGAATCCACAGTACTCAGATGTGACTTGCATGGAACGAGGACAAAGAGCAGAAGCAACAGGAAACACAATGAAAGAGAAAACTGAAGCAGTAGACAGAGGCAAGATCATCAAGGTTTTGTAAATTACCCTAGGTAAGGTATTTAAATTGTGTCCTGTAGCTAAATGGTTCTTGGCCTTTTTAGAATTACAGAAACTTTCCAGAATCGAATCAAAGCTAGAGACCTTCCTCCCATCTGAATGCACAAATATCCAAGATTCTACATATAGTACAACATACACACGAGATTCCATAAAACTATCCTTGGACCCAGGTTAAAAATTCCAGCTAGAAATAAGAAACCACTATAGGCTTTTAGCAATTATGTCAGCCAGGATTCTTGTTTGTAAACAACAGACACCGACATGGACTAACTTAATCAAAAAAGGAATTTGTTTTAAAGATATTGGAGAGCTCACAAAATCTATTAGACATAAGCACATGCCAGGACACCAGGAGGAACCTGAGGCCCTTGCTCACACCCACGTGACAAGCCACCTGGGAGAGGCTAATCGGACCCGATGCTAGGTAGCCCAAACTATGGCACCCGCGCCCAGCAGCGGTGAAATACCGTGACTCTATTAGCATTGACGCTTTCCCCTCTCCAGGCCGACCACCCAGCTCCCCTCACACGATTGGATTTCAAGTCTCCTTCACTGATCATTCCTTCAAAAGGGGTGGTTCCCCTTCAACAGATGAATGGATCAAGAAGATATGGTCCATATATACAATGGAATATTATGCCTCCATCAGAAAGGACGAATACCCAACTTTTATTTTAACATGGACTGGACTGGAAGAGATTATGTTGAGTGAAATAAGTCAAGCGGAGAAAGTCAATTATCATATGGTCTCACTTACGTGTGGAGCATAAGGAAAAACATGGAGGACATTGTGAGAGGGAAGGGAGGGATGAATTGGAGGAAA